>BMAV01021089.1:0-181536 GCA_019973955.1 Trichonephila inaurata madagascariensis | reverse complement strand
AAAACACCTCATAAATCACTTTATTTAGTCCATTATAACTTATTTGGCAAAAAATGATTTTAAAAAAAGAAAACATGACATATAAACACATAATATTAAGTAAAAACAATCACAGAAGAATTGATAAAAATCGACGCAGAAATTACAGAAAACTAATTAAATCTATACCAAGACATTTAAAAGTTATTGTGGGCACTAAAAGATATCCAACTAAGTACTAAATTAAGAAAGAAATACAATATTTAAAGCTATTCTTTTTGTTAAGTGTATGAAGACTTTTGTGGCATATTTTTTTTAGTAGCTTTTTGATTATTAATTTTCAAAAAAGAAAAAGTTATACTATTTTTAAAAAAAATGATTGTCATTCCATTAAGAACAAGTTGCAGATATAATAAAAAAAAATTACAATTCCAATATATTAATTTTTATCCGTCGAAAACATTAAATTTTATATGAAATTGCTAGTGTACAAACACTTTTGTGGTCCATTGTATATATTTTGAAGATAAGGAAGAACTTCAGCTATCAGCATGGTCTAATGGAGCATAATCATTAATAATATCTAATCTCTGAAAAAGTACTGTAAAGTATTCCTGCTAACTAATAAAAATGTAGTACTTTATTACAGCCTCACCATTGAAAAGTTATAATTCAAAGAGCAATCAAGTTTTCAAAAATTTTGCTGAATCCCCTGTTTTACAAGTTATTTGATGGTATAATTTAACCATGATTTTCTTTGTGAAAAATTATTATTGCATGTTCTCTTAAATTTTACTTTTTGTGGAATTAAAATATGCCCTATTAGGAAAAACTGCATTAAATAAAAAAAACTTTTGTGATATCAGTTTTTAGTCCTCAAATGTACACAACAAACATTTAAATGTAATTCTTCATATAAATTTTTTTTTATTAAAATATATATTGTATAATTGCCATTGTTTTAAGTATTAAGTATTTTCAGTATTTGCTTCTGTACTTGAAGGCAGTTAATACACCATCACTCATTCTTCTGGTTTTCTCTAATTATTGCTGAGCTGTAAACTAGAAGTTTCTGCAAGGTAAATGCTTAGAATTGCATATTTTTTGTTTACTTTTATTGAGAATTTTGGTCATTCCATGATAAATTTCTTTTTTAGTGTAGAAAGCATGTTATAAAATAATTATTTTATCAAAGACTAATTTTACTTATTTATATTTATTTTGAAGCTTTCATTGTGAATTTTTTGTACGTAGTGCTAAAAGGGGTTTAGTTTAGGTAGCATCAAAGTATGCATTTTAAAGTTTTTCTTTTTTACAGAGGGATTGAGATGATGTTTTGCTCTGGATCAATCAGATAATTTAACTTGCCAAAATGATGCATAAAATATAAGTTGTTGTCATTGTTAAAATTAACTCTCAAATTGAGTTCAGATAATGAAAGATGATTTAAAAAAATATCTCTAGGTTGAATTTTTTTTTAAATTTTCTACCTTTTAAAGGATGAAAGTGATTCAGAATAGTCTGTTGAGACTACAGTCATCAGAACATTCAAAAGTTTGATGGAACTCTACTTAGAGAGACTAGTTAGGTGTGTTCATATGTGTTACAAGAAAGATTTCTTGATTGAGGTTATTTGATTACCAATCATTATTACCTTATTGTTCTGATATTTGTATTCTCTTCAGTTGCTAGAGGAACTAATTTCCAGTAAATTCTAGAAATGTCCATCTATGCTTAAAAAAGCCAAAAATAGTTGCTAATTTGACAAATCACTGTGAAATTTAGAGACAAAAAGCTACCTGTAAGGTAATACCAATTTAGTGATACTGGATTAATTTGCCAATTTCTTTCTTGGCAATATATGCTAGAATGGCATTTAGTTCAATCTTGGACTCTGTCTTCATTAGAGGTTTCCCTACACCTGATTTTTTATATTTTTAAACATTTATTAAGAAATTTATATCATTTTAAATAAAAATATGTACAAAATTTGTAATTGTTATTGTAATATTAGGTTTGAGGCTTGTCTGGTGCTATGAAGCAGGAAATTAATTTGGAACTCATTTTCAAGTAGGGGGCAGTGCTAATATTTTATAAATGTTGTGCTAGTGTAACCCATGTTCAGTATTCAAATAAAAATAAGTACTTAAAAATGTGTTATTCTTATAAGATAGTGAGAAGCCAGAACTTTGTACTAGTGTTGGAACATTTTTTTTTGTTTGGGAAAAAATATATGTTTATGCTCTATTTTTTAATATTAGGCAAAGACAATGTTAGCAAATCAAGTTCATGTTGCATGTCTTATAATTTTTTAAAATTTAAACTGAAAATTTAAGCTTTTTCAGTGAAGGATAAGAAAAAATATTTATGGACTTTCTAATTTTTTATTCCCAACTTATTATTTTTCTTTAGAATTTTAAATCCTCAAATTATCCAGTGCTGGAAAAAAAATTCTATAACTATAGTATGAAGCAGCCCTGATAGTTTCATTAAGGTTTGATTCAATCTTTGAATTTTGATAACTATAGGCTCAATGGATTATTTTTATTCATTGCCATCCTTGGAAAGGCAAAAACTTTAAATGCAAAAAAGTTTGTTATTTTTTAATCATCTTTTACTACCTAAATTCAATTTGAGTGCTAATTTAATTTTAATAATGATCATTTCCTATATTTTGTGCATCACTGGAAATTGAAATGATCTGATTTGTCCAGACTGTAAACCAGTTTAAAAAACATAATTTAATTCTTGATAATCTTAAATTCTTTTAGTTTTGTATCTCATACCTAGTTCTTGTGTTAAATTCTTATTTGAGTGTCTGCACAATTTTGTGTGAATATCTACTAAAATGTTTCATAAGTTTCATCAATTAACTATAATAGAAACAGATTTCCTCTTTTATTGTATAATTAGTCATTTTTAAGTTCAAATTTTTAAAAATGTTTTAAATTCTTTTTTGATAATTTTTATTTTCCCTTATTATTTGTTGTATATATTTTAGTTTACCAAAGATGTCAGACTACATTATACATGCTAACACCCCATTCTTAGCGTTTGATTGTAAAGATTCTTTTCGACATCTGTCAGAAAAAGAAAAACATTATGCTCATTATCTATCAAAAGCTAATTGGATGGGAAGTCTAATAATTTGCCTACAAGTAAGTATATTATATTAATAAACTTCAAATCATTTTTTAAATTTAATAAAGGTTGTTTAAACCTGACTTATATTCACTTTCAAAAAGTTAATAAACTGTATGGTACAGAAATAAATTGCTCTTTTTCAGAACAAATGAGAATGTTAAGTATGTCTTTTGGCAAACTTAAGATACGTTTTCAGATATAAGAATACTCTAATATTATTATAAATTACTATAGATATAACACAATAACTGTTTATTGGTTTTCAATCTTAGAATTTTAAATGTTTAAAGAAATACAGACCTTTTAGTTGTTTGTAAAAGAGCCTCAAATAAATCTGGAACATATTTTCTGTCTGAAAAATGTCTCAATTTGTATAAAAAATTGTTACATTTTTGTTTATGCATCTATTTAGAATATTGCATTTTTCAAATTTGAAAACATTCTGTAAATAAGTTATCTTTTCAACTTTAATAACTAAAGAAAAAAGAATAGCATTATTATATGTGAGACAATATATCAAACGCATATTTTACCTGAAAAATGAATCTAACATGACAAAAATAAGTAGCACAATAAAATGTACTGCTCTCTATATGGGATAGTGAAAATAGAATATGTAATCTTAATATTACAGTATTTTTCTATCTCAAAAAATGTTCCGATCTGGGATCGTATTCTTTAACATTATGCAAAAAACAAATATACAAAGTGGATATTTGGTTTCTATATTGAAATATAAGGGAATAAAAATTAAGCATGAGTTAGTTTAGAAATATACTTTTTTTTTTAGAATTGGTTAGAACATAATTTTGTGTACTTGTTAATTTTTTTAAAATTTTAAATTTCTTATTGATTAGTATTGATGAAGATATGATAAATGGCATTAAAATATTATTTTTTCTAAAAAACTTGCTCTTAGTTACATGAATGTTTATTTTTGCTGATCATTTACTGTTTCTTTCTGAACAAATCTGGAATTTTAGCAACTTATGAGCTGTGGCAGATGCTGGACAATGGTAAAAAGCTTTATGATGAATAAAAATTCACTACACAATGACTAATAAATTTTCTGATATGGGAATGTTATATGCATATGTATTTATTAAAATTCGCTTAAAATGATGAATTTTTAATTTAGTGATGTTTTATGCTGTTTCCTTTTTTGGATAATTCATCTTTTATTGAAAAGTTTTAAGTTTTAACTATGTTACATGAAAGGTGAGAACCTAAATTAAGTTAATATTAAACTTCTCAGAAACTCAGGGATTAAAACTTAACAGAAAAAGTGCCAATGACTATTTTTGAGACTCAAGTAATGGATAATTATAATGAATCTAATGTGAAAATTTAATATAATTATCAACGAATTCAGGACCAAGGGATTTTTCCTGTTAAGCCTAACTCCAATTAAAAATTAATGTGAAATCACTGCTGTAATAAAATGCACTGGAATTTACAGTTTGTAATCATTTTGAATTCCATACGTTCCAAACTCAGATTACATCAATGTGACCATGGGTCTTAGAACAGGAAAATGCAATCTCACATGATACCATGTTCCCTTAAATCAGGAATACTCAACCTGCAGTCCGCATGTGATCCATCAGCCTTTTCTGATGATGATGATGATATATATGCATATATTATTTTTCTGGATATCTTAAAAGAAACTTTAAAATTCTTATAAATTCAATTTCAGCAATTGCCAACTTTCAAAAATTGTTTTTCAATTGTTTTACCAGAAAATGGATCCATTTTAAAGTGTCTGTCTAGGTATGGCTGCTAATATTCATACAGTAATTTAACCTTAAAAATACTAAAATAATGAGGTAAAGTATTTATTAGTTTTGAATCTAATGAAATTTTAGCAGTGACATTAAAAAGAAAACATTAATTAACAATTCAAGTATGTATTAAAAGCTTTCAGTTTAAGAGGATTGGTAAAAAACCTGCTAAATATTCAAAATATTTTTTGCAATAAATAGCATCAAATATTGCATTGAGTTTTATGTTTTGAAAATCTTGATTAAAAGTACATATATTATTAGTAGATATTTTTAGTAGTATTATTAGTAATATTTTCCTCTCATGGTATATGATTAATCCTATCAATGTATTTATAGACTAAGATTGAAATATATATTATTTTTTTAAAAAAAGTACTCCTAAGTCTCTATTTCTATATCTGCAATCTTTTTGCAAAAATCTTATTGTAAAAAAGAGTGTATTATAGCATTCATTGGATTTGTCAATTTGGTTAAAAAAACCCTGATCTTGGACATAATACTTCAATATATGCAACATCATTATAAAAAAAAATATTAGAATAGAGATATGTGGTTCAAGTAATTAAAAACTGTTAAGCAAGAGAGCGCACTATCTAAATGAGGTGAGGTGAATATTGAAACAGCTTTTTTACATCATTTATAGCTTATGAGAATGCAATTTTTATTTTATTAAATTTAATTTGCAAAAATTTGTATTTATATAGCTATTGTGTGTAAGAGATCACCTCTGTTCTATAATTAGGGACAAATAGAATACTAATTTTTTAAAAAAATTTATTTTGCAATGAACTTAAAACATCTATTGTAACGTTATTCTGTTTCTCTGCAATTAAATTTTTCCAAACTAATATCTAGAATTTGTTATATGTGTGACATTTTTTTTTTCAGACTTCTGCAGAAAGTCCCTTGATATTTAGCATGTTAATTAAGATTTTTTTAAACCAATCAATGAAATCTTTAAAGAGAACAGCTTTGTATGTCTGTAATTTTTCTGAAAATGAAGTTCAGGTAATGTTTATTTCTTATTTTTGATACATTTTATTTTGCTAGTTGGTTATATAATCTCATTATAATTAAGTTTAAGTTGAAGCTATGTGTGTACTTTTGCATTAAAAAGTTATAAATATTACTTGATTTATATAACTTTACATTCCTTAATATTCATCAGGAAAAATAAATATACTCTTTATTTCTGTTAATGAAGAACTAATTCTTCTTAGATATATCTGTAGTTATAGAACAAAAATTAGACTTAAAAGGAAAACATCATTATTCAAGATATAATAATTTAATATACTAGCTGCATGGCCCGGTGTTGCACAGGTTTTCTCTACTTTTATAAATTTTCCCTTTCCTTCACAAAATCAGCACTTCTAATACTCTTTTTCAAAATGACCCCCTCCGCTTAGCCCGGCGTTGCTCGGGCTTTTACTGAGTGTGTAACTTAAAATTCCCTGTTTCGAAATTTTTTCGCTTCTTTTCCTTGTCAGACAGGTTTATTCCCCGGCACTGCACAAGCATTTTTAAATGCATAACATATTGTCATGGAAATTCCCCTTCCCCTCTCGCTATCAGAGCTCTCGAGTAAGTAAACTTTGAGACTTTAATATTCACTCATTCACTTTGCAACTTTTTAGGCCCTGGAAACGAAAATATACCTTTTTAAAAATAGTTGTATTTTGAAAAAAGTAGAAATTTTTATAATTACAAAATTTCACAACTGTATTAATTGTTGAATTAAAATTGCGAGCATTTTTTGAAATGTTCAATATATGGGAAAAAAGTTTCATACAATTATTTTTATAAATGAAGAAGTTATAAAAACTGAATTTGATAGGTAGTTATTAAATATTTAAAATTTGAGTATTTTTTAAAAATTCATAAAAAAAAGTTTTTGGCAATTTATTTTTTAAATCACTAACTCTAAAAGATCAAAGTATGAGTTTTTTAAAAATCACTTTCTATAAATGCATCGATATTGATTTATTTTAGAAAAAATCGTAAAATGTGTAAAATATCGTTGTTTTGTAAAAAAAAAAAACTTACTGCATTGCGACGAAGTAAATTATCTTTCCAATTCATACAATTAATTTTATAAATAAGAAGTTATAAAAAATTTGAATTTAATAGGTAGTTATTGAATATTTAAAATTTGAGTATTTTTTAAAAATTCATGAAAAAAAGTTTTTGACATTATTTTGATCCAAAATAATAGATGATGTATTTTTTAATTAACAAAGAATTAATTTAGTAATGAAATAATAGAAATAATCCTTTTAAAAAAACATAGAAATTTGATTTTAATAAATATATATAAGTAATAAATAAAAGAAAAATTTACAGATAGGTATTTGAAACGATTGCTTATATCTGAACGTTTGAATATTTGATTAGACATATAAATATATATAAGTTATAAAAAACAGTATGGGAAAAAGCATATATATATATATATACATGTACTGAAAAAGACATTAAAATAAATAAATAAAAAAAAATCTGATAAAAACATTTTGATATTTTATTTTAATTTTAATGTTTTTCTTTCCACTGTGTTTAGTAAATTATTTAAACACGTATCGGACAAAAAAAAAATATGCTATACAAAACTAACATATAATGAAAACAAACTATATCAGTTGTCTTGCACTCTTTAAAACATTTATCTGTAATGTGTAATGAATTGAATACTGCTATAAATATCAATTAACATAAGTGATGACAGCAGAAAATTTGCCTTTCAAAAACCACGAAAAGAGTGACCTATATCGTGCATGTGCAAAACTTTCATCCATATCCTCGGAGTTGAAGCGAATAAACTTGGCACAAAGCAGAGCTTTTCATGAAATATTTAAAAGAATTTTTTTAGAGCATGATTTTTAAGTTAATGCTTTCAAACTTAACAAGTCGATTGCAAACAACGGTAATTTTTAAACAAAATATGAAACAAAAATAATGCTAAAATATTTCTTGTAAAAAGGGGAAAAAAACGAAAAACAATTTTTTTAAAAACCGTAATTTTTAAACAATTTTTTCAATCTTTGTACAGATTACGGATAATATCGTTCTACACATGGGAAAAAAGTTTGTGAGATTATTTTTATAAATAAAGAAGTTATTAAGTATTTAAATAAAATTTTGAGTATTTTTTGAAAAATCGTAAAAAAAACTTTTTGACATTTTATTTTTTAAATGACTGATTCTAAAAGAGAAATGCATGAACTTTTTTAGTGTAAAATATTTCATTAACGCAAAAGAAAATGCAAATGGAACGATTTAGAAATCATTTTCATAAAAACGTATTGATTTTGACTCATTTTAGAAAAAATCATAAAAAGTACAAAATATAATTATTTTGTAAAATAAATTATAGCATATTGTGGCGAAATAAATGATCTTTCTGAATCTGTAATTATTTTTTGTGCGAGTTTCAAGAAAAAATTAGATCGGGTTTTAAAAACGTCTGAAAAAAAAAGAAGCTCCGAATTTTCCCTTGGCGGTGAGAAATGGTACTATTTATGTGTTTTAAGGTTTTTAATTAATATCTTTTTAACTAATTGGAATATCGGAATATAAATGGTCAACGAATTCCTCGGATCATTCCCGAAATTTTGGTACCTTCGACGAGTTTCTGCGTCGTGTGGCTCGTGAGAAGATACACCTAGTTGAATGCCGCATACCTTTGTTTACCTACGAATTTTAATAGTGTAGATAATTTGTTTATTCTCTGTAATTTATATTTATATGAAGAAACCCATAAGTTAAAGATAGTTGATCTGTCTTACAAATAGGCAAAAACAACAAAAACATCTTATAAGGTTTTTATATTTATGTAAATGAATGCATTTATATTAATTGTATTGTCTTCAGATATGATTTTTTACTGACTTGTTATTATAAAAATATATTTTCAAATCAATGTGATGGCAAAGTGTGATCTATTTCTAGACTATAACATTTTTTAAAAAGGCTAAATTCATGACAGTCATCTGTTAAATACAATCATGTGTTCTCCATTGAATTCAAAACTGACATTAGACTTATATTACTTGCAAAAGTTTAGAAAAAAGCTCAAATTTGGTTATTTGGTAATGATATTTAAATATTAAAATTTCAAAAGTTTTTCAGATTAAAAATTTTTAAAAAATCTATATGTATTTTTAAATTAAGTGCATTTTAATTATACCTATAATAAGTGAAGAGTCTCTTCTTATTAGATATTATCTTACTTTTAAATCTGACTTTTATTATAAAAAAGTTATACTATTTCTTGAAGCTTAATTAATTACATATATAAAATAGTTACAAACTTTTATTTCTGTTCTTAGGCCTTTTTTCTTTATGTGAGTGGAATATTTTCTAGCTTTGGAAATTACAGGGGATTTGGTGATACTAAGTTTGTCCCATATCTGAAAAAAGTAATATTTAATTTTACTCTTCAATTAATATCTCACTTCTGTTTGTGATGGATGTTTATAATTATTTTTACTTACTAAAGGAAAAGTTTGTGCGACTTCTGAAAGCAACTAAATATAGCCAATTATTTCCTCAAGAAATGGAGCTCATTCTTTCTAGCTGCTTGGAATCAATTTATTCTTTTGATGATAACAAACGTCATCTTGGTTTTCCACCTACTGTAAGTTTAATATAAACTATTAAAAGAAACTAACATTGAAATTTTTTTTACGTAATGTCATTTAAAAGTATTTAAAATTTTATGATCACTACAAATTTATGGTACAATCATTTATCTTTTGCACATCAGTGTTTCATAAGTCAAACATTATTTTAAAATTTTTTGGAACTCTACAATCTTATTTGTATTGCTGTATAAAAATATATATATTAATTTTTTAGCATTAAGGAAATGTTGCTAAAATAAATAGTGCCAATGAAAAATATCATAAATAAGAACATAATTATCAGCCCTAAAAAAGGAACTTCATATTTGTCAACAGACTCTTAAAAATTAGGGAATGGGAGGAGTTGATTTCCTAGGACAAATTTCTGTGGGTCAATTCGACTTCTATTTAGATACAAAATTGGCACTGGAATCTAGCAATTTATTCTTTTACTCTCCTTCCGTATAATTATTGCTCTGTGAATTTTGGTACAAAGATTTTTTTGTTTATTTCTTCACCTTATTGCTGCTTTTCTTGTTTAAGTGTAAAAACCAATAAGTAATTGTAAAATTCTTTGAATGTATACATTCCTCTTTACCGATTATGCAATACCTTTTTTAATTGGTAGGAAATCTTAATTTCCTGTTTGTCATTTCTGAAAACCATTTAAGAATTCGCTTATTACTTCTAAAAGATTGTGTACACAAATTGAATTTTGAATATGAATTTCATGAATCATATTTTTTAAAACAACATGAAAAAACTGTTCAATGTCAGCGTTCCGTTTCCGGACATTCTATAAATCAAATAAATTTTTTTTCATAACTCTTATATGTTTTGATTTTTAATTTAATTTTAATATGTAGTTTGTTACTTTTTGATTAAAATGCAGCTTTTAAAAAGTTAAATGCCAATTGAACCTTAACTCTGCAGTACTATTCTATTATGATATCGATCTTAATGCATTAATTTACCATTACTTTGTTATATTCTATTTTGATTTCCCTTTAAACTTGTAGATAAAAAAAAGGAAAGAAAAAAGCTTTGTGCAGTACTTATGGATCTGCTTAATAAGTGTATAAGATAAGATTAAAAATGGTGGAGACACACACAGAGAATAGATCGGGAATGGCAAATTGGATTTTATCAAAGTACCAAAATTAAATTAAAATGCAGATTTTCTCCAGAGCCTTTTGTCTTTGTATGTTGTAGCAATATATATTTTTTATTTTAATAAACAATAAACAAAACATATAGTGAGCTAGATTACAATATTTATTCAATTATTTTACAATATTAATTTAAAAATTGTCACTGAAAATAATGAAATATTTAGTAATACTTATATATTTGAAGTAAACTATTCTTGTGATTTGTTAAAAGGTTTTTTTTGCTTCATGTTACTTTGCAAGATTTTTTATATCAGACTGGTGTGTCATCAATTGCAAGGTAACACATGCCATATCCTCTGTCAATCTGTTTGTAGTTTTTGACATGTATATTATTAGTGCATACTTTAGTATCAAATAAAAACTTGCACAAGAGTAAGTGGACTGAAAAATTGTTAACAATGTGATTGGTAGTTTGTTAACTGAAGGAAAGGCATCTGGAATACTATTCCACAAATCTGGTATTGAATTTTTAATAAGAGATTCATACTCTGTATCTCTTGACGTTCAATAATGTTCTGATTTATCCATATATTTTTGCATATATACAAATTCTGTGCCCAAATATGATTACTTTGCGGATCTGTAATCTGCATTTCTAAATTTTCTATCATCCAAATAATGAGATTGTTATCTAAATCTTTTATGTCAAATAAGACCTGATAATTTATAATTTTCAAAAGCCTTTTAGTCCTTTTGAATTCTTTCAGTCTCTTTGAAAACTGTTCTTTAATAGAATAATTTCCAAAAAGGAGCTAAACTGACATCAGTTCGCTACTGATTTTACTGCCAAATAGCAGTAAATTTTTGTCAAGTTGAGATAATAACATTATAATACAATGTCAGTTTACTAACTACCATAAATCTATTTTTGCATGATTTTTAGAGCTAAAAAGGGATAGAGGACTAATATCAAATTAATTCCATAGAAAAATTTTGAAAATTCATAATTGAGAGTTCCAATGATTTTTTTTAAGTATTGATTAAATCAAAAATGTTTAAATTTTGGAATTTTTCCAGATTCAGTATCTCTAACGAAAAATCTAATTTACATTTTAATCCCTTTATCAATAAAAACATAACCTCAATTTTTTTTCTATGACTTTGCAATTTTTTTTATTAAGATCATCTAAATGTAGTATGTCTGTTAAAACATTAATTTTGTCAATCATTCTGTATTATAAAGTTCTTTAAAATTTTTCCATTTAAACTATTTAAAACAATGTGCATTTCTTCCAGGCCAGGTGTATCAAACTCATATGGTATTAAGGGCCTTCAAGTCCTATTTTATATAAAGTTGAGGGGGCATGTTTTTAATGTTAATACAAAATTAATAAATATATTGGAAATAAATGCATGCATTTTGTGTAATAATAGCAACAAAAGAGTATACTTAAAAAAACATGTAATGAAATTTTATCTGTCTTATTTTTATTTAAATGAGTTTGTTATTTTATTATATATTGTGTGCCGATATATTGATTGGGCTGCAAAAAGGTTCGTTGTGGGCCACGAGTTTGACACCCTTGTTCTTGATTCTTATAAACATTACGGAAAAATAAATGATAATATTATAAATGTGATATGAAATACATAGGGATTTCAGAAAGTAAGTAACAAGCCCATTCAGAGTAAACGTTTATTCAGGAAATAAAAAATATACATTCTATTTTTTAGTAGGAAGGCATTGGTATTCATTACTCTACATAGTCACCATACATATCGAGGCATTTGTTCCTTTGATACACCAAACCATCGAAACCAGCATCATAGAAATCAATGTCAATGTTGTGCAACCACATCGAGACAGCTTACTGAAAGTTGGCATCGTTTCTGAAATTGCTGACCTCCTATGTGTTTCTTTGTAGGTCAAAGAGATGAATATCGCTTGTACAAAGTCGAAAACATAAGGAGAGTGGTCCAACACCTCCCAATGAGAATGCTCTTTCATTATCTTGCACATCTATTCTGCCTTTTTCGAATTCTGTGTACCAAAACTACATCCGTCTTTGTGACATAACACTTGTATCCTACACATCTATCAACTGCCAATGAATTTCAGCTGGAGAATTTTCTTTAAATGCACAAATTGTATTATACTTTATACTTCAATCATGAATCATATTTTCGCCAACAGTCACCTTCTAACAGATTTAGTCATGTTACTGGTGAACCAACACCATCTAACAGTACCATCTGAATGCTGTGATCCTCTTCATTATTTTCGGAAGGACTTTTATTCACATGGGTAATTTGCACACCCATCAAAGCTCTTGTTGGCTTACATTTTCAAATTCCTATCAATATTTCAGGCTTAGGTAAATATCTGAAAAATTATGAGCTTGTTGGAAAATAAAATATATAATTTAAAAAGGAAATGTGCATAAATTTAAATAAAAATGTATCAATTTTATACACAGATTCCTCGAATGTAATACAGTTACCTGGTTTCTAAAAAATATTATAAAGATTAATATTTTATGAAACAAAGGAATTAGTATTTTTATACTAATTCTTTTGTTTCATAGAGATGTTAAATACTCCTATTATAAATTATGTGAAAGTTTTTTTATATTAATTTGTTTGCATGCTACAAATTTTTTATATTTAAAATGTTCTAGAATCAACTACACTTCAATATTTTTATTCAATAAAAATGCAATTGAATCTATAATATGAAGAAATTGTATATTTAGTATTCCTGCATATTTTGCTGAAAAAGAGTGATATAGTTTTTTAGCATTTAGAGTTTATGATATAGATTATTTTTAGTTTTTAATTTCAAGCATTTCTATTTATTATTTAATATATTGAACAGTTGTATAATTAAAAAATTTTTTTAAGGGAACAACTACTTATTTGTCCAAAAATTTTACTCCAGAAGATAATGAAATTGTTACAGAGTTTTTGAAAAAGGAGGTAATGTATGAGAAATCAAATTTATGTTTCCATTTCTATACTATAATTCATTGAAATATTTTTTAAAGACTTGAAACTGTAAAATTGTTTAATAAAAATGGAATGAACAATTTACCTGAAGAAATGCTGAACATTGTATAAATTAATATTTTTTTTGTATGATTTTTGTATATATGGTTCTCAAAATATAAATGGACTATTCTTCATCTGAAGATTATCACCATTGAAGGTTAGGGCTATAAACCTCTTTTAGAGAATTTTTATTTTAAACTACATTATCTTAATATGCCCATCCGTGGTACAGGATGTATTGTAAAATTTTGGAGAATGTTATCATTAGAAAATTTGTAGTTCTCTAATAATGAAGATACTTTGGATTTGATTATTACCCATACAATATATTATTTGCAACAAACATTTTTTATTTACTTTAATTCTGTTACAAAAAATAGAATGGTATTTTTAGGCCACTAATGTTTTCAGATGAATTTTTATTGCTTTATTATTAGATTATAATTTTATTTTCATGAGAGTTTTGTTGCTACATATAAATTTTAGTTGATACATAAAACATGGCAGATTGAGTAATCTCCATTATGTAATATTTATTCACTTCTGTAATACCTGTGATTCGAGAAAAACTAAAGTCTTTTGAAGATATTACTTTAATAAGAGAAAAATACCCCCCCCCCTTTTTTTTTTAATGTTTTGATTCAAAATTTTAAACTTGTTCAGAATTATAAATTTTAGTTTTTTTTTTAAAAATAGGAGCATCTTTTTATAGTATATTTTTTATGTTTTTAAGTACATATAAAATTAAAGCTCTGTATAAATTTTTATTTGAAGGTTTGCATGAAAGATATAGTTAAAAATACATATGCTGAGGGCTTTTTCTACAGCTGATTTCAGAATGCTAACTACAGAAGATTGCTTAGCATTGGTTCACATTATGATTCAAACTCTGCATTCTCCAGAATGTAAGGTGCATTCATCATATATATTAGCATAAAGATCTTAAACACTAAAATCATTAAACGAAAGTATTTAAATCTCTAGTTGGCTTTTAAGATCTAAACTAGCAGATAAGTTCAAAGATGTAATTTTAGCTTAAAATATTTCTGTGGTGGGTAACTTAATATTGTTATAATTACATGAATTGAGCCTTGACATTGTATCTTTTTTTAAGTTAATTGTTTGTGAAATTTGATTAAAATATAAATAGATTTGATGATTATGTAGATGTTACCCATTACAAAAACATATTTTGAGAATATAGCAAGCCACTGACGAGTTAGAAGATATAAGTTTTTCCATCACATTGAAATAGCGGGAAGAATCTTTAATCTAAATGTTTTATTAAAATCTTTTTACTCCTAACGTAATAAAACAAATATAAAAATTGATGCGAGAATAATATATTTTAATAAAAATAAGTTCTGATTGATACAATTATTTCACTTAGTTAAAAAATTATATTAAATTATGAACTTTCTGTTATTGTAAACTTGCTGAAATAAAGGAATAAATTAAGAATTTTTGTTCATAACAGAATAATAATATAAAAATTATATAGTAAATATTAAAGTTATTTTATGATGGAGTTTTGAATTTACTTTCTAATATAATTTTATATTTATTATAAAATATATTTTACTATAACATATTTTTATAATTTACTTTATTGTATTTTAAGAAATTTTTTGTGTGAAAATTTTTTGTTCATTTTAATAATTTTCAAATTTGAAATATGGAAAAAATTATTTTTATTTAAAAAAAATTTTTAATTAAATTTGTATAAAAAAAAGTGTTACCTTCAGATTATTTAATTTTTTTTTTTTTAAATTTCTAAGTAATGGTTTTTTTAGAAAGAATGAATTATTTCAAATCTTTTATAAATATGCTTGTGCGTCTAAGGAAGGATTACTTCTTAGTAATGTTTCATAATTGAGATTTTTAGATTAATTGCTTGTTGAGGTTGTGTTTGGGATATTGATTATAAAATTATTCCCTTCGAAAAGGCCAAAAGGGAGCTCCAGGTTGGACCCCCAAACCCCCTCGTTTTTGATTTATTATAATTCTAAGTATATATCGTTTGTTAAGATTTGTTTTAAAGTTAATTTTTTTTTATGAAAATTCAAAATTTCTTTTTTCTGTTTTGCAAAATCCAAAATAAAAAAGGGCATGTAAAAAGAATGGTGAATTTTCCCCCAAACCCCGAAAAATTCCTGTGTGCTCTCCCTTTCTCTGTAATAAATTGATTCTTTCTCTGATATAAGTAGATGTTCTATTTCATTTAAATATTTATACATTATTAATTTTTTTAGAATATTGAAGTTTTTAATTCAAGATTGTTTAAAACAATTGATAAAACTGGAACTACTTGCTATGAAATAAGACTTGCATCTGTTTTGAACACTGGTAATTTTTTTCTATTTTTTTATATTATGTAGTTCTGATTAACTTTCAAATGTATAAGAACATTAATAATATATATATTTTTATAATTTAACTTAATCTTAACATTTAAGAAAAAGCAAAGTGCGCATTCAATGTTTATTTTAAAAGCTACAATTATAAATATTTAGATTTTTAATCTTTTAGTTCTTAATCATTTAATTAACCTAGTTTGAATCATTAAATTTTAAAAGTGTTATCTTAAATTTTTAATGTTTTGTAAGTTATAAAATTTCAGTTTTTTTTCTATGTACTTTGCAATAAAAATTTCCAGACATTTAAAATTATTTGGTAAAAATACTAGCAATTTTTCTACATTCTAATGTCATGTAATTTGTTATTTCAATGTAAAATTTATATTAGTTGGGTTTTTGTTGGAAAGAGGGAACTTTCATATTTTATGGTCATTAATCATTTCTATTTTTACATTCATGGGTTTATCCTTCAGGCTGTGGGATCATAAGCTGTATCTTGTGAACTAACGTTGGGACATTTTTGTTTTTTAATGTTCATATAAATTTGATAAAATATTTTACCTTTAGAATTTCATAATCTTGTGTGAAATGTGGGGGAAAAGTTTATACAAACAAATAAAAGTACTTTAAAACTCCATACAATCAAGATACACACACAATACATCTGAAAGTGGTGAGTGTTTTCCTTCTATCATTCGTTAAGCTAGAATGTTACATATTAAATCCTGAAAAGTAAAATTATACTTTAGGAATATATTTACAAAGTTGTGGAAATATTTCTTGGAAAATTGTTTTGAAAAGATGAGGCATAGTAATTAACGAGAAAGTTAAATCTTTAATATAGGATTTGGAGATTTAAAAGGAATCTCATTTTATTTATCAATTTTTCCAGCTAAGGTTGTGCAGTGATGTTCTATCCATTGATAAGAATTAGACAGTTATGTTAAAAAAAAATTCTTCCTTTCTCATTTTTACATTTCTTTTGTTACATTCAGTTTCATAACCTCTTAAAAATATTCTTATGAGTCAGTTGTTGAATATCAGTTCCTTTACTTGCCTTTTATCTTAAGATTTTTGGCAATCTATTCTTGGCCTTGGTAGCCAAGTTATTTAGGTCACAATCTCATGGTTGGCATTGTCAAGTCAGGGTTTCTTTATCTTTATAAAGTTTCTTTATAAAAATGTCTAAAAAATTTCAAAATTTTCAAATTATTTTCTAGGTAAAGGTTAAGATTTGGAATTGACACGCATCACCTCTTTATTGATTTAAAAATTGCTTATGATAGCATCAACAGAAAGGCTCTTATTGCATCCATGAAAGAGTTTAAAATCCCTGATAAGTTATTAAGGCTGATAAGCCTGACATTAAGTAAGACAAAGATCGTAGTCAAGGTGCAGAATGATTTTTTGGACTTATTGGAAATAAAAAAAAATGGCATTCTACAGGGAGATGCACTGCCGTGTCTTCTATTTAATTTAGCTTTAGAAAAAGTAAGAGATTATAATATCTATACAAAAGGAAATATTTTTAATAAATCGATGGAGTTGACTTTTTCTGAGGACATTGATATCATTACTTGAACATCCACTGCACTAAGACAGGTCTTCTTATCTTTAGAGAAAGTGGCCCATAGGATGGGACTAAAAATCATTGAGAGTAAGACCAAGTACATGTCTTGCACTAATTCATGTCTTAACAATTCCCATTTTAAAATTAAAGAGTATCGTTTTGAAGTTGTTAACAGCTTCGCTTATTTAGGTTCAGAAATTAACTATAGAAACGATTATACTATGGAAATCCAAAAGAGAATTACTATGGCTAATAGATGTCTTAATGGAATACGAAAATATATGAAATCAAGTTTAATCAAAAGAAAAACAAAGATTTTATGTATAAAAGTCTTTTAAGATCAGTATTAACTTATGCATGTGAAACTTGGTCAATGTCTCAAATAGAGGAGAAAGTTATAAGTATCTGCGAAAGGAAGATTTTAAGATTCATTTTTGGAGGAATTCAGGAAAATGGAACATGGCGAAGAAGAACAAATTTAGAGCTCTATCAATCATATAAAGAATCTGACATTGTTAATTTCATCAAAATACAACGAATTAAATGGGCAGGTCAGACTATCAGAATGAACGAAGACCGAACCGCTAAAAAGTCTTCAATGCTCAACCAATTGGCACACAAAGAAAGGGCAGGCCAAATCTTAGATGGATTGACGGCCTAGAAAAAGATCTCCCAGTTTTGATAACTAGGAATTGGAGAACTAGAAGGAAGACTTTGGGCCCGAAAAAGGGTTTTGAGAGGCCAAGCCATTCTGGGCTGTCGTGCCACTGAGGAAGGAAGGTTAAGATTATAATAAAAATAAATATAGAAAGCAAGGTTCAATACTGAGCTAATAAAAATTACAACAGAGGGTAAGAATTAATATATTAAGAACTGCTTAATTTTCTTTACAATTTACAGAATCACATATATTCTCATTTCAACAATCTTGCTTTATAATTAGACAAACAGTGAACAAATTATGAAACGTATGACACACATTGAGCAATATGCAGTATCTTGTCAATGGTAACATTGAAGAGTTATTGTGAAATATATATATCCCCAGTTATGAATATTCTGTTGATTTTGAAGAAATTTCTGATACTGTTCACAATTTAAATAGTTAATATAATGGATGTATTGTTTTTACATTCAAGAATATCAGTGAAGGTACCTTGCATCTTAACAAAATTTTGCTGTCATGAATAAACGAGATTGTAAAATGTGTAGCTTATATCGTATTTTTTAGGAGCAATAGTAAAAGGTATTGTGTGTGTGCTATAATTCTCTTTATTTGTAAAAAAAAAAAAAGATACAGAGTAACTGTTTTTTTATAAATTTGTAATGAAAACATGTTATAATGATTAACATTTATCTAAATTTATCTAAGTAATTCATTTTGGTAAGAAGAAACATTTTTACATTTTGATTTTCATTATTCTTATTAAGTACTTATACGTTTCATACGCGTTTCAAATGTTGAATATTTATGTGGAAGAGAGACTGCTTCTGGCAAGAAAGGAAAAATTAAATTAAAATTTCTTATACAAAAAATATTTTGGGCTGAAATAATTCAATGTATTTTAAATTGCAAAAGCAAACTTTTTATTTATTTATTTTTTTAAAAAAGGAGACCTTGCTTTATATTTTAAATACTGAAAAGAGTTTACCTTAAAATCTGGCATATAATGTGCACTTTTGACACAACAAATAAGATAAAAATTTATTCGTGTGCATTATACGCTGAGTATAAAATTGATATTTTTTAAAGTAAAAAAAGATGATAAAAAACTTCTACATATATCAAAATAATGTTTATTTAAAAGAAATGACATACCTTATGAACTTTAAGGGTTGTAGTTCTAGAAACATACTATGTTTTCACAAAAGTCTGGGATAACATCTCGAATAAATGGCTTCAAAATATAAGAATTATTGCATATGTACACTTCAGGTTTTTGGTAAAAAGGATGCACATTATACGGCGAACATATCTAAAAATTAAAAAATGCAGCTTGAAAGTATAGGTACGCATTATACACTGGTGCACTTTATATGCCAGATTTTATGGTACATGTATTTTATTATGATGAAATAATAAAATTCAGTATATTAGATAAATTGGTTTTTGCTATCAATAAATATTTTTTGGAAATTTTTCATTTATATAAATATTAAGTAATTAAAATATCTTGTTTTAAATAATTTAGATGATGAAGGAAAAGAATTTTTGATTTCTGAATCAATAAATTCCCATAAATTTATTATTACGCATGGCGATTACAGTAAACTTCTGAAACTAGTCAATGGTTACTTATTGCTTGCAAAGGTAATGTATAAGTTGCATTGACAATTTTTTTTATTAGAAAATATTCTTAATTATGTATTAAAATAATTGATAAATTGTTTGATAGGAATATGCAGCAAATGAAAATGAAGTACAAATGATTGAAAAATATATAGAAAGTTTTCATACAGGATCATTAGCTGCTCACAAAGATGGATCTCGATTCTGGGTTAAAGACAGATCACCAACTATAGAATCGTAATGCTTTTTTTTATTTAAAGTTAAAATTTACTTGTTGCTATGCACTGAAGAGCCAAAATATTATGAACACCTACTCAATAATGCATTGCACCATCTTTGACTTACAAAATAGCTGCAACTCATCTTGGCAAGAAATTCACAAACTTTTGATTGATGGCTAGTGACAGGTTGTACTAAATGTCTAAGTGGTGGTCTTGCAAAGTTGAGATATCCTGGCATGGAGATGTTTGATCTTTGAGCTGCCATTCAATGAAAGCCCAAATGTGCTCTATTGAATTAAGATCTGTTGGGTTATGTGTCCAGAACATTAACTGGAATTCATCATTATGCACCTCGAACAACTGTAACACAATTCAAGCCATTCTACATGGGATGCTCTGTCCTGCTTTAACCCTCTAAGCGGTCTGCACTTACAGTCTTGCCATTCTGGAGATGCTTCAAAAACGCACCGCACATAATTTTTTGCTTTCAGGTGGGGTTCTCAAAAGCGGTTGAGCCATATTTTTAAGAATGCTTTTGGGAATCTTGCTTGAAGGCAGAAAAAGCATCTCTGGAGTGGCGGAATTTTACGTGCAGACCGCTTGGAGGGTTAAGATTCCATTTCTGGCTGGGAACACAGATGCCATGTAAGGGTGCAACTGATCTACAATTATACTGAGATACTCTGCAGCTTTCTTGATCTATTCTACTGCAATTAAGGATCTGAGGAGGCCCATGAAAGCACCCTCCAATGCATAACTCTACTACCACTAGCCTGTGAACCTGCTATACATGGGAGGTGCACCCTGCAACGACCATCAACATGATGAGTAAGAAATTGTAATTCATCTGACCAGGCAACTTTGTTCCACTTATCTATGGCTCAGTCTTGATGTTCCCGGATCCACTGAAGGTGTAGTTGACAATGACATTTTGTTAGCAAGGAAATGTCTGCTGCACAGTCTCTTGTCCAAAAGTGTCGGCAGAGATTTGTGTTCCAAAACACTTGACTTGGCTGGCAGCTGAGCCACTGTCTTATGCCAATTTTGCTTTATCAAGCAGGACAGTCTTTGACCTTCTTTTTTTTTCATGATTTGTGAACATCAGACAGCTTGGCATCTACTGCTGGTTTCACTGTCAATTATCCACTTTGTATAAATACAGGGTGGGCCAAATAAAACCTACTAATGTTAAACACTGATAACTCTTGTAATAATCATTTATTTCGATTAATTTTTTATACATTAAATATGTTTTATGGAAATTATGTATGAAATATACATCAGACTAATGTCCACCATTTTTCTCAATACAGAGATCGGCTCTTTATAATGTGTTTTCCATTATGCCACATAATGTTTCTGGTTGAAGGCTCAGTATTTCATCTCCAATATTCTGCTTCAGTTGTCTAATAGTATCTGGTTTATTAACATACACTTTGTCTTTTAAATATCCCCGTAAAATAAAGTCAGGCACATTTAAATCTGGTGAACGAGGTGGCCAAGGGAAATAAGAATTTTTTGAAATTAGACAGTCGTCAAAAATTTCATGCAGCAGGTTCAAGTTGTTCCATCTTTTTGAAACCACAAATTAGGATTCTGCTTCACCATTGGCCGCAAAAAATTCTATGCAATGTCATTCTGGAAATGCCCACAATTGGCTGGAATGACATCGAGTTGAGACATCTGCAACACTCTGTCGCTCATTCTCCACATTGTCTTCAGTGCGAATATTTTGATGGGCCCCTCTTCCAGGACAATCAACCACTAAACCCAGTTCCTCAAAATGTCCGACCAAACTCCTGATTATGAAGGCTAGGGGAACTGATCTTGAATTAAAATATTGCCATATTTACTGAGTCATAACCATTGATCATTGACAAGAATAGAAAAACTCGATAATTTTAATGCATTGTTTTGCACTGTATGGTTCCATAATGAATATTCAATTATAACCTATAAAAAGAAAAAAAATAATTATATCAAAAAATAAAAAAAGTTATTTGGGTTTAACATTGGTCGGTCTTATTTGGCCCACCCTGTACTATAAACTGCAGATCACTAACAACCTATCATTCATACTGTTTCAGAGATACTTATTCCGAGTCTTTGGGCCATAACAATCTATTCTCTATCAAATAAACTTAGGTCAGCAGCCTTTTCCATCACTTGCAAAAGTAAGCGCAAAAATGACTCCTTACCTTCTCCAGCCTGAAATACTAGTCCTGTTTAATCTCATACCTCCCACGTTATCCAGATGAGTTCATTGAAAAATGTGGGGATGTTTATAATGTTTTGGCTCGAAAGGTTGTGTAATACAGAAAACAAAGTGCGATTCTGTATTTTTATAAATGTTCAATAAATGGAATCAAGAATAATGAGAGTTTGTCTATCATAGTTTTATAATAGAAATTATTATATAGTTTTATTTAATATGTAATTCTTGTAGATAAATTGAAATATAGATAATTTGAAATACAGAAAGATTTTAATTTATGTATTTTTGTGTGCTAATTCTGATTAAAAAAATAATTTGTAATTAAATTTATTGTAAGCTATACAACTTTTTTTACATTCTTAATTTTTGTTACTCATAATGCATGTTTTTCCCAAGTTACCTTGGATTTATTGAAACATATAAAGATCCTGCTGGTATGAGAGGAGAATTTGAAGGTAAGTTTATTTTCATTCGTTTATTGTAACTTCTATTACTTAAAAATTGTTTTTGCCTTTTTTAATTATATTAAACATTTATTTTATTTTCTGATTGTTTATAATAAAATTTAAGCTAATTATTTGAAAGCATATAATAACAATAATTGAAGGATATAATAATATTAAACATTAATAATTTACTTATTTTAATATTAGTAATAAAGTATCAATTTATATTTTCAAATTATTTGCTTGAATATTGATTAAAGAAATGAGTTGAAAAAACTTTTATTATAATTAAAAAACTTGCATATTTGTTCTATCTTTGTCTTGTTTTAAATTCATATATAACACTGATGTTAAACCAGTCTATTTTCACTTCAGAAAGAGACATTATGTTCATCTTTAAAAAAGTAACATTACATATATGTATTGGGGGTATCACAAAGTTTTAATTATTACTGAAAAAAATAATTGAAATAGAAATTTAATTTTGATTTGTTGATCGCAAGATTTTAGTACATAGTCTACTTCCAGAATTATGCATTAAAATCAAAGGCCATCATTGTAGAACTTCTTGAATGATGTCATTTATAGGATCATATCTTTAATCCCACAACGTTTTTTTGTTCTGGGAGTAAAAAAAGTTTTGGAAGGCGAGATCAAGAGAAATGGGTGTACGTAACAAAATTTTAAGGTCATGTTGCGTTTATTCTTCAACCACACCTCAAGATAAGGAAGAAGATGCAGTATTGACAAGAAGGTAGAAATCGTTTCTTGACCAGAGCATCATGCAATTTATATAGTAGTGTGCAGTAATAGGCATAGTGATGGTCTGATTTTTTTACAGGCAGTATATAAGGAGAATGTACAACAATCTTAAAAAGCAGACAAAAAGACTTTTCCTACAGACTTCTTCGCCTTAGTCATCTTAGGGTGAGGGAATCACTATTGCTCCACTTTTATCTTATCTCTTTAGTCTTTGAATCATATTGATAGATTCAAGACTTATCCATGTAGATAGCTTTAGCCGAATGGTCATGAACTCATGGCCAGTATTGTTTCTGGGAAGTTATCGATTTGGGCCGTGGTGTCACTAAAGATCTCCCATGTAGAAGGGCAAAATCTGTCGTCGCTGAAAATCCTATCCTAGAAGTTTGGAGAGTGGAGTGCTAATTCAGGTTTCATCCTTGTTGCTTGACTGAGGCTTAAAATTTTTAAGTCTGTTGTCAATATGGCCCTAGTGTTGCTTTTGAAGTTCAACATTAATGAATAATGAATCATTCATAGTTATCGAGTGATCAATAAAATTCTCTTCATTGTGCTCCAAAAGAGCCAACTTTTCTTTTGCAAAGTCATGTCATGTTTACTTCTGAAAAGGAACCAGTAATTGTGAAACCCAACATGCTGACACTTTTGACTTGTACAATTCTTGAATAATTATCCACACACTGCTATAACATAAATCAGAATCATGATTACTTGGGTGGCTGCTCTTTGCTTAAATACGATAAAGTCCTTAACTTATTTTTACTGTACCAACATTTGTCTGCGAGTGATTGTCTTCTTGGATTGTCTCTTGGCAACAAGTGGTCAGATTTTATGATAACATTGTAAACTTCTATTTTCTATTATGGGTTACTTCATGCAGCTTCCTGAAACCGAAAAAACCAACACTGATTACTTGTAATTTATATAGCAATGCGTACATAAGGATCCATCGATTAATATGTATAATAAATTTTATCTGGTTATCTCGGTTACTTTGTATAAATAATAAAAGCATTACAGTACCTCAATGTATGTAGTAAAATGACTGTCGAAGGTTTTTCTACAAATATTTTAATTGTAGGTTTTGTAGCTGTGGTTAATAGACCAATGAGTGCCAAATTTGCTGAGCTTGCAAAAGCTGCTGAAGACTTTATTCTCCCATGGCCTAGTGGCTATGAAAAAGATACATTTTTGAAGCCTGATTTTACGTCTTTGGATCTTCTGACTTATGCTTCAAGTGATGTACCAGTTGGTATTAACATTCCTAATTGTGAGTTTAAAAGTTATTTTTAATAAGAATTAATTATAATGTTAAACTACCACTGTATATATTTTTAATGATATTGTAAATTAATCCCTTACAGATTCTTAGAAAAAATGTTCATGCTTTAAATATGTTAATTTTCTATTAAGATAGTTCTGTAATTTTTAGTTCTTTCCTTCAAATATTTTACTATGTAAAAGTTCTTTTAAAACAAAATATTTAGTAATCTTTTTTGTGAATAAAATTATATTATAATTTTTTTGAGAAACTATCTCCTATTTTTATTATGAAACATTGCATCAAATTAAATTTTAACTTTTAAATACATGCATCTTCTAGAAGATAAAGAACATATCACTTAGCTGATGATGGGTAATGAAGGAGAAACTGTAGTGTGATGTATCTATATTCACTGTAGGGCATTAATTTTTTTCAGTTGAAACATGATTTTTGTTTGTTTGTTTCTCTGTTTTTGTGATCAAACACTGTTTCAACAGTCAATTTTTTTTTCATAACATTGATCTCCTATCCTTTTGGGTATATTTTCTTTTAAAGTGATCTTCAAGAAATTCAATAAATGTGGTTTCCAACTTGTCTTTTTATCATTTGACAATAATGTAAATTCAAATTAACAATTGACTATTGAATATATTTCACAGTCATGTCATCTGAAATTCACCATTTATACAGATGCATCATTAAAAAACATTGTTTCACTTTAACCACCTACCTATCCCATTTTAATTGATATAATTGATTCGTTATCTTGATTTAATAGAATAGGAGTATATATTATTTTTTGTGGGGCTTCTGCTGACTTGGGTATCCCAGGGAATGAGGAAGTTGGCGACGCAAGAGCTTTCACAACTGACAAATTTCCTGTCTCATTCTAGGCGTTGATTCTGCATTTTTGGCACAGGCTTCAAGCTATCTAGCAGTATAACTGGGACAGAAAATTAGAGAACAAATTTTGATCCATTGTGTCAACTCTCTCACTGCCCACCTAAATAACAACCTTGAATATCCCAAAGAGGCTCTATTCACCAGATTTGGCAGATTGGTCATATTCGTCTTACCCATCGTCATCTGATGGGAGCCCCTGCTATCATTGTATAATTCTATTTTAACTTTTAAACTTATCATTTGTGATTGCTCTCACTTTAATTGAAACAAACAGATAATTTTTAAACACGCTGATTTTAATCTATAACAGTTTTTAATCAACTCGAATGTTGCATTAATTTTTAAATATATTCGTTCATTAGTTTTATTCATTATATCTAATATTGTTTTCTAAAATGTTCTATATCTTGCTTTTTAAGTGTTTTAACTTATTTTATTTTTATGTATGGATTACATTTGACTGTACCCTTTTAGTATAGACTTTTTTAATTATGTCTTGTTTGATGCATAAAGGCCATGCCATAAAACACCTATTGACCAACCAACGAAGTTCTATTTATTGCTTAAGACTTGTTGTGCGGTTTTAGGGCATTGCTTTTTTACTTGCTGTATCAAATTAATAATCGTCAGCTGGTTATGTTATGAATCTAGAAATTTATTTTTGCATGTCATCTTAATCATTTGATATATATATTTTAAATATATATAAATATAAATTTACTGAATTGTTCCTGAACTTGTATATTCTTCTTTCAGATATAATGTATATATTATAAAATTATTTCAGATGAGGATATAAAGCAGTCTGAAGGCTTTAAAAATGTTTCATTTTTTAATGTAATAAAAACAAGAACTAGAAGTCCTCCCAGTTTTTTAAAGAAAGAGGATCAGGTAATATGTTTGTTTTAGAAATTGAAAATTAAATATGATTAATCATTTTTTTTAAAAAATCAATTTTTTGTTATAAAAATCATATATCATTTTTGTTTGAATCTTGGTTGTTGTATAAGAAAAATATATGTTGAAAATAAAATTCCTTGCTTTGTCTTTCTTGTGCAAGAGATCTAGATTCTCCTTTTTAAAATAATGGAGTGTTTCATTTTTTAATGAAAATGAATTATGAACATGAAAATTATAAATTTTTAGGAATTTTAAACATATTTTCTTTTACAATTTTTTTTAGTGATATATAAATGTTAAATTCAAATAACTATGGAATTATTAATTTGTATGACATATAATTTTTAAATTATTTTTTTTTTAATTATCAACAAAAAGTTGTTTTTTTTTCATTGCATAAGTATTAAGATCCATTCTTTTTATACATTAGGAAAAGAGCGTAATTTGTTTAACAGTTGCACACAAACATTTGTTATGCTAGTATTTGTTAGTATTTATAATTATAAAGCAACATTTTCTGATTATCAAAAATGTTTGTGTTTATTTTTGATGAAATTTCAGATAGTGTGCCTGCTACATCAATTTGTGTTTAGTTCTCTTTTTGTTAGCACCATAGTGTTGCTCGTGATTATACATTTCCAAACTTATTTTCAAATGTATTGTTTAGGAGATTTGTGTGTGTGTGCAAAGTTTAATAATCCTTGCAGAAACATCCTTGTGGAGGAGCCAAGAGAAGGAAAATAATAATAAAAATTAATCATGTGTAAAATAATTGAAAAGTGAAAACAGGTTGTGAGCAGGGTTGATCTAGCCTACTTATATAATTTGTTCAATTCATAAGTGCAAAAATGTGATGAAGAAAATAGATCCCTCAAAGGAGTGACAAAAACTTCTACGTAACAGTTATACATTCTAGGTGCCAATGAAAGTTTTCTTGTACAAGTAAACAAAAAGCAATTGCATCACAGCTATTAATATGAATATTATCTATGAGAAGACTAAAGTGATTTTAAGCGATCTGATTAGAAAGATAGCTGAAGCATAACTTCCTGGAAAAAGTACTTAAGAGAAGCCATGGGTAGTTTGAGAAATTTAGGAGAGGAATGACATTCAAAGCATGATAAAGCAGCAAACTGCAATAAAAACACAGTATAGAACTTCATCAACAACTTTAAGAAGCTTGTAGATTTTGAGGATTGTGTACCTCAACAGGTTTTCCATTGTGACAAAGTCTCTTTTTTTTGAAAAAAGATAACAAAGCAAATTTAAATAACAGCATTGCAAAATGGATTATGTGGCTTCAAATCAATGAATGACTGCTTCATGCTGCCATTTTTGGCCAATGCAAGCAACAACTTGAAAATTAACTAATTGGACCAGTTAAGCATGTTTGTCCCTTCTGTGAATAATTTAAATTCATTAAGACTATCTTTCTGTCTCACAACATCCCTCTAGTATTCAAACTGTATAGACCAGCAGATTATTTCTAATTTTAAGTAGCTCTTTGCTTAAGTACTCTTTAAACATTGTTCAAACACATTGTCACTTCAAACTTGACTCGTTGGAAAATAACACCATTCTCTGTTGTTGTGCTGCCCAATTCTGGTGTTATTTGGTGGAACTCAAGGGTTTCTTACAAGTTTGTGGGATAACCAAAATTGGTGGTCAGATATCTTGAAATAGTTCTCAAATTGTCCTTTACAATCACAGTAAATCTGATCTTATAATTAGGAGGTTGTCTGTTAGAGATTGTGTGTTTGAACATCTTAAAACATCATCATGTGCACTTGTTTTTCTTGATCAACCACTTATCTTGTGGCTCATATATTTTCCCAAAATCTTAAATTTACTAATAGCTGCCTTGCTCA
The DNA here is from genome assembly GCA_019973955.1 of Trichonephila inaurata madagascariensis. Classification (NCBI taxonomy): domain Eukaryota; kingdom Metazoa; phylum Arthropoda; class Arachnida; order Araneae; family Nephilidae; genus Trichonephila; species Trichonephila inaurata. The sequence goes on along the minus strand of BMAV01021089.1, from coordinate 153,048 downwards.
CATTTACCCTCAAACTTATTTCATGTTAAAAAATTCCAATTTTATGCAGGGTCACATTAATTCTGTCCTTTTTACAACAATAAATAAGTTTTTTTCCTATTACTATAATATTTCTTATAACTAGAGATCTAGGACAAATGTGACTCTATGGCAAAATCTAGTAAGCTAGTAGCTATAAAAGATATGGTCACATTGTTTTATTACAATATAATGTGTCTGATGTAAAGAGCAAGTGAGATGACTTCATAATTGGCAAAAATGATGAAATGTGTTAAATTACTAAAAATAAATTACTGGTCTTAAATTTTAAAAAGGATTTTGCATTAATTATGTGGGAAAAATTGCTTCATTTGATGAATGTTTTGCACCTCAAATAATGCTCTTTAAAAAATTAGGCTTATTAAGCAAGGTTTCACTGTATTTGTATGTACAGTTTACAATTATTTGTTTTTAAATGTGCTAGCACATATTTTTAATAAAATAATAATGATATTGAATTGTAATTAAATGTTCGTAATTTTTATATTTCAGGATTTGTGTTTAAAGTATGGCATAATAACTTTAGAAATACAGACTGGTTTGCATGAACTTTTAGGCCATGGCAGTGGAAAATTATTTTATAAGCAAAAGAATGGAAAACTTAACTTTGATATTAATCAAGTGAAGCATTTAGTTACAGGAGAAAGAGTAATTTAGTTTGTTAATTTTGTTTTTGTAAAATAAATAATTTTTATGACTAATGTAAAAATATTTCAACCTAACTTGTGAGTATATATATTTGTGTGCATATATATATTTTTAAAAATCCCTAATGAAGTTGAACTCTTTTATATTAATTACATTTGCACTAAGAAACTAAAAGAAAATAATCTAGGTTTGGATCTAAGCCTACTATACAGACTGGTATATGCTTTTTACTTTCTAGTGTCCATTGTAAGAATTAAGGTCTTTCTGTGGAAGAAAGGAATTCAATTGGGAATTTTTGTAAAAAAAAGAAATAAATAACACAATAAACATTTAAAATGTTTCAGAAATTTTAAGGACTTGTTTTGGAAGTTTCTGGCTGGTATATAATTATCTGATTATAATTTATGAGATTTCTGTGAAATTTAAATGTGTAATAATTTAGAAAATATTTAAATCATACCTATAGATATTATTTGTATATAAGTTTTGTGTGTATGTTTCTTTTAATAGTTTATATTTAATGCTATACTTACTATGTAACCAAAAAAGTAAAATCTTGTTGTTTTATTATTATTATTTGTAAATTGTAATATCTTACTTAGCAGAAATGAAATATAATTGAAAAAATAATTTTAATAACATAAATTAATCTGAAAAATGATTTTTTATTTAAGCACTTTAAAGAATATTTAAGAAATGAATTCAATTTTCACAGTTTTTTTTTATAATTTAACTAGAAATTCAATGCATATATGTTAATGTGTTAAATTATTCTAGTAAATTTTTTTATATTTAAAATTTTTCTTGATTACAAAAATTAATGATGGGTATGTGATAAAAAGTTTAAGTATATTTTGAAATTAAAAGTATATTTTTATTTTTAGATTACAAGTTGGTATAAGGAAGGAGAAAGTTATAATTCTGTATTTGGATCATTAAGTTCAGCTTATGAAGAATGCAGAGCTGAATGTGTTGGTTTATTTCTGTGCACTAATATTGATATTTTAAGGTAGTAAAATTAAGCATGTATGTATGTATTCTATTTTCTAGTTATATTAAATTTTTCTAGCCCCTTAACTGCCATGGCCATGTATATATGCCTTGCTCAGCTGTTGCATTAACTGCCCCTGGTTTATATGCATGCCTTTCTGAAGTATGATCATTTGCATTGTGCTTCTATCAGCAAAATTATTCCCAAGGCTTTGGAATGCAGTAAAATGACCTAGACACTATTTGCAAAGGATTTACTTATTTATGGCTTTTCTTTTCTTCCTTAACACCACATAGCTATGCGCACCTGTGTGAAAAACATTAGCACTGGGGAGCGAATTGTGTAACTTTTCCTTGGCGAATAAGAGGTTAATAAAATATTAATTAATACGATAAATATTTTTTTATTGTTACTTTTAATAGTATTTATAAAAAGATTTTGTTTTAAATAAAACTATTTTTTTTAATTACAATATAATTCATATGCTATAAATAATTTAAAAATCAAAGTTATTCATAAGCTCTGATCAGATTAAAGATTTTTCCAATATAAAAGTTGTTTTTTTTTAATATGAAAATTATGCTTTTCACTGTGTGATAATTATATTTTTTCAATTGTTTGTTTTACAACACTAAGAAAAGCACACTTAATTGAATACTTATAATTATTTTGTCTTTTTGTATAATTTATAAGTTGTTTATTAATCTGAAAAGTGAAATAAATCTAAATATGTGACTCTTTTGTCTGTTTGTGTACCAACAGAATATTTGGTCTTGACGGAGCAGCGTTTGCACAGGCAATGTATGTAAATTGGATAGATGTAACTGTTGCTGGCCTTGAAGCTCTGACGGTGTATGATCCAAAAACTCATTCATGGCTTCAGGTATTGAATAAATAGAAACAAAAACGTACAATTTTATAAGGTTTATTTTAATTTCTAAATAAGCAGTAAAGCATCTGCTTTAAACTGAATTTTTCATCAAATGTTAGAATATACTTGATAATAAATTTTAAAAATTTGCTGTGTGTTACTAATATATTTATAAATAGACCTTTTTTGTAAAAATGTAGAATTCAGCTCAAACATTGTATATAAATCTAATTATACTAGTGTATACAACCAAATTTTTAAAAACTTGAATTTTGGCATAAAAAGTGTTAAAGGATGAAATTTTAATTTATTCCCATTGAAACTGAACTATATGTATACATATAAAGTTTTTTTTTATCATAATTCTCCTAATAAAAGCTTTTCTTTAATTCATTTTGGTTTGGAACCCTCATAATAAAAATACTAACATTGGCCACGGAATTAAAATCTGAGATTTGCATTTGAATGCATTTTAGGGATGAAATATACAATTCTTTTTTAATGGTATGGTTTACACCTTGTTAGAATGCTAGTATAAGTAAGGTGTAAGATTTTTTTTGATGAATGAAGAATGAAGTAAACATGACAGATCTTTCATCATTTGAAAAAGGGCTTATTGTTGGTTGATTGGGATCTTGATTTCAAGAACAGCAAATCTCACTGGGTACTTAAAAGCCCAGCCATATCAAAGGTTTTCAAAAGTTGGAATCAGAAACCACAGTCTTTCTTACAAGACATAACTGGGTTTGAGCATAGTTTTCCAAGAACGTGATTGGCGGTGTCTCCAATGAATGGTAGGGTGGAACAGGAATTGTACTATGCTTCAATTGACACAAATCGTCAACCTAGATTCTTCCCAACAGATTTCAGCTTGAACCATGCACAGAGAATCGCAAAGGATAGAAATACACAGTCGGGTGCCTGTGAGGAAATCACTCATTTCTGCCTGAAATGGAAACATTCGTTTTCAGTGGTATCAGGAAAGATGACACCAGACATTTAAAGATTGAAAGGGGGTAATGGGGTCAGAAAGAATCATGTTACGACTTATTTTGAATCCCACGGATCTATGAATCTATCTTGCCCTACTCGCACGGTGGGAGTTTTTGGTGAGAGTATCCTGATATTAGGCATGTTCTGCTGGCATGGAAGTGATTCCTGGTGTTTCCCAAGGGTAAAAAAAATGAGTTGCCTAGATATACTGGCAGATCAAGTGCACCCTGCAATACTGTATTTTTAGCATGATGGCAATTGATACTTCATGGACAATAATGTAACTATATATCGAGTCAGAAGTATTCAAAATTGGTTCACTGAACATTAGTCTTTTAATACCTTCCCTGGCCACCATATATTCCAGATCTTAACCCCATAGAATATGTGGGGGATATGGTGGAAAGATGCATCTGACAGCACTCTAATCTTCAATCTACTAGATCTAAAACACTGCATGGTGTTCTATGGACATAAATGCACTCCAGAAGCATGTAGACTTGATAATCTAAATGAATCAGAGCAGTTATCCATGCAAAAGGTGGTCCAATAAGATATTAATCTTGGGTTTTTTAATTCATTGGCTAGTCTGTGTATATAATTATATTTCCTCTCATAATAGAATAATTTTCATTGTGAAGGAAACCTCATAATAGAAAATATATACATTCCATATATACTTTCCAATTTTGATCTAAATTTTAACATGTTTGCATTTATAAATTAAAAATGAGTAAAATGAAAGCTTGTTTTATAGGCCCATGGTCATGCTGCTTATGTGATATTGCGAGTCTTATTGGAATGTAAAGGGAATTTTATCAAGATTCAAAAAGTTACTGGTGAAGATGGAAGTCCGGATTTGCTATTTACTTTAGATCGTAATAAAATTATAAGTCATGGAAAGCCATGTATTGAAAAATTTTTGGAGAAATTACAGGTAATTTCAAATTTTGGTTATTTAAAAAATAAATTAAAAGTTATCTCATCTAATATATATCTATTAAAGTACTTCATAGAATTTTTGCATCTTGTTTTTACTTATCATTATTGATAATGTTATATACTTATTTTTTTATTTTAGAAAAGTAATTTCATTCATTAGAATTGAACTGTAAGTTACGCAAACAAACTTTTCTTATAAGTATTTTTGTTTGCATCTATATAGGCTTGCGATTTGTAACTGCTGTATATTACATGTATATTTGTACTTGTGTAGAGATTAAACTAAATATGATAAATTCAGGATTGGGTTCAGTAAAGTCTCCTTTGTAATGTAAGATTAATTTAAATTAGGTCATGAAGACAATACATATCATTTACAAAAAATAATGGGGAAGGAACATGGACAGTTTTTCACAACGACTAGTTTTTTGCTAGAAAGTGCATCTTGTTTTTTTGGACAGTCAGTTAGTTATTATGACAAGTAATTATAAAAACCTCTCTGGCTCTGCCAAAGTCCCAGCAAAAGACAGAACTAAAAAACTCGGGAGCTCCTGTAGTATTGGCAATTTTAAGAAGAGGCTGTTTAGTTCTCTGGGTAAGGTTATTGGGTTTTGAAGCAGTATTTGCAGCATATATAAAATTAACCATTTGAATCATGTTTTTTGATGGCCATCTCTATTTCTGAGTGGTGTTACTGGAGACACATTTGTATTTGTGGGAAATAAGCCTAATTTGTTAGAAATAAATTTATAACCTTCTTTGAAGGGTCATCTATTACATTTTTTTAGCTAACTCCTTTATTAAAATGAAATCCCTTCATTTTATTCTCATGCTTGCTATCAGGGAAAGATATGAGCCAGCTAATTTGCATATATTCATAGATCCCGATAAAACTACCACCAGGTTGCCATATGCTTGTGATCTGGATCAGTCTTTAGCTCTGTCTCCTGTCTCTATAGTAATTTTTCTGACAAAATTTATTTTTGATGGTGGCTACTCTTTTTCTAAAACTTAAATTTTCTAAATTTTTTTTGTTGTTGTTGATTTCAAAGCACTTATATTATTTATGCACTGTTTTTATTTTTCACCCAGTTGATTCATTCTGTATTTCAGTTTGAGTTTTTCTAGACCTACTTGCATTTTCTTGGTTTATTTTGGGATCCCATGCACTTCGGTTGTACTGACTGTTTTATGTCTCTTTTCCGACTGGAAAATCTTATTTTTCTTCCATTTTCGTTAATCTACCTTCTGCACTTCTGACTGGTTTACCATTCCCCTGTTCCTCCTATGTTTCCCCTTTGTAGATTTTTCTTATCGTTCTTCAGTCTTTCTTCTAGACCAGAGGTGCACAACCTTTTTAGGATGAGGGGCCAAAAAATGTAATAGATCATATTGAGGGCCAAAGTATTATTCAATGGCAAATATGTTATAAACATGAAAACACTGTTTTATTACTATATGCATTTACCACAATTATTGCTTTACTTATTTGTTTACTTATTAAGTTTTGCTAATTATACAGAGAACACAATATAAATTTTTTTTTAAAATTTATATTGTGTTCTCTGTATAATTAGCAAAACTTTTCCTATATAATTTCAAGTTTGCCACTTTTTTAGCAGGAATCTTTTTTTTTTCTGCTAAATTATTTTAATCATTCCGAAAGTGTTTGTGTTTCATCCATTTATCAACTGTATAATGTGTACATGAGTAAAGTAATAATTGTGGTAAATGCGTATTGTCATAAAACTAGTGTTTTCATGTTTATAACATATTTGCCATCGCATAATACTTTTGCACTCAATATGATCCTATTACATTTTTTGGCCCCTCATCCTAAAAAGGTTGTGCCCCTCTGTAATAGATAAAACAGTATTTATCTGTCCATGCATTTTGAAAATCGCCTTTTTTCTCTCTCATTATCTGAAATATTTTAAATGGCTTTATAAATAAACGATACTAGACTAAATAATGTGAAATCAAAAAAGAATATTGGATCCATTCTGTGACAGTGGTTTCAACATTTCCAATCTACTAGCAAAACCACGGGGTTGTTTAAAAGAATGATCATTGCTGCTAAGTATAAGTTAAAGTTATTATTGGTAACGCTCACCATGAAGAAAAACGTGAGTTTGATAGGTACTTTTGATTGGCTCAGCATAATTTCGAATCAAGACTGTTCCGGCACGTGTTCATGAATACGCATTTCTTCTTCAACCTTCTTTGCATCCATACCTTGCGATGGAAGAAATAATGGATTTCGGTGATCACATCTCTGCAAGCTTCTCCTATACGAAAACTCGTATTTGCAGATAGCCATGAAGGAAACATATTGAAAAGCTGCGTAATAAATTGAAAAAAAACTTGATGAATAAATGTAAAACAGTTTATTTGCTGTAATACTGTTTTGTATATGATTTTTCCCTGTTTAATTAACAAAGGTCAATTCCATTTTAGATTACTCTTCTTTTATAATAGACATTCGCGAGCCAAAATTGACCTGTGGGCCTTCGGTTGTGCATCCCTGTCTTAGACTATCTGATACAGCCCAAATATGTTGATGATCTTTACCAAGGGCAGTTTCCTCTTTAAAATTTTTTGAACATTTTATTTTGCCAAACAATAAAGCATGTTGTTTATTTTAAATGTGTCATCATTTTTCAACCACTGCATTTTGAGGTTCAACTGCCCCCAATAGTATCTCTGAAAGGTAATTGCCAATTTAGGGTTATTTGCTATAATTTCTAATGGTTTATCAGGACTTACATTGACAGAAAGTGGGGGATTTCTGAGTGAAAACCAAATACAGACCATCATACTTTGAAGTATTTTTTTTTTATCATAACTAAAGCGATTCAAAGTGATCATCTGATCACTAGGAGAGTAATAATTGTTGTCAACTTTTGTCATATTGCATTTTCTTTTGATCTTGCTTCATTTCTATCTGTTCTCAAATGTCTTTTGTAATGGTTTCAAATTGCTTAAGGTATGGAGTTAGTTCAAGGACAAAGTTGTTGTTTTCAACCACAACCTTGAAATCTTGCACAACATCATTGATAGTTCGTAATTCTCTTCCAAACTGTAAGAAGGCAGGTGCATGGTACATAATATTATAAATGGCCGCATTCATAGTGAAACAAATAACTGGGATTTTTGTATGCCAATTGTCATGGTCGTCTCCTTTAAGTATAGCAAAGTGATGCTTCAAATCTCTGCTTTTTCACTCCACAAGATTAGATTACAGAAAGTAAACTGGTATTAAATTTTGACTGGTGTTGTGAGAGCATGGCAAATGGTTAAAACAAATAAATTGTGGTTCATTATTCCTGATTATTTGTTTTGATATGTCATATCACATTCACACTTCGATTAGAGTAGTGGCATAGTCTCATGTAGGGGCTTCAGCTTGAAAGAATAACTCAAATCGTTGCATAGCATGGTCTTTAACTCCATTGTTTTCCTATTTCAGTTTGTGGTAATGATTCATACAAGTCTATAGAGATTTTCTCAAATCATTAAGAATATACAGGAGTCCTCAACAAATCTGCTGGTATGTAGTTTGTAGCCTTGTTGTAGTTGTATTCAGGGTAATTTTTAACTTCATACCAGTTCAATAGTAACGTTTTGCAACTCTTTGAAATGTTTCTTGTCCATAATATCCAGCCATTTTATCGTGATGGTGCTTTTGCACGATGGATGCATGTTCATTAAACAGGATGACTAACTGAGCTCCTTCCAAATCAGCATCTGATACATATCAGTAGAAAACGCTTTGATTCATCAAAAATCCTTTGCTTAGCATATTCTTGAGTTGTTTTTTTAGTAGATTGAATTTTTTTTTTCCTTCAAATTATCTTTAAGTTGAGATTTCAGCATTCCTGTTGAACTTCTAACTGTCATGTCAGCTACAAGCTTTTACTGTTTTTCTCATCCTTAACACAGTTAAACAAATAACACATTAAAAATAATTTTCGTATTCCAAATGTAGCTGTTGAACATGTTTTTAAATAGTTTGTATACAGTTTTAAGGTATTTTTTAAAAACTTAATTTCTGACTTTTGTTTGTAAGAGAAGAGTTGCAGTAAATGGCATGTAAATGAAAGTATAGTCTTGAAAATTGTTTCATTTAATACTTTCTTTCTTTTAGTTGTACAAATCCACTGCAGATTTTACTGCAGCAAGAGCTTTGTTTGAGAAATATTCTGCTGTTACATCGGAAGATCCTTATCCATTCCTAGAATTTAGAGATATTATCTTAACTCGAAAGAGGCCCAGGAGAATTGTGGTGCAAGCAAATACATTTATAAAGGGTAAGTTAAGTGTACAACATAGAAAAAAATGGTATCTTGCAATTTAAGCATTTACGGCAGAGTTTTTGGTTTGCTTATGATTATGTTGTTATTTTACTTAAGCTTAACAAAATTCCCTTAAAAAAACAGTAAATAATTTCAAAAAAGAAATTTTTTTGTGTGTGTTAGAAATCTGATTTAAAATCTTTGGTACAATAATCAATAAATGCATGAAATTTGTTACAATTTAAGAGTCCATGGTCCTCCATTTCATAAGCATAATTTCAGTAAAATATTTCATAATTTAAATTTTTATTGTATTGTATGAATTTAGTTTTAAGTAATGTTTAAAGATTCTTTTTTTATGTATTTTTCAGATGGTAAAGTACTTTTGCAAAACTATAAAGCATCTACTGAAGGATTAATACAGTCTTTTATTGATCGTTATGCTGATGAAGAAATTGAAGGGATTCTGGATGAATTGTGGGATAAAGATAAAATTCATTTTTTATAAGTATTCCAGCATTTTGCATAATTTTTTATTTATTTTTTACAAAACCAGTTTTATAAATGCATGCCTTTGAACAAATACAAAAGGAAAGTGTGTGATATTCATGCATTAATAAAATTTTATCAAATTTTTCTATTGTGGAAGTCTATTTTTACATTCATTTCTATACATATTCAAATTTTTCGATACATTTGAAATGCTTACGTAATGCTAGGTATGTGTAAGCAAATTAATTTTACAAATGCAAATATCTTTTTAAGTAATAATTAGTTTTGAGGGAATTTCATATGAAGTTATGAGTTCCTATTAATATTAAATAAATGTGTTGAAAAAATTTTAAGATTCTATAAACTTTTTGAATTGGGTAGATGGTACTTTTCCACCTGTGTGTCAATATTTGTGACAAAAATCTTAGTCCAGTTATCTAAATGGAATATCAGTGTAATTCATTTAGTTTAATACTGCTCTAAAAGCACAGTTGACAAAACAATATTTTCATTTTACACATTTTGGTTGTTGAGTTGCTATTGGGAAAGTACTGAATATTATCTCCAAAATAAGTTAAATACCTTTTTAGAAAAACAATATTTTATTTCAAACATTTTATTTTTTATAAAGTGATATTTTATTGTAATTTTGCAAAATAAACTGCTAAATTTGTGTTTCATGAATATATGTTAGAGAAATCACTAATTGCCTTACTAATTTTTTACTGTAGTGGGTCGATAAAGGAGTACCAAGCTTGCTTGGGGACACATGGGTCTCGCTCCAGACTGACCATCTGATCGGGACATCTTCTCAGCACCCAATGATCCCGTATACTGGGATGGGCACAGTAGGCCCTGGCCCTCATGGGCTGTTGCGTCAACTAATTATATGCATATTACAGCTCTTTAAGTTCACTGTTTATGTCAAAGTAAAACAAATTAAGACTGAATATTTAAGTCATTCCAATATTCTTTGCTGTAAGAAAAAATTATATGTTATCTAATATGTAGTTTTATATTTAAAATTAGCCAATATTACGCTGATTATATAATGTAAACAATAATTAAGAAGCTGAAAATAAGTAGTTGTAAAAGAACAAAGAATTATATACATTAGTCCCCCCCCCCTTTTTAATGAATGCTATTCAAATTGTATGTTTAAGAGGAAAAAAGAAGTCGATTAATTGACTGAATGACAAGGGCATATGGATTACTTGAATTCTCTGCTTCTTAGTAATATACTTGAAGGAGTTTTTAAGTAAAAATGGGGAAATTTTAAATTGATTACAAATACAAGCTTTCTCCTGTTGAAGTACACAACTGTCTATGAAAATGTTTCTCTCTTATATCTTGTGTTGAGCCTTGAGTGGATTCTGGTGATTTTCGATAATGCAGAAAGTGCTTCTTGAAAAGTTAGTGTTATGCTTTTGGTCGCCAATCCGGTGTAACGGTTAGTGACACTGACTGCTGTGCCGTAGGGCCTGGGTTCGAATCTCGGAGAAGACATGGATGTTTGTAAATGTATAGTGCCTTCGCTACATGGGGGTATTCTAAACAGCCATCGAGCCTCCAGTCCTCTCATGAGGTTGGTGGCAGGGGATGACAGGTGAGAGGTCCCTGACCCCCTCCCCCAGGGTGTTTTGCCTCAAAATTGGGGTAGAACCGAGCTAAATCGTACTATCACTTGTATGGTGCTCAAGGCTAAGGCCAACGACAGGCGTACATCTAGCCCCTTGCCGTGATGAATTTCGTGGCCCTCGATCTGACCATGTCAGACAGGTGGCATTAACAACAACAACAATTAGTTTTATACTTAAACAGGAAGGAATCACTGAGTTCCAGAAATTTTTGGAACAATAGTAGTAATTCTTGAAATATATTCCACAGAATTTGAAATTTTCGTTTATGAATCGCTAATGCTGTATTCCAAAGATCTGTAACATAAGTTAAAATTGAGGGAGAGAGGAAACAGATTGTTTTAAAGGGAGAACTGTGTTGTTAACCCATTTACCACCAACTATGAGATCTCATAGTAAGAGTGTGTACCAAAACTGTCAGCTGCAAGATATCTTACAGTATGTACTGCAGTTTTAGGTTGATTACATATCTCCATTTGAATTGGGAATTATATCAGAAAAGATGAATGAAAAATTTATATAGTGCAAAAAACAATGATTTTCAATTTTTATTACAAAAATTATAACTTGGACAACTAGATTGTGACATAATAATATATATGAATGTATTCCAAAAGTTAAAAAATATTTTTACTGTTGCTGTTGTGTATGATGAGCTTTAAAGCAAGGATCAACGCAAAGTGCTGGGATTTAGGGATACACTGGACAAAAATACCTTGTCTCCTTACGTTTTTTTTGCTTTGTACACCTTCGACATGGCTTTCTAAGCATCCTTATTTTCCCCCGTGGGCGGAAGATGTTTTAAGTAATGAAAATCAGTAGTATTTGTATTATAGGTGCTGCCTTCTCCTGCACTGCTGCCGCAGCCATCAAATAAATGCATAACTGATTCCCTAAATCAGTGCTCTTCAAACTTTATCAAATCATGGAACCCTTAGACGTATTAAGTGTTTTGGGGGAACCCTATCATACACTTAGAAGAATATATCTTAAAAAATACTTAAAGTACATCAGCATGTTATATATAAAAGAAAATTACAGTATTTTTTACTAAAGAGTTTTAACTTAAAATTTATATAATTTAGTTTTTAATATTTTTTTGTGTTCCAGCTTCCACATTAACCTTGTGTATTTTCTGACAGGGATATTTTTAGGTATATATATGCTTGCAGTTTTTTGCACAAAATGGCTAAGTCTAGATCTATTGAAGTTGTCTGCAGTCGCATTTTATATTCTGCATTTAATTTGATTCTATAATTTGTTTTTGTTGCCACATACGTTATAAAATTTTTTTTACATAAATATTCATTCAGAAAGGCATTTAAATGCTCTGACTGGGGGCATAGTTGGTTAGGCACTGGCTTTCTGCACCCAAGTTTGCGGGATTTTCATGATGCAAAAAATTAACTACATCCATGTCGCATGATTACGTGGCCTGTTAAAGATTCCTAGAGTGCGTGCTTGGCTTGTGGGCTCTTGGCAAAATTAAATTTCTTGTACAATTTCGCAACGTTGGAGCTCTGGTTCCCCCTGGAGAGGAATGAGTGAGTGAGTGAATATTAACGTCGCACTGTTAAGCTATACAAGGGCTTTTTTGCGACGGACCTCGTAATTTTGAACCATGGTCAAGTGATGAGGACGCCACCTGAGCTGGCATCCCCTCTCCTAACTACCACACCAACGGGAGGATGTTTGAGCTCTTGAGAGATTTAACGTGCATTGCTCCCCTACACAGTTTGAGCGGATAATTTCAAATTGTTCTTTAAAATATTTAAATAAAGCTCATAATTCACAATACGACACAAAAATACCAAAACACCTAATCTTGAAGCCGATATATGCCCTCTCCCCCCACACACACAAGAGGGCCTTCACCACCATGCTTCATTGTTCCAATTAAATTCTTGGGATTGAATTCCTCGTTTTTCTTCTCCAAACTGTTATACTATATTATGGTCTGAATGAACCAAAAATGTTGAATTTGCTGTCAATGTTGAATTTTTGAAACATAATTTTGGTATATTAATTTTTAGTAGTTGAAAGTGTTAAATTTTTTAGAAAATTGCAAGTGTACAAACACTTTTGAGAACCACTGCATTTAGTTTTATTTTTAATGAAATTTAAAAATAAAAAAGATATAGGTTTTACTATTAAGATTTAAATGTAGCTTAGGTTTAGAGAGAGAGGAAAATGTGTGTTGATTTTTTTCCCTTCCAAGTAAAATTTTGGAAATTCAGCTACAGGGTTTTTCTTACAATTTCTGAAGTATCCAATCAATTTTAGAAGCTACCATGTGAGTATAATTTCATGCATTTTGTATATGCTTTTCCAATTCCTACTATTGGCTCACTCTCTCCCTATATATATTTATCTTGTTCAAATTTTCAATCGTTAATAAAATGCTTTCAATTTATCCAATCCAAGTTCTAATAATTTTTTTTTAAACTTGTAGTGGATGACACTTGATGTTAATACAGTTTTTTCAAATATTGATTCTTTAATAAAATTAATTACTGGTTTTCGATGCCAACTTAGATTCGTCTCCATTGTTGTAATAATGTAACTGTTAAAACAATGACAAAAATTAGCGTCAGAAACCTGTTTTTCAGCCAAAGCTGGTGTGCATTGTTACAACAATACCGACAAATCAAGCTCTTTTTTTTTCAATTCCTACTATTAGTTCACTCTCTCCTATATATATATTTATATACATATATCTTATTTAAATTTTCAATCGTTAATAAAATACTTTCTATTCATCCATTCAAAGTAGGAATTAACTTAAATTTTTTTTTTATATTACTTGTTTTAAATTGACTTTTGTTCTTGATATTGATACTGAGCATGAATAATATTTGTGTACAAAAATATCCGATATGAAACTTATGTAATTAAACTTTCAAGTTATAGTTCACCAGTCAAAAATTGTACAATGACGTTTCTCTATCAAATTATTTGCAAAAGTCAAGAACAAAGAAATTTTTACTCAGATTAATAGCACATCTATTTTTTGAAATACAGTTGACTCTCGATAATTCGAAGTTGGAGGGACCAATGAAAAACTTCGAATTATCAAAGGGTAGGAAAAAACTCTCAAAATACATGAAGAGGTTTTTTTCTAACACATTTAAATTTAAAACTATGTAATAAAGCAACAATTGTACATAATTTTTTTAAAGTACATTTTATACAGTATAAAAATAAAACAAGTTAAAAGTCCTGAATTAAAATAATACACTTATGTCTTGAAAACAACTATTAAAAGAATATACATACTATATATAATTAATCCTTTTCGTCGAAAAAAATCTGTTAAATTTTTTTGTTTTAAGGCATTCAATCTAACTTTTTCAATAGATTTTTCTAGAACAAATGAAGCCTGTAAAATGTCTGATGACATCAACATGATTTTGATGGAAAAAGTTGCGTAGTTTGTTTAGTGGCTCTCTTTAGCTTCTGACAGAGTTACCGGAGTCAACTCCGATTCGTCTTCATCACTTTCTGTATTATTGTGGTCCAAAATCACAATTTCAGCGTCAGATAGAGCTAGCTCCCCATACAGCAATGTCCGTGTCAACCAACACGTAGTCGTCAAATCTTGTTATGTAAGAGCTTCCCAAAGGGATGATTCAGCATTAAGTTCAGTGAGTGTATCGTCCACACCAACCAGATTCGGCGAGGGGAAGTCTGACATTTTAAAACAGCTGTGAATTGTCAAAGGAGTAACAGCTCTCCAAGCCTTGTCAATCATGATCAAAGCTGTTAAAATAGAAATAGTTACATTCTGCTGATTTTCGAGGTTATCCAGAACGCTTTTAATGACTTCACGCCGATAAAAAGTTTTAAAGTTATGTATGATGCCCTGGTCGAGTGGCCGAAGTTTTGAGGTTGAGTTTGGAGGGAAAAATTGAAGTTTCACATTTGATAAAGGTGTGGTACGTTATAGTGCACAGTACAGTTGTCTAAAAATAAGAGGATATGTCGTTTCTCTCTTTTCATATCCGAGTTCAGTGAGACCAACCATTCATTAAAGAGTTCGGTGGTCATCCATGCCTTCTTGTTTGAACGGTATTTGGTAGGGAACGAGTTTATGCCCTTGAAACACCGAGGTTTTGCAGATTTTCCTATGACGAGAGGAGTAATCTTTTCTGAGCCGTCCATGTTTACAGCCAGTAAAATAGTTAACCTCTCCCTGCTATATTTTTCTCCATGGCATTTTTCTTTTTTGAATGTAAATGTTTTTTCTGGCAAACACTTGAAAAAGAGTCCGGCTTCATCCGTGCTGAAAATGTTACGTGGTTCATACTCCTTTATTAGATCCGAAAGCGAGTTCTGCCACTTAGAACAAACGTTAATGTCGACACTTGAGCTTTCCCGCACATTTTTTTGAAGACTATCCCATTCCTTTTCTTAAAATTTGTAAGCCATCCCTCGCTAGCCAAAAACTCTATTCCTAATTCTTTGGCGAATGCCTTAGCCTTTTCCTTCAATAAAGAGCCACCCATCGGAATATTCTGTCCTGTCTCATTCATGAAACTAAACACTGTTCAAGACGTGGAAAATTACCTTTACTAACTCGTTTTCTCACTCTACTCGAAGATGCACTTAAGATTTTCTTTATTCTTCAGAATAGTGGAGAGCGAGCTCAGTGGGATTTCAAATGCTTTGGCTACATCGACCTTCCTCTCACCTTCTTCAACTGATTCTATCACCTTTTGCTTTTCAGAAATTGTTAAGCACTTGTACTTTTTAAAAGAAGACATGTCGTTCCTTTCGCTTGGTAAGTCGACACTGAGGTGAGATGTAAAGTAGTGTCCCAAGGTTTATCGAAATTAACAGGTAGGAAGCGTAAATCACCACAACTTTAGTAAAATAATATTTTAATTTAAAATTTGGAATCTAAAATGAACACAAGGCATATTCACAGTTCACACTCAGCTACGGGGTATACTTAATAGCAGGGGTCGACAACTATGGCACGTGGAGCATTTCGTAGTGGCACATTACCGCTCTTTTTTTAAAAAAAATAATAGAATGAAGTTAAATCCCTGTCTCGTACATTTGCCTCGTACATTTTTATATAAAGGTTTTATTTCTCGCTTTCAATTCTCTGCCATAAAACGATTCTGTTGAATTATCTTGGATGTAGTTTGAGTGCTTTATTTAAAAAAAAATCTGTTTAAATGTGATTCATTATTAGTAATAAATACACAACGCACACACAAATCACACACACAAAATTATTGTGCAATACTTGTAAAAAGAAAGCATCACTCATAACTGCACAGGGAATAAAAAAGAAAGCAGTTTTTCCTTTATCCATCTAAAGCTTGGGTATCAACGGAAAAAAAAAAAACAGATGGCTTAGGAATAAATCAAAATTCTGCTTTTAGCACAAATACCGGAAATATAATAAACAAAGTAGTTATTCTATCAACATGCACAATTTGGACTGAAAATAAGTTCAGTAAAAACCGCTCGTGGGATAATTAGGTACACAGGAAGTGAATCTAACTTCATAATATTGAAGGTTCGAATTATCGAGAGTTTTATAGGATAACTTCGAATTATCGCGTGTTGTAGTCTGGCCAACCACAAATTTTACTTTGAAATATTGAAGTTTACCAAAATGTATGGTTTTAGTTCGAAATATCAAGAGTTTTTCTAGGGATTGAGCATATACTTCGAATTAGCGAAAGGTTCGTATTATCGAAAGTTCGAATTATCGAGAGTCGACTGTATTTAAATTGACGGGATAAAATGTACTTTTAAAAATTTTACTCCAGGCATTTCTTATAAAAGATAACATTTTAGTGAAATGTATATTTATTATAAATAAGGAAATTATAATACTTAATTGGTGAATTATTATTTGAATATGATTTAAAATTTGTAAAAATGTGGAAAATTAGAAGGTACTCTTAACAATAATATTTTTTATCAAACGCGCGTAGTTACAACAGCGAATCCTTACACTTTATTTACTGAAAGATAATATGTGAGCATATTTTTTATTTATAAAATGAGAGTACGAAACAATTCAGTTATTCATTCGTAAACGATGTCGATGAAATAAAAACTTCAGCTTCTTTTGCGAATCCCTGACGACCAATAGCAGACGAGTTCTCTCGTCTGTTTAGCAAGAACTTTGGACTTTTTGAAACCGCTGAAACCATTTCTTAGCTACTCCCACTTTCTCCTTCCACATCCACCCCCGCAACGTCAGAGCCCAAATACCTCAGTATGGGACGGAAAAACGCTTCGCGTTCCAGTTCCCAATGATGTCCGGCGTTGGTACTTTTGCGAAAACGGTGTCCGAAGCCAGGGTAAAGCATGTGGACACAATAAAAATATCAACTTCCTAAATGAAGACGGTGTCTGTAGACAAGGTAAAACCATACGTCAGCATCCTAAGCAAAGATTGCTTCCTAAGACAGAGTAAAGCTATGCGTTAGCATCCTACGCGAGGACAGTTTCTAAGACAAGGTAAAGCTGTGAGTAGCATCCAAAGCAAGGAAGGTTTCCTAAGACAGGATAAAGCTATGCGTCAGCATCCTAAATAAGGACGGTGTCCGAAGACAAGGTAAAGCTGTACGTCAACATCCTCAGCAAGGATGGTTTTCTATGACAGGGTAAAGCTATGCGTCAGCATCCTGAGCAAGATCGGTTTCCTAAGACAGGGTAAAGGTATACGGATAAAATAAAAACTGGAGCTTCTCAAGCGAAGACGGTTTCCTAAGACAAGGTAAAGCTATGTTAATACGATAAAAACGTCAGATTCCACCGTTTTTGCTTCAGAAAGGCTTTAATGATATAATCGGTATACAATCGTACGGTATCAGTGAATTATAACTTGTTTTTAGTTATTTCTAGACAGTTTTTGATTATCTCAGTAGTGTTATATTTTATGATTTTATGAACATATTTTTCAGTGAAAGTGGTTGAGCTATTGAAGACTGTATATGCAGTTAATTTTCTTTATCTACTTGAATAGAAACGAAATATTTAAATCCGTACAATCATAATATCATTTCAAACTTTAAGATATCCGACAACTTGCGACAACTTTTTTTGAAAAAATGAAGATATGGGGGATATTTTGTGATTTTTAGGCTTATTTAGTATATTTTAAGCAAAAAATCGTAAAATTGAAAACAGAAAAAAAAATTATTATTATTAAAATGGGAAAAACTGGTAAATGTACAAAAAATTACATAAACGGGGCCCGCTCTGTACAAAAATTTTTCGAACAAATTCTCAATTTTAATGTGTTACTTTATTATTCATGTTTGAAATGACCTTCAGGATAATAGATATTTTAATTTTTACAAAAATTAGAGCCCTCTATCTTAGTGACTATATGAAATTGCTTAAAAAAACAGTGATTATATTCACATAAATGACTGTGAATTTTGAAATAATATACAGTGATTGATAAATCTAAAGAACAAAATACTTCTACTGTTATACAGTTGAGTTGAGTTTGGTGTTTTATGGTGCAAGAACCAGTTTTGGCTATACTGCGCCAAACATTCATAGGTCTGTGGTCTGGACGGGAAAAGAAGAATTGGATGACAAGATGGAGGGTCGAAAATAGAGAAGGATCACTGGGGTCGTGACACCCGTGTTTACCAAAGATAGTAAACCCTTGGGAAAAGAAAAGATCACTAGGGTACCTCGGGATTGTGACACCTCGTACCCACCTAAAGAAGGTGAGCCCCCTGAGAGGTCTACTGTTATACAAAACATATACAAAAGTTTCATTAAATTATTTTCAAAACTTTTTGAGCAATCACTGTTCGTGTTTAAGTTTTTCAAAAAAAAAAAACACATTTCGAGTAAAACGCATTTTAAAGTTTGACATCTTGTGTAAAGTTATGGCATCTCTTTAGTTAAAACACTTGTAGTTTTTGATTTAGTGAATGGAAAACAAAAAGCTCTTGGTATTTTTAATAAGCTAATAAGATGGTCTATAAAATAAAATCATAAAACAAATTTGTCAATTTTTGAAAAAAATCATGATTTTAGGGTAGTCGGATATCTTAAGGGTTCCAGGACATACTAGAAATAGTAATATACCAAAATTTAGGCTTCATTTTTGTGATACATATTTTGAATATTTCTTATAGTGCTTAGATTGTTTGCATGTCTATAATAATGTGATACTTTAGTTACTCTCAAAAACTACAACAATAACCTTTTTATCTCAATTTTTTTTTTTTTCCTTTTAGTTGTACGTGGATATAAAATTTAGTATATCGTAATACATATTTTCATTTAGATACCATTTTTTTAAATAATATTTCTTAAATATTTAAAATATTTTACACACACATATATAAAATGATGCATAAAACATAGTTAATGAGTTACTTGATGAAAATCGCGGGATAATTTCTTTGAAAAAAATTTATAAAACCATTTTTAAATTCTAATTTTTTTTTCATATGAAAATTATTTTTAAAAATTGGGTACTATTTGGAGGGGGAGGGGAATTGGTTTATTGTATGCACAGGCATTTTTTTTTAATAGAAGTATAACAAATTTGTTTGCATATGGTGCAATTCAATTGTTTACGTTGTAACGTCGTTAATAGTTAGCAAACAAGAAAATTTGTCACAGCCTCATTTTAAAATTAAAGCAGTATTTATTTGCTTCATAGGTTACTAAAAAGTCCAATAAATATGCCAAGCCCAGCGGACAGTCTATTTCACGGGAGTTCAATCCTTTTTCCGAAAGGCACTCGCTAATCACTTTTCTTTTCAGGGCTCCTATCCAGTTTTTCTCTTTCCAGGGCTCTACATCAAGTTTTCCATCCAGGGCTCTCCTCTCTATCTCACTCCAGGGCCCTATCTCTCTGTTTCCATCCAGGGCCCTATCTCTCTGTTTCCATCCAGGGCTCCATCTGTCTCACTCCAGGGCTCTCTCCAAGTTTTTCCTCTCCGTCCCTTCTCCTCAAAATCAACCCTTTTTAAACACCAGGGGCGGGTCCACAACACGCCCCTCGTCTTCCTCATTGGTAGGCCAAAAAAAAGTTCTGCCCTCGTCCCCGGGCCACATTCGTCTCCTATTTGTGAGGCAAACACAAACACATTCCTGGTCTGTCTGGAATCTAAGGGCGCCATAATTCTCATCTAACATCTGAAACTCTTATTCATCACACCACCTGGGTTTTATAACCCCATTCTCTCGGCACCAGCTTTCATACAGGCTTCGCCTATACGTCAACCTATTGTCACCGACTCTCTTTGGTTATTGTAACTTCCAGAATGGATGTCGGCTTTTGCCCGAGGTCAGACAATACACAATGCCACGTGCTCTTGTCAATAGCCACGTGCTCTTGTCAATAGCCACGTGCTCTTGTCACCTAACGTCTGTTTGGGGCCATAAAACTTCGCATGAATAAATGGGTGATGTTCACCCCAATCGAAGACGTCACAACGTAAAAGGTACTAATTTAATATTAGGTCATTATCCGCCAAATTGTTTATAATTTTCGCCAAGATGGGGGACATTACTATATGGTTGCATTGGTTTTTATCATTTGGTAATATATGTTTGCTATAGTGTTTACGCGTGTATGATCCTTACTTTTTTTTATTATTTATTTTAATTGTGTTAACCCTATCAATTTTAAGGAATTCTATTTATTTAAAGATATTTAACCATTTTTATATTGGAAGTTATTTTGCTGCAGTATTCTATTTTGGTAACTTGCGTTGGATTATGTGTGGATAGTTCAGAAATTACTGGAGAGTACAAGAATTATGTTTTAAAAAGAGTATGAGAGTTCCGTGTTAAATTATTACGGTTTAGTAAGTTTACCAAATTCGCTCTTTTGGTCAATATTATTTTTTTAAGGAATCGAATTTCTTTTTTCAACCTTGGTTAAGATTTCGCCCAATGGGAAATATGATAAATCTAGTAAAGACATAACAACTGTTTCTCAAAAAAGTAATAAATTGGGTGGTCGTATTTTTTACCGAGGATCTCTTTTTATTTGCTTTCTAATGAAGCTGCTGATTGGTGTTTTTACCATTACAGACCAAGTACATTCCCCGGGAGTTGGTGTTATTTTTTAGTTTGGCACCGTATAGGTGGATATCAATCGCCACAAGGTAATTTTGACACCCAGTTTCTTACCCAAAGGGAAGCACCTGAGCTCTGAAGATGCGAAACTGTTCTGGGAATTTCATTTTGCTGAGAGCACCCAAGCTTACTGTGGATCTTAAGGTGTGAATTTCAACCTTCATAACGATGAATCTGTTCGGCGGAATTCTTTTTTTAATGATAGAAATACTGAATTTCTACTGTTTTACTTTTAATAAATGATTTCCTAATTTTTTTTCACATCCCATAATGACGTCACTTTAGGGCTGATGTAGCCCAGTGGTCAAGGCAGGCATGTCATGAGTTCGAGCCTAGTACCACTAAAGACCCGCGCGTGTAGGGGAGCGATGCACGTTAAATCTGTCGAGAGCACAAACGTCCTCCCGTTGGTGTGGTGTGGTAGTTAGGAGAGGAGAAGGTGTCGTTCTCTTCACTTGACCATGGTTTAAAATTACGAGGTCCGTCGCCAAAAACCCTCGTGTAGCTGAACTGTGCGACGTTAATATTCACTCACTCAATGACTTCGCTTTTTTTAAAGTATTTAATTCTTTTTTTTCTTTCGCGCGACCTCAAATTATTCATTATTTATTTCTAATTTTTTACTGCTTTCGCTTTTGGTTTCTTTTCTTTTTTTTCCTCCATCATTTTGAAATTTCTCACATTCAGTTTCTTCATCCTGGTACTTATATTTTTCACGCTGATTTACATGGAAATTGTAAGAAAATTTCTTCTTCAACTTTTTTAATCATTTTAAATGGTTATAATTCTACCGTTATCAGTTGCTTCATTAAGTTTCAGTAATATTTTTTTATTCTTCGCAACTCGTTTTTTAGTGCGAGATGGCCATCTTTGAATAAAATCTACATTCCGTCTTAAGCCTATTTGGCGTGATTTTAATCACGCCTAATAGGCCTATAGCGGAATACTAATAAATTGGCGTGAATTTGGAAGAATTAAATATTGCATTTAAAAAAGATACATGTACACTGAAATCAAAGAAAATAAAATTGCTACAATATTTAGATGGTCAAAACGCAGTAGTTGAATCCAAATTCGTGAGAAACGTTTTACTTTTGTAGGTGCCGCCACACGAATTCCTATAAGTACGAATGTATGTGTTGTCGCAGTTCCCGTTACGTCTCTTATATTTCGCTAAACTTAACAGTTTTCGCAATACTCTTATATATTAGACCGTATTTTTAGAAATAAACACTTCACTGCGTTCGCTTTCTAAGTTCACATTTTTAATTATTTTTCCACAACAAAATAAGAAGAGAATAATACAGAAGAATGAAGCAATTTAAACACGTATAAATGTTTTCGAATCAAAAACATAAATAATTGTGCTTGAACACGCGCAGAACAAGTAAAACGTTAAAAAAGAAAAAATTTTCAAGTTTGTCTAATTAAAAAATTATTTACTTTTTAAAACAAGCGTTACAATGTTTTTTTTTTTGCGGCAAAACTGAGGCACTAAGGTGTATTTGATTAGTTGGTAATACATAAGATAAAGTTATATATTGTACTATTCCCAAAATTTTTGAATTGATTCTAGAATCACCTGACAGATATTTATCAGTGACTTGACGTACATTTGTTGCTAACTTTTCATTAAAAATTACAATTATTTTTGAGGGAAAATAAACGTTAAAAAAAGTTTAAATTTTTATGGCAACAAAAATTATTGCGTTTATGTTTTTCCAGTTACTGTAGTCAGCACATAGTGATATTCTACATTCGAAAAGTTAATACGAAGGAAAATCTAATTTCGGATTGCCAATCAAAATTGAATAAGATTTCAAATTCAGCTGTTTTATTTGGTAGATGGAAGTTTAAAAATGGGAAATATGTTTAGGTAATCCAACATTCCAATCGTGATTTCATGGGTCGAAAAAAATATGCAAAAGAGGTACAGCCTCGTTATTAAGAAGCAAGGGGATTTATGAAGGGTTACAGAAGTTGATTCGTAAGTGCTGATAGAAGGTGTTTAAAACTTTCGTACTATTTGTTTTTAAGACATGCGTGTTTCTATGATTTCCAGAAAACGAATGGAAGATTCTGAGCACTGGCGTGCTGTGGGGCGCATTGAAGCAGGACAGTCGATCCCAGATGTTGCTCTTTTCTTCGGCGTTCATCATTCTGTAATTTCACGTTTATGGAAACAATTCCAAACCACACAGACAGTTGTCCGAAGGCCCGTAGGTGGTCGCCCAAGGGTTACAACCCCCGCGGAAGATCGATATATTGCTATTGTAGCCAAGCGGAATCGCAGAGCGACCTCCACACGTGTGACATCTATGGTTACAGCGTCCATTGATAAGGCTATATATGCAGCTACTGTACGCCGAAGATTACATATGAATGGACTGTATGTCCGGGTACCTCGAGTTTGTGTTCCGGAAACATGGCAATTGGATTGTGTCTGACTGGGGCTATGTCATGTTTACTGATGAGTCAAGATTTGCTCTAGAGCCAGATGACAAGTGTATAAAGATATGGCATAAACAAGGAACACGCAATCAGCCCCAAAACATCACCGAACATCACACATTCTGAGGCGGAAGCATTATGGTGTGGGCAGGGATCTCATTAGGATACCGCACCGACCTGCACATCTTTAAACGGGGTTCTGTGACGGTTGTCCGGTATCGAGATGAAGTCCTAGAACCCATTGTGAGATTGTACCTTGCAGCAGTTGGCCCTACTTTTATTTTAATGGACGATAACGCACGTCCCCATAGAGCTGACATCGTCGATGACTACCTGGAGAGTGAAGTGATTGCGCGTATGGCGTGGCCAACATATTCGCCCGACTTTAATCCCATTGAAAATCTTTGGGATAATCTCGGCCGTGCTGTAAATTCACGTTTCCCACCTCCAGCCACTCTTATTGAGCTGGAAACTGCTCTACAAGAAGAATGGCGATTGCTTAAATCTGCGGTGGTTGACCAGCTAATTGAAAGCATTGTCAGAAGGTGTAAACTTTGCATACAGATGAGGGGGGATCACATACCCTATTAATGTCCTTTTTTTTCATTTTATGCTGTTTATTTTCACTTTATACATGATTCTGTTTAAGTCTCCAGTATGACATTATCTGATAACTTACAAAAATTTAATGTTGTTTTCATTTCTGTATGTAATTTTTGATTTTGTTTAATGTATAAATATATATGCTACTTTACTGCCAAATTTTGTGTCAGTCAAAGTAGTATTGGTTGATTTTTTTTGCATTTTACGTCATCGTTCTTAACTTTTGGAAGTGAGTGTATACAGACCTTTTTTTTATTTGTTTTAGATATTTTGCTGACTCTATTACTATAATAGTCTATAGCATTCTATCACTCCGTATTTGCTCATTATTTCCTTACATAATTGGTGAGCATTCCATACCTGGGTTAATTTAGGGAGAACTAGGCTGTAAATAATAAGAAATTGAAGGGAAAAGTTTGGGTCTCTTATATCGGAATACTTATTTTAGAATTCGTCACACTTTTGTAACAAAATTGTTTCTTTTACGTCTAGTAAAAATGTCGGTCTTAGAAAATGAATATTTGACTGACTGCAATCACATTAGTAAAACGTGTATTTAACTGAGCTAATATTGTGTCTAGAACCTTATTAAAAAAAGTAGTTTTAAATATTTTTTTCAGGTTTTAGAAATCGGTGATCAGAAGCTAATTCATCAAAATGTTTTTTTTTTTAATTTTTCCTTGCCATTTTCTTGAAAATGGGGAACTATACCATATCTCTTTGGAGTTTCACTTGTTTTGCTCTTGAATGATTCAAAGTATTTTCTATAAATTTGTCTCGTCAACGGTGGTATCTTTAACCGCAATAACTATCGAATTTCCTTCAGAGGCTTCTCAAGCAACATTGTAGTTACCACATTATCTATAAGGCATTATTAACAGAAATACTTGGGCTAGAAGTACGCGTAGAAGGCTGACTAAGAAATGTGTCAATTTGGGGTAATTTTTGTTTCCTATCCTCTTTTTTTTTGGCGTTTTTTGCGCTTAAACGCACCACTGGTTTCCTTTTTTTTATCCATAATTTAAGTTTTATAATTTTTGCAATACAATTTGTATGTACTCGAGTACTTACTGATGTTAAAAGGAAGTAGAAGCATAATGCTACATTACAAAACGTCGTTTGGGGTCCCTGGCTATTTATTTTTTATTCAGAAGGATCAAACTCACCCACTAGAAGGTTTAGAGATACAAAATGGTTCACCGAGCTAGATAGGAAATGATACAAAAAATATGCATGAACAAGGAAATATAATACAATATTATTATAATTATTTAATAGAAAAAAACACCTTTTCAAATGAGGAGAGGGGCAAAGTTACATCAGTCTATTGCAGATATGAGTAGATTGAGGAATATTGAGTGAGTGAGTGTGAATATTAACGTCGCTCTTTTCAGCTACACGAGAGCTTTTTGGTGACGGACCACGTAATTTTGAACCATGGTCAAGTGACGTGGACGACACCTGAGCTACACCCCCATCTCCTAACTACCACACCAACGGGAGGATTGAGGAATATTGAAACAGGAAACTAGCTTATTATAAATTATATTGTTATTAAAAATAGAATGTTACAAGGAAGGAACAGCTTCCTGTGCAGGTTTTTTAAGATGTAATGTAATATTTTTCAGGGAACTTGAGGTTTATTTTCTAGTAACTGTTTATAAAAAACGAAAAGATTGAAAATAATATAGACTTTTTAATAATATCTCAAATTTGGCTTGCTTGATGCTCAGGGTCTAAGGCCCGTCTGAACTTGAGGGCCCCGGTGCACGGCACTGTCCAGCCATTGGTAGCTACTCCACTGATCGTAGAGCTTATATTTCAAAACTTATTTCCATAAGTGGGGAATCCATCTAAATGGAGTTTCAAAGCAAAATCATCAAGCTCTTACAGACTGCACGATCACTTTTGATTTGTAGAGTTGTTATTTGTTAAAATAAGTAGGCAACGGTTTTGTATATTTCAATTTTCGCTTTTCTTTGGCTGTTACTTTGATATATCTGTTTAAAATAAAAGATTTCAGTCTTTAACCCGTTTTATCCCAATTTATTTATTTTGTTCATATTTGAGAAGAATCATATTTTCTGCTGTTAATTAAACCTAAAAAAATAAATATAACAGAATTTGAGTATTTTTTGAATTTATATAAGAAATCTGACCCGTGCTCTAAATAGGACACTGGGATAAAGGGGATAAAATTTGCACTTGCATGTTTTAGTGTTTTTTTCCAATGATGAAAAGCGATTTCCAAGCACAAAATTTTACTTTATTTGAATAATACGTTCTTTTTACAAGATAGTTCACTTTTCAGTTGAATTTCCCTCTAATCTTGGTGGAAAAGTTGAAAGCAAGCCTGTATGCTTTTGGTTTCCCTTTGCTGCTCTCTCTGACAAAGACCCTGTTTTTCTCGATTTAGTGAAAAATTACCATTATAGTCTCAAGGTATCCGAATACGTTCGGAACCGTGATTTTAAAAAAGCGCATAAATGGATAATTTTCATGATATTTAGTGTCCCTTAGGTTAGAATACATGTATAAAATTGTTTTAAGGACATTTTGACAAAAAAAATACTTAAATACAATATTTCGGCAAAAAATTAACTTAGAATAACTTATTTTCAGAATGTTCTCCTTTTGTTAAAAATGCTTCTGTTATAATATTTAGCTTGTACATAGCTAAGACCTCTGTACAGAGGCTCAACTATATTTTTTGAAAAATTCACATTATTTTCAGAGTTACAACCCATTGAAATAATTATCGGCGTTTTTTTCTTAAAATTTCTCCCTCTGTTGTCGTAAAACATGGATAAATCCACTTCTAAGTTATATATTTCAAAAATTTTAGTTGAGCCTCTGTACATAGATCTGAGCTATATACAGGCAAAATATTATTTTAATAAATGCATTTTTCACAAAAGGAGAATATTTTGAAAATGAGTCATTCTATGTTCATTTTTTGTCAAAATATTGTACTTAAATAATTTTGTTGTAATAATATTCTTAAAACAATTTTATATCCATTTTCTAATCTAAGTGACACTAAATATCTTAAATATTACCCAGTTATACGCTGTTGCAAAATCATGGTTCCGAACGTAGTCGGATACCTTAACAGATGTTTTATTTTGCACCAGAAGGTACAGTCGAGATCCTAGGTCTACCTCTTGTTCTTATCACAGTTCTTTTAGATAAACTATTGTTACAACTCTTCGGAACTCCTTCAAGCTTAGGACTTAATCTTTGTTGAGAGTTTTGTGAATTATCCAGGCGTTTACCATAGCCATATCCAGTGGACGTATGAAAAGGGCCCATTACCACTTTGTTCCCACAAATTTTAATGGAATAAAGTCTAGCCAACCAGTAGTGGTGATGCACATCGCCCACATGTTTGTTGTAAGAATTTATCGAATCCGCTTCTTCACGTTAACTCTATCTTTGCATCCTCAACTCGTCTTCAAATTTCATAAAATGATTATTAAGTATAACAAACAAAAGTTTCACTTTGAAGGATCGATCCTGGTAAGCTGACTTACAGTTCCATTGTCCACAAAGTATAAATAAGATTTCACCTTTTGCAAAAGATTTCGCGTGACATGTCATTTTTCACCAGGGTAATGCAAAGGTCTTCAGCAATCTTACCTGAAATCAAGTTCACAGGTATTTAAATGATAACCAGTTAGAGAAGCAAAATTCCTATAAAAACACGCATTTCGTTTGCAGCGATCAAGAAATCGTGTTCGTTTTTTACATCTTTTGCAAATCGCACAGTTTCTTTTACAAGGAGATCATAAACTTCACTGGAATAAAACTGCTCAAAAAATGCTCTGACGGAGTTTTACTTTCAATGCAGTGTCCCTTTGCTTGAGCAAGTCATTTGTGTAGTTGATTCAGCCTGTGTGGTTCCCATTTTGTACACATTGCAGTGATTAATTCTTTATCCCAGATGACTGATATCTTTTATCCTTTTTCTGTTGTCAGAATACTAAAGCTCTGTTCAGGCTGGAAACTATCTCAAGTTCTAACATGCAGAGACCCAGGAACGTCGTTTTCAGTTATCTCACGAGAATTTACTTCATTCTCATCCCCTTCACCTTCGTCATTTAGTTCACTGGCATCTTGTGGTAACACAGCAATTTCAAAGTCGATCTCATCTGTGTGAATCTAAACTATTTAATAATTCTAATGCTTCCTCTAACTTCAGAAACCTTTGCACTGATATAACTCAACAGGGGTGAAACACTAGAAGTGAAATTATTATTTATTTACTCTTTGTTATAAAGAGAGAAAGAACGCATTCGTTTCTGAGAGATGAGTAGGGACAAAAAGATGTTACAATTGCCTGCGTATCGTCCCACTGTTCTATTTAGAAGACAGTTAAAAAATAATGCGCTAAAGATTACCTAAGAACAATATAGCTTTAATTAACCACCAGGATGATAACGAAGGAGTACTATCACATAAAAAATACCCCATCAAGTGTCCAAAGTAAACTGAAAAAGAATTCTGCAACCGCAAAGAGATGATACAAATCATGCCCACTAATGCGATAAATATGCAAAATGTCCGGGGGGGGAGAAACACATAACTTACGCTAGAAGAAGCTACTACATATCCCTACATGTTCTAATTGACAAAATATTCGCAACATAAGTATAATGATTTCCACATATTTTTCAGGTGTCTAAATAGGACAGTAGGATAAAATGGGTTAATGAAATGTGATAATTTTACATGTTTAAATTTGTAAAAAGTGAGTGTGTGTTCGCTTTTAAGTCAATGATTTTGTTGTTGAATAACATTCGTACTTTTCACAAGAAAAAATACACAAAGCAGTTACATTCAAACGTTAAAAACAGGATTAAATTTCAGCTGAACAGCAGTAAAAAACAAACATAACAAAGTGCAAAAATCGAGATAATTTTTTTCTTTTATTTTGTGATGAACACACACACCGAACATACCTAAACGTTGATATCTTAGCTACTTATTCAAAAATAAAATTAGAGTCGCAAAAATGACAGATTCTTGATTTATCAAGTGAAGGTAAATCGTGAAGTATCACATTCTCCTATCAAAGTACACACTCAAGATTATCTTAACAAGATTTTTTTGACTTCTTAAATTGATTTCTATTTCACTGAATAAAGACAGAGATAGTCGATGTGTCATAATGTTGTGCTAGCAGACTGTTTCTGGTTTAACGGCATTGACAAATTCCAAAACTTCAGTTGCAATAATATTTATATTAAAAATTATTCGACAACATTTTATCATAGACTCTTCCGAAAAGTGCTTTATTCAAAAGAATCGAAAAATGGCGGAATAAATGGAATGTTGTTTTACAACTGAAAATGGACGCATCAGTCAAAATGTACTACTTCGTTTTAGTTTTGTTGGAGCTATGTCTTCAGTTTTCAAAGTGTTCCATATTTTCTAAGGATAGAGAGATACACTGCGAACTAAATTTATCCGAAGGAATTAAAAAATGTGAATTTAATTTCACAAATGGTAATTTTGATGTTTTCTCTGCTTCTTTATCGGAGCTCCACAGATGCGCTGAACAATGTCCTCATACTGAATTATTGTTTCGATTTGAAAATTATACTTTGCCAGCCTTTCCAAATGGAACATTTTCAAATCTCCGCAGTCGAAAATTGACGTTGGAAATCTCAAAAGGCAGCAGAATATCGCTATTTTCCCCAACGGTTCCTGCATATTCAGTATTTATTAATTCATCTTTTCACTCAGTGATATTCGATATTTTCGATTCATCAACATTAATAGGATGGAATTGGTCAGCACTCGAAAATCAAATGGAAGTAACGGAAAAAGGCTTCGAATTCTATGCCGTAAGATCAAAATTGGTATACTTGCATTCTGATTTCAGTAAAGTAGCCAAAGGTCGCATAACTGTCATTCGTATATTAAAATGTGGATTAAGATGGTTAGGAAAAAATGCCTTTGCTCCACTAATTTATTTAAAATCTTTAGAACTCAGAGATAATCTTCTTGAAAATATTTATCGATCTCAGCTTCCGAAGCGTGCATCAGATATGCGAACATTGGACTTAGGGTAAGAATTTTTATTGAATTATTTCATTTTTTAATACAGTTTGAATACAAAATATGTTTACAAAATTATCGTTTGATATTCATACCGTTGTGTATTAATGTATTTCAATAATATAATGGTATGCAATAATAAAACATATAGTTTTAATGTCGAATCTTAACATAAGATATTAATTAACAGATATTTATATCACTGTGTTATCATTAAGTTATAAAGAAAATATTACAAAATGACCAAGAGTATTTACTAAAGTATATTTAAAAAACAAATTTCTGATTTGAATAGAGTATTTGAAAGTAAACAAGTAATATAAAAAATTTTTAAGTCATTTCCTTCTTTGGTCAATAAAGAAAAAATTTATTTTAGTTTAATAGTTTAACTAATGAATTAATATTTGAAAAACTGTATTAACATCAAGTGTCATCCACTACAAGTTTAAAAAAATGTATTTGATTTTGAGTGGATGAATAAAAAGTATTTTATTAACGATTGAAAATTTAAACAAGATATATATATATATATATATATATATATATAGTAAAATAAAATAAAAGTGAAGAAGTACTAAAACCTACATTGCTAAAGAAGGAAGAAATTGGAATTCACCAGACACAACAAATGTAGATACAAAAAAGTCTTTGGACTAAACTGGAGACCTATTATGATTTCTAAAGCTGTCGCTGAATTAGGCCAGCGAATTAGGGTTAGCAATGCCTTATGGATCCAACCTTCCCCGTACAGCAGAAAATTTCGACATAATAGAATTATATATATATATATATATATATATATATATATATATATATATATATATATATATATATATATATATATATATAGTATAATAAAATAAAATATAAGATACCAAGTGAAAAAGTTGTAAATCCTACAATGTCAAAGAAGAAAGAAATTCGAGTTCAAAAGACACAACAAATGTAGATACATAAAGAGTCTTTGGACTAAAATGGAGACCTATTATGATTTCTAGAGCTGTTCCTGAATTAGGCCAGCGATTTAGGGTTAATCAATGCTTTATAGATCCACCGTTCCCGTACAGCAGAAATTTTCGACATAATAGAAAAAACACACAGCCATGTTGAAAAGTTAAGCCTATTCCTAACACACGTGGATGATAAACCAGACGGTAAAGTAAAATGAAATTAATAAAAGAGACCAATAATGTTTCTCTCATAGAGAAGAATAATAAGAAAAAATTCTATAGAAAAAAATTAGGATATAAAAACTGGCATGTAATACTGAATCCCAAAATAAGTGCAGACATGTATCTTATACCAAAGTTCCGCGCAAACTGATGGAAAAATGGATGTGTTAGCACAAAAAGAAAATAAAACAGTGGCGCCATCTAGATAGTTATTTTGCAATTAAACTAAGCACGAAAGATATTTTGAAATTAAACTAATCATAAGATATTTTAAATAAATTAATAATCTATATTAAAAATAGGGTTAATATAACATAGAAATCTATTTAAAAATAAATTTACTTGGATAATTGTATTTCACAGACAAATATTGCAAAATTTAAAATAGTTACGTTGTTTTAATATATTATCATTAACTAAATCAATGCTTCTTTTTATAAAATTTAAGATAATATTTCTAAATATTGATGGGTGTAGGTTATGAATTTTCGAAGGTTCCGGAAGTGCACCCGTTCGGAAAGCGTTTTTTTGGAATAACTTTCGTTCCTATGCACCTATTGACAAAAACTCTAAAGAAAAAGAAAGCCATTTTTATACTGTTAAAATCAAACGAGTCTCTTTTATCAAAAATATTACTAATTAGCAAATTATTCTTAACGTTTAATCGAAGGTCCAAAAAGTTATCTGACTCATTATTGTAATTAGTTTTTATAATTTTAAATATAGTGGGGATAATAATTGAAGTTAGGAACAAAATCTACTATATTACTAAAAATAATTAGGTCATCTATGTACCTAAACAAGTAATATTAAAAAAAAAAATTTAAGTCAATTCCTACATAGACCAACAAAGAAAAATTTTAGCTACTAAATAATTACTATAGTTACTAATAGTTACTTTTAGCTACTAAATAGTTACAATTAATATAAAAATGTATATACATATGACAGAATCACAATGTTAAGTGTTTATTAATTTTTATTAATTATCATTAAAGTATCGCATTGCCATCCAAAACAATCGTGTATATAAAATTTCAATTCAACTGAATACTTTAAAACGTGGGAAAAAAAATCTTTTAAAGTTTTGACCCAAGTCGCTAAAAGTGAAGCCAACGTGACTCTGAATCTTTAATTCTTTAAATAATTAGTTTTAGTCAATTAATTTGAATTAATTATAATTAAATTATCGTATTGTCATCCAAAACAATCGTGTATAGAAAATTGCAGCTCAAATGAACGCTTTAAGATGTGATAGAAAAACCTTTTCAAGTTTTGACACAAGTCGCCAAAAGGGTCGCTAAGTCGCCAAAAATGATGCCAACGTGGTTGTATTTATAATTCTTTGAATAATTAGTTTTAAGCAATTAATTTTTATTAATTATAATTAAATTACTGTATTGTCATCCAAAATAATCATGTATATATAATTTCAACTCAATTGAGGGTTTTAAAATCATATTATTAACGATTTAAAATTCCGCCAAGATAAATAAATATATAGAGAGTGAGATAATAGTAGGAATTGAAAAAGTAACAAGATTCGTAACTAATACTATCATTTTCATAAAAATGCAAATAAATATTGGCTAAGCAGTTACTTGCAGGTCCACCTTGTGGTAAACCTTAATTTTCTGATAATAAGAGTTATTATGGAAAATGTAAATTTTTATTTAATACTAATTGAATAATAGAATCATATTTTATTATCTTATTCAAAAATATTTGCTATATGCTATTTTAAGAATTTTAAATATATCTTCTATATCTATGGAGTTAAATAAATCTTCAAAATCATAGGTATAAATAGAAATATTTTTTTTACCTTGCATATACCTAATAATGTCCATACTATTCTTAACAATAATAGAATTATCAATTTTATCTAATGTAGACTGAATAATATTTTGTAGCTTCTTGCCCGGATGTGTAATATAAGTTTTAAAACCATTCGTAATAGCTTTAAATTTAATAGGATTTTTATGAAATTTTGGAGTTTGGAAAATATGAGGGAATTTAATATCCAAAATACGTAAATCTAATTTTTTTTTAAAAAATGCAGAGATTCGATTAAAAATTTCTCTTTTTTTGAATTAGATTTTTTAAAGCAGTATTATTTTGAAAATGTTTGTTTAGCATATTAGCATAAAGCCATTTGCAATTAATTGCATAATTACCCGGAATTTTATCTGCATAAACGATAATAAAGTTCTTTTGCAGATCTACAATTTGTTTCTTAATATTATTGTAAATCATATCATTATCAGTTTTATAGTTAATGTTCAGTAATTCATTTAAAATTTTGCATTTAAATTCATTAAAAGCTACAAGTATATATATATAAAGAGAGTGAACTAATAGCAGAGGAATTGAAAAAAGAAAAAGTGCCCTTAATTATTAGTTATTACCAATTTCGAATTCTTACGTATTATACCGCCGACAAATTTCACAAAACCAAAAGACATTGTTAAATGCTGTAATTGTTGTTATTAATGTGTTTGAACATGAGGGAACGGTTTTCTGATTTTGACTGCATATCGCGGCATTTGGGGCGTCTTTTTTTCGCGAAAATTTGGGCGACGGTATAATCGTAAAATACCCCAAATTTTATTTTGGTTTTAAATTAGGCTTCTTTAATGCAACATGAAAGCTGTC
The DNA here is from genome assembly GCA_019973955.1 of Trichonephila inaurata madagascariensis. Lineage (NCBI taxonomy): Eukaryota > Metazoa > Arthropoda > Arachnida > Araneae > Nephilidae > Trichonephila > Trichonephila inaurata. The sequence goes on along the minus strand of BMAV01021089.1, from coordinate 119,107 downwards.
GACAATGGATTTCAAAAACTTGAGCCATTCATTCAACTTTGAATAACTGATTAACTTCATTCTCAATAAAAAAAATTTCCATGATGGCTTAAGAAGAGTCGGAAACCTCTATACTGACAATGTTAAATTGGCTGTTTTCGATGTACCTTTTCTCAAAATCTGTTATATGTACATGCTTGAAACATTTCATACAATTAAAGTACACATTTCTCATTATACTGAAATGAGCTTTAAGCTAATTTTGAATTTTTTAATAATTTATAAAATACACTGGTGTGCAAAACTTAAGCAACAGGTGGGTTTATTGCCATAACTTCACGAAAAATCATCTGAGAGACATGAAATTCTGAAATGAGGGAGAGTATTATGTACGTAAAGGATGACGAAAGCATCAGAGCTGAAAAAGGAAGACAACGCATACGGTATGGAATCAAACAAAAACAAGCTTTATTGAACGCATAGTATCGTGACTCATGATTGTCTATCCAACAGGAAGAACAACAAGCAGATGTTCCTTAATACAATCCTCCCCTTAATACAATGGTTGCTTTGCACCGTCTCCGCATACTCAGAACCAGCTGGTGCAACATTTCTTGAGGTATGAGTGCCCATTCCTCAATCAACATCTGTTTGAGTTGTTGGTTGTACTCCGGATGATGTGAACGTGTGGCAATACGTCTCCTCAAAGCATCCCACACATGTTCGATGGGATTTAAATCTGGGGAGCAAGCTGGCCAATCCATTCGAGTGATATCTTCACTTTCCAGCAGCTCCTCAACAGCAAGAGTGCGATGTGGCAGTGCATTGTCATCCATAAGATGAAGTCTGGGCCAATGGCACCTCGGAAAGATGCAGATGGGGAAGAAGTACCTCCTCACAATAGTGATCCCCGGTTACAGACCCTCTGTCGAAAATGGGAAGCTCAGTTCCACCGTTCAGCATAATGCCAACCCCGACAAGAACTCCAGGACCACCGTAACGATGTCTTTCCTTGATGTTACTGGGATAAAACCGGGTCCCGATCTCTCTCAAATCAAAACGCGTTGAGAATCGCTCTGGTACTGAACCGACTCTCATCCGTAAAGAGAACACGACTCCATTGGGTCAGTTGTCCAGTTTTGTGCTCTCTGTCCCCTGTAAACGGTGGCTTCGGTGGCCATCTTTCAACGGGAGGCAGCGTTCAGGACGGCGGGTGAACAGGCCCCCTTTGTGAAGGCGCCTGGCCACAGTAAACCGCTACTTTTGTCGACCTGTTGCTGTACAGAGTTTCTGAGCAATGTGCGCTTGCTGACTGCTGTCGAACTTTTCGCCTGCAGGATGATATATCGGTCATCCCTGCAGTTGTCGTCCTCGGGCGGCCACACCAACCTTTCTAACAGCTGTACCTGTGGTTTGGAACGCTTTCCCAAACACGCGAAACGACACTTTTGTTGATTCCGAACTCTGCAGCTACACTGGTGACAGTACGCCACTCCTCCAGCTTTCCGATCATTCTTCCACGTGTGAAGTCATCCAGATGATTTCTTCTAGCCATATTTCACGAACGCCACTGGCACTTGCAGAGAATATGGTGTTGCGTCTCTGTCCTTCATTTCATTCTACTGTTGAGCAGGCGGAAAACATCACGGTTTTGCGTACCCACATCGCTTCTGACGTTTTGTTCCTGATATTTGCATACGCATGACGTTTTTTGACTTCCGTTTTCCCCTCTACGATCCCCAGACCTCCTTTTCTGCAATTTCATGGCTATCTGAAAATTTTTTTACATTGTTGCTTAAGTTTTGCACACCAATGTATTTTATCCAAAAGAATTTTTCCTTTTCACAAAAAAATTTGTAATATATAAACTTTTGGGTTTTTTTACAAAAAGCTCATTTCAGTATATATTAGCCATCATTATAAATATGTCATAAAAATTTTACATACCTGTGAACATCGTTTTCCCAGAAAAGGTACATCAAACATCAAAAATTTACATTTTGAGATAAATGAACTTTAGTGTTTAATTACCTTTTTATTAAAATATTCCTCCCCATATTCCAAATGATCTACATTCTTTTGAAACTCCTCATTCTTTTAAGTCTTTTTTCTTTTCTTAACTTCCTTTGTTTTTTGTAAAGATGAGTATTTAGCCTTAAAGCCTTCTTTTTTTGTTGAGGGCTCCATTCCTACCGTGTAATCCCCAGGCTCAGTATTAAATTTTTTTAAAATTTCTGGTTTTGATATATTTCCCCTAGTAAAAGTTGAAATTGCATCATATGTACCCAGTATGATATAATACTTTTTTATACAAATATTTTCTTCAAGAGACCATATTACGTTGTTTACACTATCATTGGGGTTTTTGTACCTCCATTTAAACACTTTTTTAGCAATTTATTAGATGTTTTGATTTCCGTCATTCATTCAACTTTTAACCCAAAAAAACATTTTTTGCCATTTAAATGGGCGTGGTCCCGTTCAATGATTATTTAAAAATAGGTTTTTAAAAGGGTTCAATTGCCCTAGGGTTAAAAAATAAGGTTTTTTTTGAAAAATTAAAAACTATACAATTTTAAAAAGTAAAATCTCAAAAAGTAATATTAAAAATTTTGGGTTTTCCAAACCCCTTTTAAATTTTATTCAATAATGAATTTTAAAATAACTGAATTCGACAGTTATAAAAGCTGATAGAAAAGAATGATTATGTTATGAGCCTATTTATATGCATACCATCAATGATATTTCTGAAGTTGTTCGTTTATATATTAATCAGATGCATTTTTACCGAATAATAACTAAGCTTTACAATAAGGTGACGAACATTTTCATATTTTAGAAAGACAAAATATTGCCAATATTGAAATAAATAGAAGCTTTTTTTTGGTTGTCTTTAAATAGAGGGAAAATTTGAAAACATACATTGTGACAGGCTCATGCGTCTTTTCTGTAACATAACCTCTGGGTTCTTTGACGGCCAAGATTAAAGCAAATCTTTTTCCAAACCCCAAAACAAAAGTGAAATGCAATTGTGAAATGCAAATAAGATAGATTTTAAAAGAACAGAAGTTTCAGTAAGCAGAATGGGAATTTAGGGGTTAAAGTTTGGAAGAGATACGAGGTGAATTGACAGCCTTCATAAAAACCGAGATAATCAGCCACACATTGATACAAGGTGCATACCATTACGCGCACCCAGGTGCTTCGTACCGTTTTAGAACCTTATTTTGGGGAATTTGGGGGGTAGGACTGATTTTTTTTGATATTGGACTTGTAATATTACCCAAAATTGAAAAGTAGGCAGATAATATAATTATTTAATAAATTGGCCCAAAGTTACGCGACCCAGTTAACTATTGCTGTGTTTTTGGGTTTTTATTCTCACTTAATATGTTTTATCTAAATTATTAGAGTTTTAAAAGTTATATTCTTAAAAAAAGCCCATATTAAAATTTAAAAATGTCCATTCAATTTGACAATCCACCCTCTAATTAAATTTGACAACCCAAGATATGGTCACCATAGAACGACCATATCACAACATCAATTGGATATTTTTTTAATTCCCAGAAGGACCAGAAATTAAGATTGAATTAATAAAAAATTAATAATAAAATACATTTAATAAAACGCATAAATGCATCATAATTTTAGTTTTGTATATTAGATAAATTAAAATATATATATATATAATTAACTACTCCTTAATTGACACTGAACTAATAAATAATTAGAGTTATTTATCAAGAATTTGCTGATATTTTAAAAAAACAACATTGTATTAATAATATTAAATATTTATCTGAATATTTTTATGTATTTTTATATAGGAGTAATCGATTAACTGATCTTCCTCAGGATATTTTTGATGGATTAAATTTGCAGACTGTGTTTTTGGATGGTAACAAATTGAAAATTATTGAGCCTTTAATGCAAAGTATCTTAAGCAACAAAGAGCTTAATTTTATTTCGGGTAAGTAGGTCAACAAAGACAAATTTTATTTTAGTTACTTTTTATTAAATAATTAGCTGCATGGCCCGGCATTGCTCGGGCTTTCTCTTTCCCTCATAACATCAGCATTTGTGTGTGTGTGTTTGTACGTGCGCAATGTGAGTGATTTCTTTAATTATGTTATTAAAATTCCCCTTTTCGAAATTTGTTCCACTTATTTTCGATTTAAGATAGTTTCTTTTCCCTCTCGATAGCCTTGCTTAACACAGTATTTTTTAGTGTAAAATTATTGTTCCCTCTCCCCCCCCACACAGATAAGATATAGATTCAAATTTTGATGTATGACATAAAAAACAATATTGCGTTAGTTAAAAAATTATTAATGTGAAGCAATAAAAAGAAAACGATTCTGATGCTAATAGTAAAACAAAAAAAATTTTTATCATTTTTTAATAATAGTTAGTTTCCCAAAAATCTAAAATAATAAAATAGATTTCAGATTTTCATTTATTAATAATCTTTTCATATAGTTAGCTTAAAATATCTTTTAAAAAAGTATTTTTTATCCAAAATAATAGACGATGTACTTATTAACAACTAATTAATTTAATAATGAAATAGTAGAATATAAATCCTTTGGAAAAAAAAAAAAACATATATATATATTAATTAAAATCCATTTTTTTATAAGTAATAAATAAAAGAAAAATTTACAAATAGCTATATTAAAAGGATTGCTTTTTTCTGAACGTTTGAATGTTTCATTAAACATACATATATATGTAAGTTATAAAAAAACAGTATGAGGGATAGCCTAGATATATATTTACATTTACTGAAAAAACACTAAAAAAAAAAAAAACAAACTATCCGGTAAAAACATTTTGATATTTTATTTTAATTTTATAGTTTTTCATTCTACTGTGTTAAGTAAGTTATTTAAACACGTATCCGATGAAAAAGAAGTATATTATATAAACTAACATATTCATTATTTTAACAATAATTTCCTCTTACTAACGATGTTGAATCTGATTGGCTTACACTGAAAGATATTATCAGAAACGCGCTAAAAAGACGATTCCTAGAGGTAACTTCAGGAAGACCAAGAAACATTTTATTCATAAATCTGAACCACCGCAGAATTTGTTGGAGGAGAAAAAACATTTACTTGAGGCATCTGGTGTACCTGTTGAACCATCAATTAGAACCCAGTTACAAGAATTAAAAAGCTGTTATTAAAAACATTTTTATGCCCAGATGAAACGAGACAATTGGAATAAATTGTGCTTCACTCTTGATCCTAGAGCTTCAAATACTAAATTGTGGAATCTAGTGAAAAGTATTAGCAAGGAACAGCCTCAAGTTGAACAATGCAACACGATTCAGGATGTTAATGGTGCAATTCCCCAAACCGATAAAGAGGCAGCTAACATACTTGGTGAACACTACCAGAAAATCAGCAACTTAGACTTTTCTAAGGAAGATGGCTCTGTCAAAAGAAGAGCTAGTAACATAGTTCATGGTTGCCGTAGTAATACCAATCATTGAAATTCTCTCTTTGCTAAAAATTTTAGTATGCAAGAGTTTGGGGCTGCTCTACGCAATACTGACCTTTGCAAGTCCCCTGGTCCGGATGGAATTCACGGCAGTATGATTGACCGTCTTGGCTTGGATGGTCGACGTAGACTCTTAGACATTTTTAACATCTCTTGGAAGTCAGGACGCCTGCCTCATGACTGGAAACGTGAAACTGTCATTCCTATTAAAAAAACACAGAAAGACGCTCGCTTTCCCGAAAGTTATAGGCCCATAGCTCTTACCTCCATATCTTGTAAGATGATGGAAAAAATGTTTTTAAAGAGACTTTCATTTTATCTTAATTCCCGTGACCTTCTCCCTAAGAGCAGTATGGTTTTAAACCAGGACACGGCACAACTGATCAGGTGCTGTATTTTAGTCAAAAGATCCGTGACGCTCAGAATTTGAAACCTACTCAACACACTATTGCAGCTTTTCTAGATCTTTCTAAAGCGTTCGACACAGTCTGGAGACAGAAACTTATTACCAAACTCTTTGATTCTTTTGGGATCGGTGATAGGGCCTTGCCTTGGCTTTATGATTTCTTGTGCGACAGGATAATCAGGGTAAAATTTAATAGTTCCATGTCCAAAGGATTCAAGTTGAGTCAAGGACTACCTCAGGGATCTGTTCCAAGTCTCACTCTCTTCACCTTGTTCACGTGTGGTATTGAAGTAGTTATCTCCAGAAGGTGCGAGACAGGCTTGTTTGCCGACAATATTGTCATCTGGAAATCTGGTGTTGATATTTCTCTTCTAGAGAACAGTGTTAACAACACTCTTGTTGACGCATGGAACTTTGAATAAAGCCACAAATTGTGTTTTAATGCTCTGAAGTCTTCAACTAGTTTCTTTACCACTCATAGAAAACTGTATACATTCCAGTCTAAGATCTTCTTGGGTGGATCGCCTCTATCAGGGGATAAGCATCCTAAATATCTGGGGTTTGTACTGGACCCAGAAATATCCAGCTCAAGACACATCGATCATCTCGTGCACAAGAGTAGAAAACGACTGAATATTTTGAAATACATTTCTGGCCGTGATTAGGATGCAGACTCTTTCACTATTAGAAATACTTACCTGGCACTTATTAGACGTATTTTGGAGTATGGTTTCCCGATTTACTGTTGTGCCTCCAAGACAAATCTTCAGAAACTCGAGCGAGTTCAGCTGAGCGCTGCACGTATTTTAACAGACCTTCGTAACAGTTGTCCGAGTGACATTGTCCTTTTTGAGGCTGATTTGCAGCCACTCAGCGTTCGAATAAATTCAATTCTTGTGAAACATTATAACAAACTCCTTAGTTATAATCCTCGTAATCGAACATCAAATTTCCTAAATAATTGAAGTAACAATCAAAGACTGAAGAGGAATAGCCCCTATAGTCAGGTGATTAGTGACAATATGATTTCCCCCTCTGTTGAACGACATCACTTGAGCTCTTATATTGACTCATCCGAGAGCCTCCCAGGAGTGTATTTCCACCCGAACCTATCAGCCCATGCCAACAAGACTTCAGATCCTCCTGACTTTCTTAGGCAACTTGCCCTCGAAGTTATTAGTAACATTCCTGAAGATGCATTTCTTATATATACTGATGGCAGCAAGAATGAACACTCTTGTTCTGGCAGTGGTATTTACATTAAATCTCAAAACTATTCCAGTCACATTAAACTGAGAAACTCTGATGATTGCTCTGTCTTTCGCAGTGAACTCATTGCTATTGATATAGGCCTTAAAGAGGCATTCTCAATTCCTGGTTCGAACAGCATCTGGATATTATCTGACATCCGTAGTGCCATTCAACATCTTTCTAACTGGCATAAGGTGGGTGATAACACAGGAGTGGTTGTTTTGGAGAAGCTAAAGTATCTTTCTTCTTCTCGTGAAATCCATCTACAATGGGTTCCTTCGCACGTTAACATCACGGGCAATCAGATTGCTGACTCCCTAGCAAAAGGTGCAGTTCAACACACTATGAACTCGGCCGCTCTCACCTATTCAGAACTGCACTCTACCTACATCAACAACAAGCAATCAACTGTCCCTCCTGCTAATCATTGGTATGAGGCTAAACGACCCGGTGGTTCTCTTTTCCTTCAATGCAGCAGGCAGGAACAAACTATTCTGACTCGTTTCCGGAGTGGCCACCTCCGAACTTTGACTTTTAGGGATGGAAACAAAGTATTTCCAACTTGTGTAAGGTGTTCAGCCTGCCAGGCATCTCCAGAACACATTCATGACTGTCTGGGGCTTTCAAAACAAGATCTTTATGAAGACCCTCTAATGGTATTGGACTTTTTGAGAGTGAATGAGATCATGGACTTGGTCTAACTTGGCTAGACATGGAGATGAGCAACAACACAATAATTTCCTTCTTAGGTTTTGAAATAATAAAATTGATTAAAAATGTTCATTAAGCAATTAATTGTGACATACCGTTTGCTTAAGAAGTAGCAGTAAAAGAGAAAAGCTCGTTTATTGATAAAGATTTATTAAATATTTTAAAAATTATGAAATAATTAAATTAGTATATAATATAAGATATATATTATTTTTTTATACTAATTAAAAAAAATTCCGTAAATAAGTATAATATATTTTATAAATTAATAATTGTATATATAATATTTTATTTATAATTTACTAGCCGTTACCCACCTGCTTCACTAGGTATTTCACGATGTTGTATAAACTATATACTGTTTATAATATATATATAAATTATTGATATCTAGCATTAAGAATTCGATTGTATTGAAAAATATATTTATGGCTGTAACTCTTGCCTCATGATATAAAAATGACAGAAATTATAATTTTTAATTTCTATTAATATCTAAAATAGAAGTAGAAAGATTTTTTTGCGCTAACTTAACCCAATAATCAAGTGGATTTCCGCCAAAGCAACTTTCTCAGTGGATCTCTACTCCATAAAATAAACATGCGTGCTAAATTTCAAGTCTAAATCTGATAGAGAAAAAACGGAATTTTTATGAGAACATTCTCAGCGGATTTCAATTCAACAAAAGAAACATGCAAACCAAATATTATTATTATTGTCCTAGTAGTTCAAAAACTGGAGTTTTGTCTTATCAATACGCCCCAATAACTCCCCCGCTTCCCCTTGGAGTTCATTTCCGTAAAATCCATTCTTAGTGGAACTCTATTCAACTAAAGAAACGTTCTCAACAAATTTCAAGTACCGTAAAATCCGGCGTATAACGCGCACTTTGAACACAAAAAATAAGATAGAAACTTAAGGGTGCGCGTTATACGCCGGGTATAAAAACAATAGCTTTAAAGATAACAAAAGAGATGAGCATAAAAAAAAAATACTTCTATATGTATCGAAATACCGTTTGTTTTAAAGAAACGACTTACGTTATGAACTAAGAGTTGTAGTTCCAGAAGTATACTATTTTTTCAAAAGTCTGGAATAATACATCGAATGAATTATTTCAAAACATAAGAGCAATGTATACTAATATTTCAGATTTCTTCGTTAAAAAGGGGGTGCGCGTTATACGGCGAATATATCTAAAAATTAAAAAATTCAGCTTGAAAGTATAGGTGCGCGTTATACGCCGGATTTTACGGTAAATGGGTTAAATTCAAAAACACGAATTTTTCTATAATTCACCTTAACCCCTCGCAACCCCACTCCTTTGGGGGGTCGGTTTTCGCAAAACTCTTTGTTAGAGAAACTCTATTCCATGAAAGGAACATACCTTCTAATTTTCAAGCAGGTGGGTCTAATAGTTGAAAAACGAAAATATTCATCTATTACGCCCCTTAATTCTCCGCAACGCCACTTGGGGGTCAATTTTCACAAAACCCATTTTGTAGCGGAACTCTACTCCAGGAAAGGAATCCATGTACGAAATTTCAAGACTGTCCGTCAAATAATTTAAAAACGGAAATGATTATCTATAACACCCCTTAAGTCTCTGCAACGCCACTTGGGATTCAATTTTCTCCAAACTCATTTTCTAGCGGATTTCTATTCTATGAAAGGGAAATCCGCTTTCCAAATTCATGCTGTACGTCTAATAGTTTAAAAATTAAAATAATTACGTAGAACGCCCCTTTGACCCTGCAACGCCTCTTGGAAGTCAATTTTCTGAAAACCGCATTTTGTGTAGTGGATCTCTACGCCATGAAAGGTATCTTTGTAACAAATTTCAAGACTGTAAGTCTAATAGTTTAAAAATGGAAATAATTATGTATAACGCCCTTAGGCACCCCAGAACCACTTGGGATTTGATTTTCACAAAACTCATTTTGTAGCGGATCTCTACTCTATGAAAGGAATCCGCTTACCAAATTTCAAGACTGTACGTCTCAACAATTTAAAAATGGAAATAATTATATATAACGCCTCTTAAGCACCCTCAACCCCCCTTGGAGGTCGATTTTCGTAAAAATAATTTTGTAGGGGATCTTTACTCTATGAAAGGAATCTGCGTACCAAGTTTCAAGACTGTAGATCTAATATTTTAATAATGAAACTAATTATCTATAACGCTCCTTGGGTTAAAACTTTTTTCAAAAACCTTCCCGAGGATATACCTAATAATTTCCCAAATTTTCACGGCGATTGGGTGTATGGTTTTTGAATCTATCGAATGCAGACAGATACACATTCATTTCCATGTATATAGATTACAATTAATATAAATATGTATATACACAGTGCGGCAAATAAGTTTTAAGATTGTGTCCGTAAAAAGAAATAAAAACAAGAAATTAATTCCTGTTTTGGTTTTTTATTCAAAATAGGACCCTCCGGCTTCAATGCACTTGTTATGGCGATTTATTGAGGAATCGAACACCTGATGTAAATCACTTTGTGGAATGGCCTGTAGAGCACACGTCGAAGTTATTTGTAAGGTCGAAATATCCTCAAAATAACACCATTTTAATTTTTTGGAACAAGGAGTAGTCACAGGGTTCTAAATCAAGTGAATACGGTGAATGGTTCAACACACAGACATTATTTTTTGTCTAAAATTGACGAAAAACAAGGGAGGTGCGACTGGGGGCATTGTCGTGTTTCAAACACCAACTGCTTTCAGTCCGATATTCTGGACGAATGCGACGAATCCTGGCCATCAAACGCTTTAAAAAGATAAGTAGTACTAGCCTGTAATTGTTTGTCCAATTGGAACAAATTCTTCGTGGATAATACCCCTAGCATCGAAGAATGTAATGCGCATTGTTTTGATTTTGTACGGAATTTTCCTTGTTTTTTTTGGATTGCGGTGAATTTTCTGACTTCAATTCCGCACTTTGCCGTTTTGTTTCAGGGTCACATTGGAGACACAAGGTTTCATCCCCTGTAACAATGGGCTTCAAGAAGTTTGGATCGTTTTCAGCGGCAGAAAGGATGTCTCTTGCAATGTGCACTTCTCATTGATTTTTGCTCAGGGTATAAAGTGTGTGAAACAATTTAGCACACATTTTTGTTTTGCCCAAACTTTCATGCAGGAGGGTTCAAATTGTTTCTTTGTTAATGTTTAAAGAGTCTGCCATCATTCTTAATGACACACAGCGATCGTTTGCCACGAAATTTCGTACTTTCTCAAAAATTTCAGGTGTTCTAGATGGAATTGGTATTCCACTACACTGATAATCTTCTACCGCATCTCTTCCATATAAAAAACGTTTGTGACCCACAAAAACATTTGATCTATTTAAATAACAGTCACCATAAACTTGTTTCATGAGTTGGTATATCTTTCCGAAGCACTTTTACCAAGTTTTGCGTAAAATTTGATTACAGCTGTTTTCTCCATCTTAAAAAATCAACATGAAAAAAATTCACTTTTGCAATGAACTCTCGTCTTCTCTCATTTACTTGACCAAATGCCATCAACTTGTTCGCAGTGTATCAGCAGACCATGGACATTATGACGCATGCGCATTTGCACTCATGGCGTCATTACAGCCTGTGTTCTGGGACGAGTCTTAAAACTTATTTGCCGCACTGTGTACATATGACAGAATCACAATATCAAGTGGTAAAATAGAAAGTGATTTTCCTTGCAATTTTCCATTCTATATATGCTGTTGGACTATTATTTTTGTTTTTTACTATTTATATATTTATTAAATTTAATTATTGCAATAAAATAGTATAGTAAAAAGAAATCACATTCTCAGAAGTTATGCCATCCCAGGTGGGATTCGAATCCACGACCTTTGGATTAGAAGTCCAACGTGCTATCCAGTGCGCTACAGGGACACAAAGAGCCATTTACCTTTTTATACATGGTGTTAGACCATTATTTTTATATATTTGTTACTAATTATTCATTAATTAATTAATATATCTATCTATCTCTATATATAGGGACAGTGTTAACTAATAGCAGGAATTGTGAAAAATGAGGAAACTTATGGCACAAAAAATAAGAAGGAAGTTAATTTTACATGACTTTTGGCACAAAATAATGTATGAAAATTACAACGTTTAATAACTGAGAAAAGGAAAAAAAAACCAACTAGACATAATTTTATAGATGAAACAAATTTGTGCCAAAGCAAAATTCAGCTTTCTTAAAAATAAGAATAGAACTAATGAACAGTGAAACAGCATATATAGTTTTTCACATAGAAAACGTTTTGGTACAAGATTCGGTAAAATCCTAGGAGAGCCCACATCCTTGGCGAAAAACCGGAAAAAGCGCCAAGCCAGAACAAAATGGTGCCAAGCGGACCCGACAATGGCGGCAAGTGAAATATAGCGGGATAAGGTGGATGCGTAATGAAAATTTATGTAAACAATACAGAAATTAAACATTTGAGATAAAAAATATAAAAACAGCACTTACTTTCTTACTGCTGATCTTCTCCGATTGGAAGGTACAGCGTAACAGATTTTAAAAAAGCCTTAAAGGTCACATCGCTCAGCGAATGATCGAGTGAGCGCCGCCATATATATTCTGCGTAATGGTCGAACATACCTTCGGCGTGGCTGGTACGATTTCGAAGAAAGCGTTTTATTGCCAACCATTACATTTAGGACATTTATAAATCGAAGCAATCAATCCTTCCTTCATACACCATTCAATCAATTCTTTCGCATTCAACAAAGTAAAAAATTCTAAAGTATATTCACTCACACACGAAGCCATACTTCCAGCCCGGAGCCCAACCAGCAAAATAAAATTCGAAATGCCCACCGACAAAATACGAAAATTCCAGATATAGTTAGGGTTACCATATCTAGTGTATCAAAGTAGGGTTACCAAGATGGCGCAATTATTGCCAACCAAAATAATTTGCGCCAAGGGTGTGGGCTCTCCTAGGACCGAACCCAAGATTCGAAATAGAAATTGAAATTTCCTTCTGAAATTTTCTTCGCGCTATATTAATTCATTAAAAAAAATTAAGGCATTATTTCGATTAAATTGATAAATACTATTAAAAATAAAATGATAAAGTTGCAAAAACACAGCACAAAATTCTTTTTATATTCACACCCAGTTTTGAAAAGTGATCTCGGATGGATAATAATAAATCTTTATTATTATTAAGGATTAAAAAAAGTTTTAATTTAATTAAAAATTATAACATCTAGTACAAAAGTCCTTGCATCATTTAATAATTAGCAACTTCTTGTAACTCTATGAAGAACAAATTAATATAATTTTATTAATGAAAGTTCACAAAAAGTTAATGGAACTATGGGGCAAATTGTAAAAAACAGAGAATGTTATACTGCGTATTCATTTATATACGAATAACAAAATTATTACAGAAATAGACTTCTAATAGAAATATATTAATTTAAAAAATTATGTTTCAAGCATTATGTTTTTAAGTTCAGAATCGTTTCATAACTTTGTATAATTAGGTCGTAGATTAATTTTAATCGCTATCGTACTCGAAGGTTGTTCACGTAGAATTTTATAATTAAAGTAAAAACAAGTAGTATAAAAACAACTTTTTAAAGTCAATTCCTACTGAGAAACAAATTTTTTTTTATTTTATATAGTTACTTTTTATCAAATAATTACAATTAATATAAGTATGTATAAACATGTGACAGAATCCCAATATTATATAAGTGGTAATTAATTTCTATTAATTATCATTAAAGTATCGTATTGTCACCCAAAACAATCTTGTATATAAAAATTTCAGTTAAAACTGTGCTTTAAAACAGAAAAAAGACCCTTTTAAAATTTTTGCCCCAAATTTCCAAAAAAGTAAAAAGCCCGTGATTTGAAATCTGAAATTCTTTAAATAATTAGTTTTGGTTTAATTAATTTGTATTAATTAAAAATTTAAATTATTGTATTGTCATCAAAATAATCGTGTATAAAAAATTTTAAGTTCAATTGAGCTGTTTAAAAAATTCATTTATAAACGGGTTTGAAAAAATAGAAGTGTGAGCTAATGGTAGGGTTGAAAAAAGGTTGCATCTGAATTTCAAACCCCTTCCTTTCCTGATAATTCTAGATTTAAAGTCATATATAAAGATCCATAAAAGAAAATGCCTTCAAAAAATAAAGATACTTTTATAAAAAATACAGTGAAATTACTCAACTTTTTTGATTATATTTTAAAAAATTTTTTACAAAAAATTTAAATTTAACCCAAAATTTTATATAGGTAAAAAAAAAAACATACAGGGGTTTAATGTTCTGTATCGTTTCCCGTGGGCACTTCATTTTCATTTATTAAAGTAAAAAACTACGGGGGTTGGAACCCTGATTTTGCAAAAACGTATAAATGGATAATATTTATGATATTTAGTGTCACCCATATTAGAAAATGTATATACAATTGTTTTAAAAATAATTACAATAAAAATTATTTAAAATTCAATATTTTTTACAAAAAAAAACATAGAATGACCCATTTTTTAAAAAAATTCTCCTTTTTCGAAAAATGCTTCTATTAAATAATATTTTGCCTGTATATAGCTCAGACCTCTGTACAGGGCCAACTAAAATTTTTTAAATATATAACTTAGAAGGGGGGTTTTTCCATGTTTTTACCCACAACAGGGGAAAATTTTTTAAAAAATAAACGGCGATAATTATTTAACGAAAATAAGGAAATTTTTTAAAAAACATAGTTGAACCTCTGTACAGAGGGTCTGAGCTATATAAAAGGCAAAAAAAATTATTATAATGAAGCATTTTTTTACAAAAAGGGGAACATTTTGAAAAAAGGGTTTTCAAGTTAATTTTGCCAAAAAGTATTTAAAAAAAATTTTTTTCAAAATTTCCTTAAAAACTTTTTTTTCATGTGTTCTAATCCCAAATGACACTAAATATCATACAAATTCCCAAAGCCCTTTTTAAAATCCCCGGTTCCGAATAATCCGGTTTCCTTTAAAAAGGAGAATAATTTATTAAAATATTTAGTACTACTAAACTATCAAAATCAATTTCTGTTATATCTGCAACCTCAGTACTTTTCAAGTTCTCCATCAATTATGGAATTTGTTTCTTAATAGTACAAAAATTAAGAATACTACGTAGTATGATCCAAAAGTTCGGGGATAAGGTGTATAAAACCTTATTCTGGATAGTTTACAGCACCGAAGCACATCCACCTTCAAAGTAATCCCCTTGGGCGACGATACACTTCTGCCAGCGTTCGTATAACTTTTGGAAGTAAAGCTGGAAGGCATTCTTCGCGAACTCCCGTAAGGCTGCGATGCTGCTTTCACCTCATCTGATGACACAAATCGGCGTCCCTATAAATTTTTTTTTTTCATTGATGGGAACAGGTAAAAGTCACACGAAGCTGTCTGGTGAATGGGGAAGGGATGTAGAAACAGTTATGATCGATGGGCTAATGCGATGTCATGCAAAAGATACCAGTCGGCACTCTGCCAGAACTGACGCCGTTTACGACGAATGGACCGTTTATGACGAATTTCCCCAAACGACGTAAAACAGTATTAACTTATGCATGTGAAACTTGGTCCATGTCTCGAACAGAAGAGAACGTGATAAGTGTCTATGAAAGGAAGATTTTAAGATTTATTTTTTGAGGAATTCAGAAAAATGGAACGTGGAGAAGAAGTTCAAATTTCACGATCTCTATAAATCATATAAAGAATCTGACATTGATAACTTCATCCAAATACAACGAATTAAATGGGCAGGTCACGTTGTCAGAATGAACGAAGACCACACCACTAAAAAAGTCTTCAATGCCCAACCAATTGGCACCAGAGGCGGATTAAGCGGCTGGCGGCGCGTCTCCAGGGCCCCCAAGCTTAATGAACTCAGTTATAAGTTTAACGTGCAATGAAAAGTTCTTGTACTGGTATTGCAACCCCGATGATTTCTACGGATTTTAGTCGTGTACACTGGGGTAGCTAGCACCGAGTGGAGATCCTGCTTTAAATTCCTTGAGGACCTTTTTCTGGAGCTCCATAACGATTTTGCTTTTACATGTTAGGGCCCCGTATCACTGATACGGTGGTAGCTACGCCCCTAGTAGTGTAGCAGCCTTAGCCATCTTTCTTCCGTACATTTGTATTGTTAAATTCTGTAGAAAATTTTCTCATTCGTTTTAGTTGCTCTCGGATACACCTTATTTTACTAATGAAGAAAATGAAGTTATATAATAAAAGATATGTCTGTTCCAAAGCAAACTGTTTCAAACTAGTTGAATTTAGGTCTTAATATATAGCAAGGTTTTATAATTAAATACTACCATGAAGTCTGAATTTTGCTGACATTTTTTATTTCTAATGGGCTGCGAATTGATTATTAACCATTGCAGACCTAGTATATCCCCCGGAAGCTGGTATCACTTTTTAGTGCGGTGCCCTATAGGCGGATACCAATCGCCGCAGGTAATTTTGACGCCCATTTTCCTCCCTAGAGTGAGGCACCTGAGCTCTGACGATGTGAATATGTACCAGGATTTCATTCTGCCGAGAGCATCCAAGCCAAACAGACACTCTAGGGATCTTTTACATGCCGTATAATCACACGACATGGCCGCTGTCGATTTTCTACATCATGAAAGTCCTCCGACTTGGGCCGGGGTCGAACCCGCAACCTTGGGTATAGAAAGCCAGTGACAAACCAACCACGCCACCCAGCCGGTACATTTTTTAACATAGGTCATCTTAATTTTAATTAACTTGTTTTGCATAGCATCCCAGCTCACCTGTAAAGTTAAAATTTCACGTAATATGCTTTGTTTTGTTACATAATTTTTTTATTCGTTAGGGTTTCATAGGATCACTTTCCACTAATTGCTTTCATATGTTTGACTTTTAAGAAAAACACTGTGTTTCCAGTTTGATAATTTGTCCTTTTACTATTTCTACATTTTAAGTTTTTCTTATTCAGATAAAGGTAACTATAAATATGATTAAAAATATAAATTTAGTAGAAAAAATTTAGATTTCTTTTTTTGGTCTTGAAGCGTTTGTTAAAACGGCTTGGTCTATTTTGGATATGGAAAACTTTGCTGTTTTTTACAAGATATTGTATCTTTTAATTTTGGCGATGAATTGGATCAATTTTTACTATTTTTAAAAGAAAACAAAGATACAATGAAGACCCCACTAGAAATTAATTGAGTGGAAAGAGAAATGGCCTCGACTTTCCTTTTACTTATACTTTGAAAAATATTTTTTAACACCATTATGAAATGCATCGAGTTAGAGATTTCTGCAGTTTTAAAAAAAATTTGAAAAATTTTTTCCCGGGGGTTTTTTTTCCAAAAAAATTTTTCCCCCAAATTTTTTTTTTTTTAAAAACCCCGGGGTTTTTACCCCAAAACCCCCAAAAAACCCCCCTTTTTAAAATTTAAATTAAAATTTTTTTTTTTAAAAAAAGGGGGTTTTTTTTTTTAAAAACCCCCAAAAATTTCCCCTTTTTTTAAAAAATTTTTTTTTTTTTCCCCCAAATTTTTTTTTTTTTGGGGGGGCAAAAAACCCCCCCCCAAACCCCCCGGGTTTTTTTCCCCCTTTTTTTTAATTCCTTTTTAAAACCCCCCCCCTTTTTTTTTTAAAAAAAATTTTTTGTTTTTTTTTTTTGGGGGAAAAAAACCCCCCCCCAAAAATTTTTTGTTTTTTTAAAAAACCCCCAAAAAAAAAAAATTTTTTTTTTTAAATTTTTTTTTTGGGAAAAATTAAAAATTTTTAAAAAATTTTTTTTTTTAAAAAAAAAAATTTTTTTTTGGAAAAAAATTTTTTAAAAAAAAACCCCCTTTTTAAAAAAATTTTTTTTTTTTTTTTTTTTCCCCTTCCCTTTTTAAAAAAAAAGGGGGGGAAAAAAAAAAGGGGGTTTTTTAAAAAAAAAAGGGTTTTCCTTTTTTTTTAAATTTTTTTGAAAATTTTAAAAATTTAAAAACCCAAAAATTGGTTTCCCTTTTTAAAAAAAAAATTTTTTTAAAAAAAATTTGGGGTTTTTAAAAATTTTTTAAAAAATTTTTAAATTTTTTTTCCCCAAAAAGGGAAAAAATTTTTTTAAAAAATTTTTAACTTCCCTTTTTTTTTTTTTAAAAAAAAAATTTTTTTTTTAAAAATTAAAAAAATTTTTTTTTAAAAAAAAAATTTTAAAAAAATTTTTTTATTTTTTTTTTAAACCCGGTTTTTGAAAAAAAATTTTTTAAATTTTTTTTTTTTGGGGGCCCCCAAAAAAAGGGAAAAAAAACCCCTCAAAAAAGGGGTTTTTTAAAAAAAAGGGAAAGGGGTCCCGGGGGGGGGTTTTTAAAAAAAAAGGGGGGGGGGTTCCCCCAAATTTAAAAAAAAAAAAAAAATTTTTTTTTTAAAAAATGGGGGGGCCCCCCTTTCCCCCCCCCTTTTTCCCCCCCCCCGGGGGGGGGCCCTTTTTTCCCCCCCCCAAAAGGGGGAAAGGGGCCCCTTTTTTTCCCCCAACAAAAAAAAAACCCCGGGGGAAAAAATTTTTTTTTTGGGTTTTAAATTTTTTTTTGGGGTTTTCCCGGGTGTTTTTCCCCTTTTTAATTTTTCCTTAATTGGGGGGGAAAAAAAGGGGGGTTTTTCCCCCTTTTTTTTTTTTTAAAAAAAAATTTTAAGGGGGGAAAAAAAGGGGAAAAAAAAAACCCCCCAAAAAAAAAATTTTTCCCTTTTTAAAGGAAAGAACAGGCGGTGCCTTTTTTGGAGACACAATGTCCCAGGTGGACAACTTGACCCTTCATACGTCAATCTTGACACGTATAGAAGAAGAGAGTTTTGATATTGAGCAGACGTCACACCATAGAGAAATCAAGACATAAAGTTATATTACAAAATAGGAAGCTATTAAGGGTTTTCAGTTTTTTAAGTACAGTTGAGATTTTTCTTGAACCGTCACATTTTATTAATAGCTATACATTTTATTTTGAGAATTTAAGTTCAGCGAATCTTTTCACTATATTAGTTTTTCGACTCTTGAGCCAATGGGCCCCAAACCGTTTACCGCCAAAGGCCTCCAACTAGCTCTAGCTGCCTCTGATTGGCACACGATTCCCTCCTCTCCATTTTTTTTTTCATTCAGGGCAAATAAATATGCTCTAAAGATATTAAAACAATCATTTATTTCACTTATTACACCGTATTTTTTGGCAAGATTAGCAAACAGATAGTCTAAAAAAATATTTAACACTGAATGGTAAGTTTCAAAACATGGATAAACATAGAGATCTAGGTCCCTATTCTTTGCACATGTACCTAGTGTATGACTTTTTTGGGGGGTTTTTTAGTAGTATGTCGGCATACTAAACACAAGTCATCATCTTGGATTATCATAAATTCAAAAGCTTTCAGAAAAATATTTGCTGCGGCTTTTCTTCTTAAGGTGTAAGGCTAAAATTAATATTATTTGCTGCCAATAGATGGCCCAACCACTCTGCAAAACCTCAAAGGCTGACGTACATAAACGGCTTTACTGCATGAGGGTAAAAACACAAAACGTATATATGCGTTCACACCCCTGTAGGCACAAATTCTCACTGACGTATTTTACATTATTACCACTTAAAAAGCTGATATTTTTTAATTATTTTTCCCCTTCTTTTAAAAATCGAAGATAATTCATTCGTACATTTTCGAGATATTCTAAGAGAATGAGTTCCATTAGCTTGTAATTTACATATTTAATAATGGATTTTAAAAACGTTTATACATTTTTTTCAGGAGGAATCTGGCCATGTAAATGTGAAAATACATCGATGATCCTTTCAAAATTTGGAATTGATTTCGACGAACTTGAATGCTATGAAAATATTAACCGGAACACAATTTTCAAATATAAAGAAAAATGTCCCGCTTAAAATGTAATGATTAGTTTATTATAAATAAGGTTTTTAAAATAAATCTCAACAGTAAAATTAAAAAATTGCAAAAAAAAAAAAAATTTTTTTTTGCAAAAACACTTTTAATAACTTTTTGATTTTTATTACAGGTGGATGAAATTAGTATCACTTTAAATAGTTTAAAGGGAACTAAGTTTTGATACAAATGTATAAATTCACTTCTAAACAAGTTATATAAAAAAAAATTTTTTTAAGTGAATTCCTACTTAGATCTACAAAGAAAAATTTTATTTTAGATACTTTTTATTAAATAGTTACAATTAATATAAATATGTATATACATATGACAAAATCACAACATTAAGTGGTAATTAATTTTTATTAATTGTCATTTAAGTATCGTATTGTCATCTAAAACAATCGTGTATATAAAATTTCAGTTCAATTGAATGCTTTAAAACGTGAGAAAAAATCTTTTAAAGTTTTGACCCAAGTCGCTAAAAATGAAACCAACGTTGCTGTATCTGTAATTCTTTAAATAATTAGTTTCAGTCAATTAATTTTAATTAATTATAATTAAATTATCGTATTTTTTCCCAAAACAATAGTGTATAAAAATTCCAGCTCTCAATTGAGCGTTTTAAAATGTGAGAAAAAAAGCCTTTTCATGTTTTGACACAAGTCGCCAAAAATAATGCCAACGTGGCTGTGTATTTGTAATCCTTTAAATAATTAGTTTTAATCAATTTTTATTAATTATAGTTAAATTACTGTATTGTCATCCAAAATAATCATGTATGTAAAATTTCAGCTCAATTGAGCGCTTTAAAATGTATTTTATTAACGATTGAAAATTCCACTAACAAGGAGAGGACACGACTAAGGAAAATCATTTCGGGTCGAGACTTAGTGTAATAGTAGTACTCCTTTAGGGTGTTCAACCCTTAATGTAATTCCGTCGAATGGCCAGTCAATTCGGAGAAAACAGCATTCGAAATTCATGCTTAGTTTTTATACAATTAAATTTCAATTTCTTTCACCGGCTCGATTGGCAAATCGTCTGCCTTCAATGCGGGTGGATCCAAGTTCGAATCATGCGGAAAACTTTTTTCTTTCAATTCCTTTAATTATTTTTTAAAATTAAATAAATTATTTATGAAAGGTTTATTAAATATTAAATGATATTTTTGTAGTTATTTTGTATTTTATAAAGTAAAAAATAAATAAATTTATTATTTAAAATTAATTATTAATTAAAATTATTATGAATTAAAATTATTTAAAATTAATTATTAATTAAAATTATTATGAATTAAAATTATTTAAAATTAATTATTAAATAAAATTACTTAAAATTATTAAAACTTAAAATTGCTTAAAATTAATTATTAATTGAAAAATTACTTAAAATTATTATTAATTTAACTATTAAATTAATTATTAATTAAAATTATTTAAAAGTACTATTAATTAAATATAATTAATATTAATTTGAAATATTTAATTAATATTAATTAAAAATAATTAATTCCTTTTATAAAATTATTAAAATTATTTAAATATTTTTAAAATTAAATAAATTTTTTTAAAAAAAGGACTTTTAAGTATTTCGTATAATTATAAAAAATTAATTCAATAATATAATGGTGTGCAAAACTTAAGCAACAGGGGGGGTTTTTGCCATAACTTCAGAAAAAAACATCTGAGAGCAGAAAATTTTGAAATGAGGGGGAGTATTATGTACGTAAAAAGGGTGCGAAAGATCGGGCTGAAAAAAAAACAACGCATACGGGATGGAAAAACAAAAAAAAAAGTTTATTGAACTCATAGTATCGTGACTCATGATTGTCTATCCCAAAAGGAAAACAAAAGCAATGTTCCTTAAAATGGTATATGCCCTCCCCTTACTACAATGGTTGCTTTGCACCGTCTCCGCATACTCCCGAACCAGCTGGTGAAACATTTCTTGAGGAAGGGCCCATTCCTCAATCAACATCTGTTTGAGTTGTTTTTACCGGATGAGGGGAACGGGGCTACGTCTCCCCAAAGCACCCCAAAATGTTCATGGGATTTAAATCGGGGGAGCACGCTGGCCAATCCATTCGGTGATATCTTACTTTCCACAACAACAGCAAGGGGTGCGATGGGGGGTGCATTGTCATCCATAAAGAGGTCGGGCCAATGGCACCTGGGAAAAGAGAGAGGGGGAAGAAGTACCCCCCACAATAGGACCCCCGGGTTACAGACCCTCTGTCGAAAATGTAAAGCTCAGTTCCCCGTTCAGCAAAATGCCCCCCAGAAAAAGAACCCCCCAGGACCACCGTAACGTGTCTTTCCTTGATGTTACTGGGAAAAAACCGGGTCCCGACTCTCTCCCCAAATAAAAAACGCGTTGAGAATCGCTTCTGGTACTGAACCGACTCTCATCTGTAAAGAAACGACTCCATTGACCCAGTTGTCCAGTTTTTGCTCTCTTCCCCTGTAAACGGTGGCCATTTTTTCAACGGGGGGTGTTCAGGACGGCGGGTGAACGGGCCCCCTTTGTAAAGGGCTCGGGCCACTAAAACCGCTACACTTGTCGACCTGTTGCTGTACGGTTTCTGAGCAATGGTGCTTGCTGACTGCTGTCGAATTTTTTCTCCTGCGGGATGATATAGGGTCATCCGGTTGTCGTCCTCGGGCGGCCACCAACCCTTTTCTAACAGCTGTACCTGTGGTTTGGAACGTTTTCCCGCCGCGAAACGAACTTTGTTGATTCGAACTCTGCAGCTACACTGGTGACGGTACCCCCCTCCTCCAGCTTTCCGATCATTCTTCCATGTGAAGTCATCAAGTGATTTCTTCAGCCATATTTCACGAACGACTCATGCCCTTTTAGAGAATAGGGGAATTGGTCTCCGTCCTTCATTTCTTCCCCCACTGTTAGCAGCGCGCGACATCACGTTTTTGCTCCTCACTCCCTTCTGACGTTTTTTTCCCTGATTTTTTATACGCATGACGTTTCTACTGACTTCTTTCCCCTCTACTGATCTCCAGCCCTCCCTGCAATTTCATGGCTATCTGCTAAATTTTTCATTTTTTTTAAATTTTTTTACACCCTGTATTTTAAAAAATTATTTTATATTATATATATAATATTTCATTTATAGCATTATATTTCACATTATAAAACTATTGGTAAATAATTTTTATGTAAAATATCATTTAATATTTACTATATATTTTATTATAAATAATATTTGTTTATATAAAAATATATTTATTAAAGTAAAATTTTTTCTTTTTTAAAATGTAAAAAAATTATGTAAATACATTCAATATTTAATAAAAAATTTCAAAATTTTATTTAATTTTAAAAATAAAAAAGGAATGAGGTTGATTCATGTGACTTATAGTCACATGATAAAACCCCCCCTGATTCAAGCCAATCAATTCAAAAAAATCATGTGACGTCATAGTTGATAAAACTATCTTGTGTTTCCAATCGTTACGGTTCCGGGGCAATTTTTGCTCTTTTTAGAAACTTTTCTTAAAAGTACATATGTATACAAAATGCATTTTATTTAAAAATATAAGCATAAAATAGTACTTTTTTTTAATTTAAAAAAATCTTTTTGAAGAAATTTTTTTCTTTAACATTTAGACATCTTTGCCCAAATATGAAATTTTATCAGTTTTAAAAAGAACAACAATACAATTAGTTTAATGTTTTTTTTAATTAATGGCCGTGTTTGTTTTATCATGTGACTTCATGAATCAAGTCCATTGAAAAAGAAAAAGTTTTCCGCGTGATTCGAACTGATCCACCCGCTTGGGGAGACGTTTGCCAATCGACCACTGAGCCGGGGAAAAAACTGAAATTTAATTGTATAAAAGCCCCAAACATAATTTCAGCTGTTTTCTCCGAATTGACTGGCCATTTGACGGAATTACAATAAGGGTTGAACACCCTAAAGGAGTACTACTATTACACCAAGTCTCGACCCGAAATGAATTTCCTTAGTCGTGCCCTCCCCTTGTAAGATAAATATATAGAGAGTGTGAGTTTATAGTAAAAATGTCTCTCAAGTTCTGTGGAACATTACTGGACTGCAGAAATTTTCGATGAAAATGCTCTATTCTAGATTATTTCGCGCAAACATTACCACACAATTCACTTTCAAACACAATTTAACTACACATGAGATAAATGGATAATTAAAACTACAAACTAAATAGTAAGGGTTCTCACACTCAATATCAACCCTTTTATGATAATTTTCTTCACTTTTTTTAAAAATAATATACAGCAGGATATAATCGTAATACTAATAACTGCACAAATACTTGAAGACACAATTTGACTAAGAATATGGACAGAAAATATATCATATTTATATATTAGAGAATTTTTTGTTTATACTTTATTTTTTTATACTATGGCATTCCACTTTACACATGTGGATCATACCTTTATATGCATATTAAAGCGGATTTTATTTAATAGTTATGATCCTTAAAAGTTGAATAAAATTAAAAAAAAACGATTTTCAGTAGACTTCTTTTTATAAACTCTGCAAGGATCCACCAGGACCACATTGGCAATTCCTGAACCCAAGATTTCTGATGATAAGTTTTGACCTTGAACATTTTTTGAACTACTGAGGGGAATTCAATGAAATTTAACACTAATCATACCAACACTTAACCACCATAGTGGGTCAGAAGTGACAGAAGACCCATGTTTTTATGTTTAAATGTGTATGAAATATGGATGTTAGAAAATAAAATAAGAAATTAAACTCATTATAATAATAAAACAAAATAGTAAATTGACCATTTCTATTTACAAAAGCAAAAAATTAAATTTTTTAATTTCATTTGCTCATTTTTACACATAAGTGCAGTACATTGTACATTTCATAGAAACATATTTTTTACATTTAAGAACAAATTTTTGTTGGTTTTATTTTTTCTTTACAGTACCCATTTGACATTTCTTACACGTTGATAAGCATCTGTAGTAGACTTAGAGCAACGATCCTTTCATGTATTTTCTTTGTTTTGGTTGTTCACGGGCTTCTCGAAAATCGGCACCAAGTTCTACTGCTAGCGAGTAAAAATCTTGTCTTGAGATTTTTTTCTCCTACAATCGTTAACTGGCCACAAAATCCAGGCGCGCCTATATTTCAGCTAAATCAAAAGGATATTGAGAAAAACTTGGAGGCCATCACCTGGGCACCAGAACTTAGACTTTTCTTGGAATTATTCTCAGCTATTTTGAATGAACTACTTTATGCAACAGTCTTTGCAGAAACGTGCAACTTACTGACTACAATACGATAAGCAATATGACTCGATAAGCTTATAAAACAAAAAAATGCTCTCTGGGTCAAATGACCCGTTGTGGTAGATAACGGTATACCACAAGTATTACTCAAAATAAACAAAAAACAAAAAATAGTATAATAACTGTAGATTAATTACTTAGAAAAAGTCATGAAGTCAAATGTGCAAAAGCAATAAGATGATACGTGCATTTTCAATGCAAAAGTTCAAAATGGGTCATTTGACCCGTTATAGTATGTTTAGTGTTAAATTTGGGAATTTTATTATATGAGGAATCCAAATAGCTAAAAGTTTTCAATAACTTTTTTCGTAACTGTTCTTAAAACTCACAGTTAAAAAAAAAAACATTTAATATCTTTAAACACATATTTTCAGAATTAGAGAGAAAATATTTTTCCTATACGAGTATATATCTTTTTCAAAGTATTGAAAGGAAAATTTATCATCAGACGTCTGAGACACTAATCTAATATTTACAGGATCCCCTTTTAAAGTCCAGCAGCAAAAAAAAACAAGCAGAATTTTACAAAATTAAAAATTTAGGGTTAATGAGAAATTAGGAAAAAGTACTGATTTATTTCACTTAAGTTCACTGCAAAATACCATTTATTTAATTTAAAGTTTAAATGATATATTTTTATGATTACATTATTTGCAAAGAGTATCACACGATTTCCAATATTCGCTCCAGAAAAAATCAATACTTTTTAAGTTAACTAAATAAAAATGTATATTAAAACAAAGTTAAAAATTAAAGCAGCCACAATTAAAAACCTTCCAACATAATTTTTTGGTTTTATTAGTTTTTTTAGAATTGCTTTATTCGTATTTGGGTGTAAAGTATAGTTAAATATTAATATGTTAGTGGACAAAGCGGCATATACCACTCTAAGTCAATGTTCCATATTGCTACGGTAAACTAGGTGTCCGCACAAACATGTTAAGATATTCTAATTATTGTATAATAATGAAATTTTGATTTGTAAGTATATTTTGGCATTCATAAACAAAATGGAAAAAAAAAAATTAAGTCACCCAAACTTATACCAAGTCTGTTCACTTATGGCTCAGATCTAAGCCGATGGCTCAACAAGTCACAAAGGAATGTTGCCCCATGTTGATATACTGACAGGTCTAAGTAGAGCCATACTAGATGGTGGCATTTCCAAACATTAAAATTATCTCTCGAATCCTACAAATGCTGATGACGATAGAAATCGGGAGGGGAGCTGGTCATGGAACGGTTTAAATCGAATGTTTTCAGATGGGGTCGATAACACAAAAGGGGGTGATTGTTCTGCGAAAGTGCCCCTTTTAAAAAGGTTATACCATAAACAAAGGCATGTAATCGCAAAAATTTTTGGGGGTAATCTGTGGGGGAGCCAATATTCAAAAACATTCCTTTTTGCCAAAATTCCGCCACCATCAACCTGAAGAGTTATTTGACAGGAAAGATCCCAGGTAAAAAGAATTTTCATGCTACTTTCACCATATTCTGATCCTGGCATCAGCATGATGGAGCAGGAAACGAGATTCATCAGACTAGGCTACTTTTTTCCAATTCTCAAGTGACCAATTTGTCATTCTTAGGCCTACAACAGGTATTTTTTCCTACTTTTCTGTGATACCAAAAACTCTTGATGGTCTCTTACTGCTACAGTTCATTCTTTGCAGAGTCTGTCTTGTTAAATGTTGTGATGCACCTGCATTAAATTCAGCTGTAATTTATTATGTTACTGTCCTTCTGTTTCTCCGGACTATGCGTGCTATTCCCCTTTCTCCTCTCTTTGTCCCCCCCAATTTTATGGGAAAAAAAAACCCAATTTCTTCCCTGATAAAATTTTTTTTTTGTATTTCAACTGCAAACTTTTAATCCCCAAAAGGGCCAGTTGGGATGAGAAGAATAGTCGTTTCAGTGATGCTTGTACCAGCAATTCTTATACTGATGATAATATCCTGTTCAAAGGCAAATTTTTCATCTGTTTCATTTTGTCACTAACTATTTTTAACTTGGCTCAATACAAAAATCATTTTTTATATAAGAAATTTTAATTTCCTTTACATCACTGTTGTGGACTGGTTTACTCTTAAATAAGAAGTACTTCTTTAGAAGTATCTTTAGTTTTTTAGCTCACACACACTCAGTGTACATTTTTTAAAACATATGTAAATTTAAAATACTAGTACAAGGAAGTTTTTTATTACCCTAAAAAAAATC
Organism: Trichonephila inaurata madagascariensis; assembly: GCA_019973955.1. Taxonomy (NCBI): domain Eukaryota; kingdom Metazoa; phylum Arthropoda; class Arachnida; order Araneae; family Nephilidae; genus Trichonephila; species Trichonephila inaurata. The sequence continues at coordinate 91,800 of BMAV01021089.1, read as the reverse complement.
CCCGAAAATTAACAGACTGGGTTCTTTTTCCCAACCTTAAGAAATTAAAAAAGGAAAAAAAAATCACACAATATCAAATAAGTAGCTATCTAGGGGAAAACAGAAAAAAAAATATTTAAAAAAAATATTAAATAACAAATGCTTATGTTTATTGTATACATATTTAAATAAATGAAGCTTTTTGTAAGCAACATAAATTTATAAGAAATTCATAATAATAAACGTCTTATACAATATTTCAAGAGATAGAAAAATGGAATAAAAATGATTTTCAAAATACAAAAATTGAAACAAATAATTAAAATAAATCATTTATTTAAGGCCACTTTTCAAGTAACTTTATCCTTTATAACATTTAGACAACAACATTAAAAATTTTAAAAATTTTTTCAACACCCAAAAACCCCCCAACTATCCCGAAATTTTAAAATAAATTTTTCTAAAAAAAATCAACCATAATTTTTGTAAAACATCCCCAAAAGAAACAGAAAGGGCAGGCTTGGTGCACATGTAGTTACATATGTAAATTTTTTTTCTGCTTGAAAAACTTGTAAGAAGGCAATAAACCACAGATGAGTGAGGAAATGTGATTGTTGTGAAATTTTTGTTTATGATAAGATGACAAGGGAAAAAAATTGAACAAACCCCAAAATTGCAATAAATTTTTGTATAAAACGGGGAAAAAAGTTAAAAAGAACTTTTGTAAAATTTAGAAACGGGGGGATGAACTTGAAATCTGAGACCTCCCACTTCTGATAGAAAAGGCAGGTTCACAACAATTTCAAAATTATGACAATGATCTTTTTTGATTCCAGAGGCATGATTAATCATGAGTAGATACCAAATGGTATAACAATAACTAAGGACTACTACCAGGAGTTTCTGTATCACTTTTGAAACATTGTGAGATACAAACAGCCACACTCATGGACAGCAGGCAATTGACAGCACTATCAAAATGATACACTCTCCACTATCACAGAATTTTCTGACCAAATATGATAATTCCATGCAACTTCTGGGTTTCCCCAAGCTAAAAATATTCTTAAGAACATAAACCATTGTGCATTTTTTTAAAAAAGGCGCACAATGCCTTTCAATTTTAGAACCCAAAAAAATGTATCCACCTATTAATTTTTGAAGCATATTAATGCAAGAATATGAGTATTTTTTATGAATACAAGTTGGATACTTTTTTAATACAATCAGTACCACCAAAATGTTTGCAAACTAAAAAAACAGAGCAACTAGGATTTATAACAGAACCATAGAATTTGTATTCACAAAATATAAATTTCATTAAATAATATTTTAAATATTCTATAATTTACTCCATCAAATAATAACAAGAAATAATCATTGCATTCACATATTTCACACTTATAGTTTATAAAATACTTCCATAAAAATAATTCTAATAGTTGTTACCAATGCCACCTGATTGGCAAAGGCCAGATCAAGGCCCACAAAATTCATCATGGCAAAGGGCTGTGGCGCTTGGATTAGCGTAGTTTTTGAGCACCATACATGACAGAGCGTTTTTTAGCTGGGTTTCACCCCAATTTTGAGGAGAACACCCTGGGGGTGGTCAGGGACTTCCCACCTCTCTTCCCTCCACCAACCTCCGAGGGACTTGGGGGGCTCGGGGGTATTTAGAGTACCCCCATGCCGCAAAGGCACTATACATTTACAAACATCCATGTCTTCTCCGGGATTTGAACCCAGTCCCTATGGCACCGCAGTCAGTGTCGCTAACCACTATACTGGTTGGGTGACAATTCTAATAGTTTTCAAATGATTGCTTCTGCATTTTACAATATTTCCAGATGTGTATATAAATATTGTTTTTTAATATTAATACACACATTAATAATCATTATTTCACAACATATATATAGTTAAAAATATATAACTAAATTTGAAACTAATCAAAAACCAATTTGCTAATAAAAAAAGCTAAATAACATAACAATTACCTAGAAGTATTTCTAATACAGTAACATTCTATATAATGCAATTATTTTTATCTCATGTAACAGCAAACAAGTGAAAATATTTTCTTTTGTAATTATAGGAAAATAGAATAATAATGACTAGTATGAAGTGCTAATCTTGTTAAGAGATCCTGTATAATTTAGCACATGAATTTTTATTAGATAACTATATAAATAATCAGTAAAGAAATAAAACAATTGGATATTAAAAAACTGAACATTTATTATTTATTCATTCCTTGAAGTTAAACTGCTATTAAAAATAATTACTTCTTTAAATTTCATACAATTTAATCTACTATAGTATTCAGTAAATTATTAGAAACAGAATTTCATTAAGTCTGTTAAATCTCTGCCACTTTCATTAACACAGTATAAAAAATAATTGATGCTTTACACAACAAAGAAAGCATTTCAAATTATAAAGCATGAATACATACATATAAGTGTACATATATACAGTTAAAACATAACAAAGCATAGCATATATAAATCAATATTATTACAAACAAAGCAATTAAAAAAGAATTTGATACATAAAATTACATATTTTTCCCCTTTCTCTAAAAAAAAATTAAATTATTGGCTATGAGTGGGAGATGAAATGCTTTGATGCTTACTTTAGAAGTTACCAGTATTCAAGCATTCTAAGAAAAAGCTTGAATAGTTTCTCAAAAAGCCTGTGTGTATAATTTATTCCTTTGCAAATGTAAAAGAAAGAAATGAAGCACTCTGATTGGGTCATTAATATGTTACATCAGTTATTCAACTACTTTCATATAAAAACAGCCAAACCTAAAGCAGTCTTAATTGCATCTTGTAAATAATTATGTGAAAAACTTTGGTGTGATTTTTGAATTAACATTGAGCTTAATAATTTCTTTTTCCCAATAGGGCTGCAGATAGATATTTACCATTGCAGACCGAGCACATTTCCCAGGGGCTGGTATCACTTTTTAATGTGCCTCCCCCCATAGGTGGAATACCAATCCCTGCAATGTAATTTTGATGTCCAGTTTCCTCCCTAGAGAGTACCTGAGCTTTGACAATAGCTTAAGAATATATAATTAGCAATATACTTCCAAATTTTGAATCAAAGTCAATCTATAAGAATGACAAGATATCAATTAATGTGATATGATACATTACAGCCACATTTAATACATGCTAATCACAACTAACTTATTCTTATGAGTTTTAGCTATTGCCTGATTTAGTACTCTGCGATTTTTATTATTAAAACTTCATACAAAGTTAAATGATTGATGGAAAATTTGAGGACAATTCCACAATATATGGAACATACATTCAAACTAATATTAAATCACTGTAACAGGTGTAATAAAGCTGGAGAAATTTATCATAAATAAAAAATTAGAATTAACTCTTTTGGTGGTTTTGAAAGAGACCAACTTGCATTTGAGGTCTATACCATAACTAAGTATTTATGAATTTGGAAATTAAAAAAAAAAATTTATGCTAGGTGGGATTTAACACAAAAGATGCATTTTCTTTTCCCTAATAAACAAATCAAAACTTGGCTCATTTTTAATCTCAAACATATTTTGCTACAAAAAAAGAAATGAAAATGAAAAAAAGTAGTTGGGATAAAATGAACCACTACCTTTTTTGAAGTTTTAAATGAAATGTAAGGAATATATTAAATATCATAGGTATTTATTATTATTTTTAAAATTTTTGATCTTCTCATCTATAATGAGATTGGGAGACAAACAAATAAATAATTTGAACACATAAATCTATGCATTATAAATAAAAGATTGTTGAAAAAGTAAGATTTAAAACATAAGATTTCAAATTTACAATCATTAATATTTTATCAGCTACGGTCAAATGATCACAGAATAAAAGCATCACAATACTTTACGAACATTATCTTGATTCCTCTGAATTAAAAATGCATGACAAATAAATGTAATAGCAGAAATAATCCTCCTTTTTCAAAATCCCTATTCAAAAAGCACAGTAATATCCTCCTATAAGAAAAATAATTTAAAACAAAATTGTGAGCATTGTTATTTATTAAATATTCAGTACAATACAGAATTCAAGAAACTGATGGAATTTAAAAATTCATTAAATGGTCTTATAAAGCTAAAAATGTGAAACAGACATTTTTCAACACAAAACAGATGTAGCAGATTGTATTTTCAAAATACGAGGGCTGTACAATAAGTAATAAGGCTAAAATTATTAAAAAAAACAGAATACCTTTAATTGTCATCATTTACATGGTTTTTTTCAAAATAACCTTCATGGCACGTAATGCATATATCCCAAAGTTCTGACCACTTCTTGAAAACAGGTAAAATTTCGCTTTGTGAGAGCTGTTTCAAAACCGCCTCTGCAGCCTTTACTCATGCTTTGTTGCTTGCAAAATGTTTGCCTCGTAATAGTTTCTTAAGTTCAGGAAACAGCCAGAAATCGCATGGAGTGAGATCAGGACTGTATGGAGGGCGTGGTAAAACCTCTACATTGTTCTGCTGCGAAACACCCAGTACACAACGAGCAATATGTGGTTGGCATTGTCATGGTGCAATAGGAAGCCATTTCAAAGCAATGGACATTTCCTTTTAACGTGCTTTACCATTGTTCACAGGACATTTGCGTAGTACGAGTCATTCCCGGTAATACTGGGTTCGACAGCATGTTCACACACAATTCCTAAATAAAAAAAAAAAATTATGGTCATAACTCTACCAGCTGATTTCACAGTTTTTGCTTTCTTGGGAGTAGGTGAAGATGGGTGTTTCCATTAACTGCTTTGTTGTTTTATGGTTGGATCATAGTAATACAACCAAGCTTCATCCGCTGTGATAAAGCATTTTAAGATATAGTTGCCTTCTTGTTCCAGTCTTTAATCATATCGTATCATATCAAAGGTCTCTGATGCTGATTTTTGCTTCTATTTCGACAACTGGCTGTGTCTCATAGGCGCCCATAAACATGCTTCAGTTCAATCACGTGATACTCAAGAATACGAGTCTGTACATGCCATCTATCATTAGCTTTTGTTAATACAGGCAACAAACTTTTCTTATGCCACAGAAATTAACATTTTGATGAATGGTTTTGCTGCTGTAAAATTAGTCTTATTACTTATTGAACAGCCTATGTATAAAGTAACTATACCTGAAAAGCTATATACATATACATTGCAATTTAGTATATTTAAATTCTTATAATAGGGCAGTAAATTTTTAGAAATAAGATTTCTTTCCCTCTCTTCTTTCTCCCTCTCAACACATTGTACCTTACATAAAATTCTAAAAGATTTCTGCATACTTATACAAATATTAATGATAGATTAAACCAGGGGTACTCAACCTTTTTTCTGCTGGGCATATATCAGCAATTTCACACGAGCCAGGGAGGAGGGGGTGAGAAATGTTTTAAGTGAGTGAGTGAATATTAATGTCGCACTGTTCAGCTACACGAAGGCTTTTGGCGACGGACCACGGCACCCCCTCTCCTAACTACCACACCACACCAACGGGAGGACGATTGAGCTCTTAACAGATTTAACATGCATCTCTCCCCTACACGTAGGGTCTTTAGTGGTACTGGGCTCGAACTCGTGATAAGGCCAGCCCTGATCTGATACCTTGACCACTCAGCTACCGCAGCCAGAAATACTTTAAGACCAAGATAGCATTGGAAATTTAAAACGTGGAAAATTGATCAAAATATTATAACTCATATTTTGCTTTTTTTTAATTATTATTTTTTTATATTTGTCACTAACACTAAATTAAAAGAATTTAAGAAATGCTCCTTCACAACTTTTGCATCAGTAAACAGTTTCATATTATTACCAATAATATAATAAACTTCATAAGATGTCTTTGTTACTGCTGTGACATTACTATTGACAAAACACGTTGTTGCTGTTGCAAAGAATATTCAATAACGCCTATTTACACCTCTTGAAAGAGATCTTGGAGGAAAAGTGTAATTGAATGAATTCCTGTATACAGGTATTTTTAAATACAGCACTTTCAAAAAAGTACTAAACTTTATGTTTGTTTTGCACTACAGAACAGTCAACCTCGAAATTGTTCGAAAATCTTTCGCTTTCAAGGTATGAAAGATTTTTAAAAAATTAGTTCCACTCATAAAATTGTCATTACTCTACTGCTGTCTGTTATCTCTAAACATAATTGTTACAAATAGAAAAAGAATATCAATTCGCAGGCGTACAACATCGACAGCAAAAAAGCAAAATTGATATATATGATTTCTTGTCAAAGAATTTCCCACCAAATCTTTAATACATTGTTCTTAAATAAGTAAATTTCTCAGAGCAATGGGTCATGACCGGGCCACTTAAAAAGGCTCAGCAGCCTGCAGGTTGAGTATCGCTGGATTAAACATTCTCTTGTATCCATAATAGTAATGTTAAGAAAATTGTCTTTTGATATGAAAGATATGAAATCAAATAAAAGGCACAATTGTTTCCTTATTTAGTACAGCAACAATTTCTTTTTCTTTGTATTTTTTCCCTCCTTCCACTAAACACATGCACAAAAGGAGGCGAAAAATATCAATATTTCTTAATTACAATTTGGCAAAATAATTATATATTCTATACTTAATTTATTATTTACATTTAACAACATATGGATATTTATTAAATGGTTTTGTGTTAATAGTGCAACAAAATGCTTACAATCAGTGGGCTTCATTAAAAAATATATTAAAAATAATTAATACAACTTATTTTATGAATCTATTTTAAATTTATAAGCACAATAAAAATACGTTAGAGTAGCAGTGTAAAGAACAATAATAAACTAATATAACAAATAATTACAATATCAATTCAAATTTGTCCTTATGGTATCATAATGGTAAATTTCAAATAATAAGATGAAGTGGTTATTTTTGAGGCATCTTTTTCAAAGTAAATGGTTTTTCTTATATTTTATTGAAATTGTCTTTTGTAGTAAGTTAAACAAATGTATTTATTTCTGTTTGTGATAGTTACTTATATTTTGCTACTTTAAATATGTTACCTACATTTACATTTATTAGTCATTTGATTCTTCAATGAATATTTTGCCACTAATAGCATGAAAAATAAGAAAGAATTGTTAAAAATAAATCTGTTACCTGAAAAAACTAGGGGCAAATGAATGATGTGTTTTTAAGTTACATTCACACATACCTTATTTTTTTTGTGTTCGTAAACAAATCATTCAATAAATTTGTTGCAGTCATTTTGATAATACATCATCAAAATCATTAAGGATTTAACAGTTTGGTTGTGGTAGAAAGATTACACAAAATTTTACACAAATTGGGAAAAATAACTTTTTTAATGAACAAAAAGAAATATGAACCAGGTGGTAAGCTAAGTAGCTTGAAAGTATTCCCTAATACAAAAACTACATGAAACATATCAATTTTTTCCCCACACAAATTAAATACACAGATTACTTTTTAAAAAACAAAATACAGGCTTAAGGTTTTAAATGATTTTAATAATTTCCCTTTTTCATAAATAACTGTTTAAAATATATATATATATTAAACCAAAAAAGCCTAAGCACAAAGAAGTAAACATACCATATTGAAGATGTATGAGATATTGAAAATTTCAATCTATTGAAAATGAAAAAGATAGCAAATCTATATCTCTCTTGCCTATTTGTAAGTTTAGTGAGTTTCTCATAACTTGTTAATAATACTCTAAAAGGAAATGAAAGCCTTTCTTTCAAATTATTAATTTATAAACAAATAAATTGAAGGCATTCATTTTCACAACACATATATTGATTATTATCATAATTAAAATTCCTAAGTACAATTTCATATTGTAAGAGAGCCTAGGTGCCTCCCTCTGGGGATGAAACTGAGAATTAAAATTACTTGTGGCAATTGGTATCACCTACATGATGCTACACTAAAAAGTGATATCAAATGTACTAGGTCACCAAAGATAAAAATACCAATCTGCAACCCCATTAGAAAAAAAAAATTTCCTTTTTTTATTTATACAAAACCAGATCTCCAACATTAATATAATAAATACATAATTTTACTTGATCTGTCATTAGTAATAGACTGTAAAAAACATAAAAGTATGTTTCCTGCATGCAATGTGGTTACTTAATTCCTTTTTTAAATCGATTCACAGTATTAAATATAGGTAATGCTGTAAGCACCAGAAGATAAAACAAACAGTTTGTAGGGAGGCAAAACATCTAAATCTTACACCTAAAGATTCCAATAATTAAAAAAGGTTTAAGAGAGATTGAATATTAGATGTGTTTGTGCAAATTAGCTGCAATGTAGTAGAAGGTAGCAGGAAACATCAAATGAAAACTATTTATTTCTAAAAAAACCATGAGTAAGTGAATATTAATGTTGCACTGTTCAGTTACATGAGGGCTTTTGGCGAAGGACCTCGTTATTTTGAACCATGGTCAAGTGACGAGGATGACACCTGAGCTGACACCCCCTTTCCTAAACTGCCACACCAATGGGAGGATGTTTGAGCTCTCGACAGATTTAACATGCCTCACTCCCCTACACAACAAGTCTGTAGTGGTACTGGGCTTGAACTCGTGACATGCCAGTCACAATCCAATACCTTGACCACTAGGCTACTGCAGATACCAAAACTTAAACCATAGTAAACATATTTAACAATAGATTTCTGCATACAGTTGTCAAACACACCAATTTGAGCAGATAGAAGTGAAAGCATCTAAAGAAAAGAAAGAGTGTGAGCACCTAAATAGTTCTTTTGCACCACTTTTATATGTCAGTTATAATATTAGCCAAAACTTACATATCATGACAGCAGTTACATAAACACTACAAGAGTTTATAAGTTATTTATCATGAAACAACTTAAAAGGTGGGAGAGGGGGATACAATAAAATCTAAGTTTTAAATACATTCTATAACAAAAATGACGCAGGAAGGAGTTACCCGATTCTAATGAAATTTCATATGCAAAGACATTTGTACCGAACATGCAAATGATTAAAATTTGGTGTCCAATGAATGAATAGAGAGAGCTACAGAGCATCGGAACTGCACACTCAGCAAGTGTCTATAAGAAGTGATTCTCAATCTGATGGTCAAAATTTCTGTTGCATCACGATTTAAGATACTTTTCAATTACTGAAAAATGCCTTGCTGCAAGATTCGAGCTCATTACAAGCAACTATCAGAGTTTGAAAGAGCTCATATCATTGGATTGAAAGAGGCAGGTTGGGAAAATTGGAGAACCACTCATCATATGGGTCAAAACGATGTAGCCATTCAAAGATGCTGGCAAGAATGGGTGGACAGTGGCAGATTTCAGCGTCACGATTGTAGCAGTCAACCTAAGGCCACAGCAGATCAAGAGGACAGATTAATTGTCAGATCAGCTGTCACAGCACTTGATTCATCATTATCAACCGTCAGACGTGCGACCCGCACACGAGTGTCCATCATGATCCTTCACAGATGGCTGATACAGCAAAATTTACGCCACCTACCACTCACTCCTGCACACAGTCGAGCCACAGATCAGCTTGGAATCATGCTGACTGGTGACGTATAGTGTTTAGCAACGAATATCACTTCCAACTGTGTCCTGACAATCATCAAAGACGTGTCTGGAATCGCCTAGGGCAGTATACTGATCCTGCTTTCACTATTGCAGGCCACACAAGCCCTCAACCAGGAGTTATGGTCTGGGTGCCATTTCGTTTGACAGCCGGATCCTTTTGGGTGTCATTAGAGGCACATTAAAAGCACAGTTGTACATTGACGACATTATGAGAACTGTTTTGCTACCGTTCCTTTTATAGTACCCTGACCTTAATTTCAGCTAGATAATGCCAGACCACATAGAGCCTGTGTTTCTATGAACTGTTTTACAGCTTGTCAAACACTTCCTAGGCCAGCCAGATCAACAGATATCTCTCCAATCGATCCTGTCTGAGATATGAAGGGAAGGAGACTGCGTCAATCGGGGAATGTTGATGACCTGACCTGACAATTGGAGCAAATTTGGCAAGAAATACCGTAGGAGACCATCAGGGTGCCTTATCACTCTATGCCATCTCGTGAGGCAGCTTGCATCCAGGCTAGAGGTGGGTCAACATCTTATTGAGCTTGTTACTTTGTAACTCTGAAATAAATCATTTAATTTTTCTAAAATTTTAATCATTTTCTTTTCTGTACATAATCTTTTTACCCACCAATTTTTGTCTCCATCAAATAACTTGTTCATGGTGCATCATTTTTTTTTTGTTTTTTGTTATAGTGTATTTTAATAGTTATCTAGTTCTAAGACAAATCTATATGGAAGAAATAAAAGATCTCAGAGGTATTAATTTTTGGTCAATTTTAACACTATAAGATTTGGTCAAATTTTTACTATAAGAAATAGTTTCTAAAATACAAGCTTAACCCTCTAAGCGGTCTACACTTAATGTCTTGCCATTCTGGAGATGCTTCAAAAATGCACAGCACAAGTTTTTTTGCTTTCAGGTGGTGTTCTCTAAAGCGGTTGAGCCGTACTTTTAAGAATGCGGCTCGACCGCTTTTGGGAATCTTGCTTGAAGGCAGAAAAAGCATCTCTGGAATGGCAGATTTTTACGTGCAGACCGCTTGGAGGGTTAACTGAAATAATAAATCAAAAAACTGTTCCCACTCTTTCTAGAGATTCATTATTTGGCTTGCCTCCTTTGTTTTTAGATGGGGAAGGAGGGAGAATATCTGCATGTCTATCTATGTATAGATATATATGAACATATTCCTTATCTCTTTTTAAAGCAGAAAATGTTATTTCTTATATTACCAAACAAACTCAAAAAATGTCTGTTTTTGTTGTTTTGACTGAGGTTAACTTTCTTAATTACTATGGTGTTTAAATACATACAGAATTAAGAAAATAATATTAGTTTAACTTACTGTACAGATTTTTTCTTAAAAATATTTTACATTTTCAAGGAAGCAGAGAGAGAATTTTTGCTTCTGGGAAACCTTTAAACTTCCCCACACACACACTGTTCAGCAGATGAATAACTTATTAGTAGGATATTAAATATTAACAATCATAGGGAAAAAACAACAAAAAATCCAGAACACCTTTCCCTCATAAAATTATCTCTTTCTTAGTTTTTTCAAAAATAAAATAAATAAAAATATACATTCTCATAATCATTTTCTGATAACCTATAAAATGCCCCATCATCAAATAAAAGTTTTTTCTTTTAAAAAAAAATGTAACACTTTAACTTTTAACAATATTATAAATAAAAAAAGAAACAAATACATTTGAAATATTTCTTACCAGTTCTGGAAGATAGCTGAAAAAATCACAAAGTACACTTCTTAAGGTACTATAGTTTGCATGAGGTAAAGTAAGTCTCAGCAGTTCAGAACCAAGATAAAGCTCTTGAGGAATGGAATCTGCATTACTACATAGGCGCTGTAGTGCTGCTTTAAAGGTATTATTGGTAACTTTATCACGCATACATGTAAATACTTCAGAGATCTAAAAATGACATAACAATAACAAAATTAAGAGCCTAAGAATTTTAAAAAAGAGCAGCTTTAATATTTTATAAATTTAAATACTTTTTAGTGAATTTATTTTTTATGAAACATTACTAGATGTTATTTATCAATCACACTTATGTGTGTTTAATATTTTTTATAAACTACTCATGAATAAAAAAAGAAACAATGATATTAAAAGGATACAAATATAAAGACAAAAATATATACATATATTGTAACATATAAGTCACATTCTTGGTAATACATAGTCATAATTTTCTTATGCTGGATAATAAAAGAACATGATTAATGTTACATAACAGTAAATATGATGTTACAAGGAAATGACTTGCATTAACAACACGAAGGGCCGCTTAAGTTGTTTATTTTTTAAAAAAGGTCAAAATGCAATCCACATTTGAAAATTTTGAAATGTTCCACATTATCATTTTCAGAATATATGGAATAGGAATTTCAAAACTAAAAATTTTAACTGAAGATTAGAAAAAGGTTGCAGGTGTGCTATAAAAAAAAATAAGGATCAATATTTAACATCTAGAAGAAACAGCAGTATGAATGCCAATTCATTGCAACAGTACCCTGCAATTTGAATTTTGGCTCAAAAAGTCCAAAAAATAAATTAAATCATATTGGGTAATTGTGCTTGAAGGAGAAATGTGAATAGATGACACCTCAAAAAATGAGTACATGAACTGATGTTAAACAGAGAAGAGATAAACGGAGCTATGTTTTCCTAATGGAAAAGTAGTATTTTAGTGTACAATCTGACCACAGTATTAATTTTGCTTTGGAGCATGGAAATATAAGATTTGGAGGAGGCAAAATGCTGGTGTGAGTATATATATTTCTATTAGACTATAATAACCTTCATCAAAAATGGACTTCTAATAATTCAGCAACATAAGGATGAGATTCATATCTAATGTGGTTCTTTAAACATCAGCAATCATGGATGAATTCTTTCCCAGAAGCAATAAAGAGAGCCCTCTCCCCATAATGTTTTATTTTCTAAGAATAAGATTAGTCCCTTTACAATCACCTCAAAACAAACACTGAAAGAGTATTTTAAAGACAGAAATAACCTAGTGATCTATAGGTTGGAGTATTGTTGAGAAGCAAAAACTGAATCTTAGTGAATTTTAATTCTTGGAGACTTGATTTGATTATTCATTAATATCACACTCTAAAGCTGCATGAGAGTTAGTTTCAGTGGATTTTGTAATTTTGAATCTCGATCCAGTGACAAGGGTGGCACTTAAGTTAGCTTCTTTCACATCAAGCCAAATTTAATTCAGGATATTCTGTAGATCTGGAGGATGGAGAGTAGTTTTATTAATAACAAGCAAATATTTGTTCACAAGAGTAAATACCTCTGTGATCCAATCAGTAAATAGGCCATGTGTCACACAAGCTTTATTTTTTAACCTTCACATCATATTTATCATTATTTGCTCTTCTGTACTTTACACATTTTAAAGGCAATTTTTAGGTAAATCTTTCCAAAGGTAATGGAATTTTAGATTGGTAGATCAATAGCAGTTTAATTTTAAATCACGGTTTGCATTGACACAAAATAATAACATGAAGTGATTTTTCATTAGCCTATGTTCAGACAATGCAATTTCCTCTACTCTTATACAGTTTAGTTTGGCAGTCTTTTGCCTGAAGAGCCCATTTCATCATAATTACAAACACGTTGCTGCTGGTTACTTTCAGAATCTACAAGCTTTCAGAAATTACTAATGAAGTTTCATGCTGCTTTTAGAGTTTGCCCCACCCATGGTTTTCCTAATATTCTTCTATAGACTCTGACAATCCTGGATGTTGTGAATGTTGAACAATGTTGTGAAAATCAATTTCACCTTTTCACAAATGACAAATGTTAATAGTGCCCCTTTGCAATTGGTTTTCATTTATTTGTATTAGAAGCAAATTTTCAACATCAAAAATACGTAAAAGTTCTGCACACATTTCCATCACACTTTTTAAAGCATCTACCACCGAATAATGTTGTTCTTCTGAAGAGCAGTGTCAATCCTTGATGAAGACCAATCGTATGTTCACACTGGATTAGCCATGCTCTACCTTTCTCATTTTTTCCCCTTTTAGTTGTCTTTTAAGGCTTTGGGGCATTTTGCTAACTGCACAATAATATGTCAAACAAAAACTTAAAAAGATGTTTAATTACAGGCAGCACTGAGATGTTAAACTTAAATTGATGTAGCAGACCACAATCCAAGACCCCTTTTACCACTTACTAAGTGAGTAATTTTTTACACTTCATTTCCCCACTCATTCTAAGAGATGCTTGTTAAATAAATATATTCAGAAACTAAACTTATTAAGTTGTAAATATTGGAGCATTATTATGCTTCTTTAAAGTTATTTCAGCCTATTTTTTTGTAACATATCTAAAGAGAATTTTAGATATAACATAACAATGATTATTAAATTAGCCACACTATTTCTAAAATTTATATTAGGTTTATATTATTACATTGCAAAAGTGATTGGATCAAAAAGTTTGTTTAGTTTTTAAATATATTAACAAAAGTAACAAATTTAATTAAGGTTACTCAAAATTTAGATCAGGAAGTAAAAATATTCCACCAATATGAGAATAAAAGAAGATACTATTAAACTTACTGAAGTATTATTATAACTGAAAATATTCTCTATAATTTGTTTTTCATCTTCATATAGTTCTGAAAGGAAAACATATATAGTAATTTAAAATATAACAATTGAAAATACACATATGCTATATATATAAAAAAAACATGAGAGTATACATTCTGATATAAATACATAGCAAGAATTAAGTTTTCTAATTTGCTCTGAAAAAAAAAAATGATTTTCATTCTTCCAAAATTGAATTAATTCATACCATATTACCATTTAAAATAAAAATTGAAGTGTTTTTCAAAATATCAACAGTCAATTTATAAAACATTTAAGTTTTTGTTCTATTTTTCATACATAAAGTTTAAAAAGTATCACAAAGTAAGAAAAAGGAAGGGACAACAGTATCTTTATTTGAAACTTTCATTTGAGAATGACACTACATTCCAATTTTTCTAAAATTCCCAGTTTAAGCACTAAGAGAAAACATTTTACAAGTCTTTATATTTTATCTCTAAATGAACATGTGTTTTGTAATTAATATATTTCTGAAAACTTCAAAATGCTACTTAAACAAACTGTACTGTTGATCAATACATTAAACAACCCAATTTAGTACAATAACAGATTTTGTCAGAATTGTCACAGATGTGAAAATATTTACTTTGATGCACAACATTCATTTGTTTTGTTTACATTCTTTTCATACAAATATCAACAAAGCAATAAATTTATAAATTTTTTAGCATTAATAGAACATGAATTACTCTTAAATTTGAGAACATTTTCATGAAATTACTTATTGTAAAAGAAGGGAATACATATATTTGAAGTCGTAATTTAAATATTTACATGAACATTCTGAAAGTTTAATTAGCTATGCATGAGCATTTTTTTAAAAAAGAAAATTAAGAAATTCACAGTCATAACAAATAACAAGAAAAGGCTAAGCCATGTAACACATAAGTTTGTATTCTAATTCTCCAGGTTTTATTATCTTTGAATCAAGGAATGATTAAATGTTGGAACAGTTTCCTTCCTACCAATTGTGTAAGCAGATTCAAACTAATTTTTGAATACAAACAAGTGGATCAAGCACAACTGAATTTACCATATCCTCATATTAAAAAGGAGCAGGGAGGGAAGGTGGCTAAATTAGTTACTTATTTCAAACCTATAATAAACAGTCCCCTTATTTTCATTGACATATTCAAATAAAATTAGACCATTTACTGTTATAAACAGAAGACATACATCATTACTAAAATAAATATAACAAACACAATGTCTTGCCTTCTCTTGAGATGATAATTTAATAGCAAATTTACAATGGAAAGAGCATGCATATATATAGTAATTACTATTGTAATAGTAATAATAAAGAAATTGATTTAATGTTGTTTTTATATTGTTAATTCCCATGTTTGCAAATATAATGCAGATTTAAAAAAAACACAGAGAGGATGATTTGATTTACTAGATTACATGTAAATAAATATAAATATATATACATAAATAAAACCAATTCGAAAAGTACACAAAGCTTAAGAGGGACATTTGAACAGTCCTGAAAGTTATTAATTTTTAATTAACTGTTTTGAAAACTATATTTGTAATATAAAATTATATATACCATGTTCTACAATCTAATTGTTACAACATTTCATTCTGATTTGTAGAATATATTTAGTAATCATTATTTTATGATATATATGTATAAGTAACAACTTAATATTAATTTAAAAATTTAATCTTATGTATTTTTTCTCCAAATCCCTATAACAAATACCATATTTCAAAATGCCTGTCTCATTTTATTTCCTTGTTAAAAGGTTGATTGATTGATTGTTAATTTTTTGGCTTAAGAGCCAAGTTTGGCTATACTGCACCACACATTCGTTAGTATATAAAAATTTTAAAAATATAAATATACAATAAATATATAGATATAAAAATGTATTTCAAAATGTCAGAAGAAAAATATAAAAGTGAACAAAGTATTTAAAAATGCATAAATGTAAAATTTTATGGATATTTCTTTTTAAAAAAAAGAAAATCTAATGGTACAATAAAATCCTTAAGAAATTATATTTCATGTAAAATGTCAATTAAACAAAAGGGAAAAAGTTTTGAGGGGGGTTTTCCCCCAACCAAATCAGTCAAAGAAAAGGTTGGTTTTAAAAAAGGTGTTTTTTTTAGATGAATTTTTTGGACATTCTATTAAAATGGGGAAAAAGAAAGGCCCTTTGAAAAATCGCAACGGGGATTCACCCGCAGCAAATTCTATGCACGGTGTGCCCCGATAAAAGGGGTCGAGGGAATCTTATCTTGTACGGGTCCGTTTCCCTTGACATGGAAGGATAATGCTTTAGTTTGTTGATGACCGTTGATCCCAAGTCTCTTCCCCCAAATGATGGATGTGCTGTATAGATGTTTTTAAATCCTGGTAACAGACAGGCTGCTGCATGTGATGACATGGATGGTAGCGTATCATGTTCATTACCAATATACCCCGCCCGGTACCTAAAAAAATTTATCAAAAACCCTTTTTCTTTCTAATTTTCGCAGAAGTAAAAATATTTCCATCACAATGGGAGGTCTACGTTTTGTTAAAGAGGTAAGGATTTAACACTCCTGTCGTGCCACAAAAATGCGGTTTGGGGGATCAAAATATTAAGGCCCCAAAAAGGCGAAATTGCACTAAAGACAGTTAAAAAATTGTGGGGTGAACTTTTTGGGATTGTTAAAAAAAAACCACCCAACACGCCCTTTCGTCTTCTAATTTGGAGCTGGTATGTACTTAGAATACTTACTTCAGTGGAAAGAAAAAAATCTGCTGATAAATACATGGCATTTTGCTTTTCATAACCGAAAAAGGGTTAATAAATTTAAAAACGATGTCCCGGGGGGAAAAAACAATACATTATTTTCCTGGATATTTATGTTTTTAAGTGGGGTATTTGAACAGCTTTTTCTTTTTCCAAAAATTGATTTAAAAGAACGGGGTTTTTGGCAAGTGAGGGAATGGAAGGAAAAAGGGTTTTAATGGATGAGGGAAACGCTTTCAAAAAGTAATTTGGGACTTAACTGCCTCCCCTTTTAAATTTTAAAAGGGGGTTGATGGCATACCACAAAAGGTTTTTAACAGGCAAGTTCGAAAGCCCGGTGATTCTCAGGGGCAGAATGATGTACTGTGTCCAATCGTTAAGACAGATGGGAGAGCAGAACCATACACTACAAAACCCGTCCAAACGGAAAAGGGTTTGGTTTGATATATTGAGTAAAAGACTTTTTCCGCCCCCCCACAAGGTGTTTGAAACTTTTAAGATATTGAAGGTCCTAACCCTTTTTCCCCGTAAAGAACATGCGAAGGAAAGTCAATTTTTCATCAAAGTCCCCAGGAAGCATAACCAGGGATTTGTATATTTTCTTTTGAATAAAAGGATCTGGGTAGGTTACCCTTTTTGCAAAAAAGGCCCCCAGTTTGGGAAAGGGAGATCGGGACCATTCGAGCACCTTTTTCCCAATCGATTGACGTGTTTGGTGCCGCCAAATAGTCTCATATCAACCGGGAAAAGAGTTTTGAGATCATCAACATAAAGCATTCCTCGCACTAAGGTGGGGTGAAATATGCTGCCATATGAATATTAAAAGTTAACACTCAAAACGCCCTGGGGACCCCTTTGGGTTTGTATGTTTAGAAGTAGTGACCAAGATACATGAAAATAACAAAAAAGCAAAAAATTAAAAAATAAAATGGGAAGATTTCCCCTTTAAACCAAAAAACTCATAAAGAGAACCCCAAAACATGTTGGGTCATTGCCAAATAAAAAAAGAAAAAAATTTTTTAAAACAGACATTCTAAATTAAAAACATGGATCAGCCCTTACGTCCCCTGCAGAGAAAGATACACTTTTTTCTCCAAAACTAAAAACAGCCTTTTTCCATAGTTCAAAGATCGCAGAAGCAGCTGCCGACAATGGGACTAACTCAGAGGATCGGCCACCTTTCCGCTTAAGGTTAAATCACAATGGCTTCTCTCCCGCTGGAGGGATTAATGTCTTCCAAACCTGTTAAAAAAAAGAGGATTTTGTTAGAGAGTCAGGGTTAAGATGATGGAGCATTGGGGTTCCCTCCGGGGCCGGGTTGTATTGTGTGCTTGTTCGGCCCCTTTTTCTCAGTCATCATGAAGTTGCAATTTATGGAAAAAAGGGAAAAAGTGTAAAAGTTTTTGGGGGACGTTTTGCCCCCCCTTTTAAACCCCGAGGAAACAAAATTGTAAGAGGCTGTACTAGAACACCGAAAAGTTTCACCCCGAACATTGCAATTTGTCTGGGGAAGAAAAAACAGAGTGGGGTGGTAAAAAGGGAAAAAAAAATTAATATAAACCATTTGTGCCAATTTTTCCCAAAATTGTTTCTTGATGCTGAAAAGAGTGAAGAAATATTGAATCCAGGTTTCCCCCTGACTATCCCCCTTATTTTTGAATTAAACTTTTCCCTTTTTTAAACGAAAAGTTCTCCTAGTGGGGTTTTAAAAAGTTCCCCCAAAAACTTCCACTGGTTCTTTGCTGTTGACAACCCTTCCCCCAAGGTTTGAAAAATTTGGGAATAAAACTCAATTTCTTTGGTATTGAAAATCAGCGCCCGGAATCAAAAACATTTGCCCCCGCACAGCAGTATCAACGTTTTCTGTCTTGCCCAATCGTATCCACCCAACCGTGTGGAAAAGACCCCGCCCGATTAAAGAATCAGGTGGGAAAAAGTTTTCCCCCATTAAAATATAATCATGAAAAAGGACAACGGGGGGGATCACTATTATACCGCCCTTTCCAAAAAAAAAATTTAATATGGCAAGAGGGGGGTGAGCAAATGGCCAAATCTAATTTGAAATGTTTTGGGGGGTTTGGAAACGTGGTTTCCCTCGTGATTAGCGCAGGACGTGATCAGAAAGTACCTGTTCAATCTGTCTGCCATGAGGATTGGTCTTAAGCACCCCAAAAGGTTATTCCATTAATCCCTAGAATGAAAAAAAGGGCGGCAACGATCAATCAGGTTGCAAGTTTTTTTTTGGGGATAAGGGGATTGGGGTAAAAGGAAAGCAGCGCGTTAAAAGGGCCCGGGGATGAAATCTCCGGCCCCACCCGAAAATGGGGGCCCGAGGAGAAAAAAAGGGAACATGGGATGTAAAATAAAACCCCTCCAACCAAAGGATCCTGGTTCTTTGCCCCTTCGCGATCTTTTTCGGAATAAGACTTAAAAAAGCCCAAGTGCCATTTATTAATCTTTTGAATAGGCCCTTTTCGTTCCAAAGGATTATAACCCGAAATTCCGGGGAATTTATTTTTTGGGTGGGGGCGACCCCCTTCGGGGATTAGCTGCCCTAGTTTAAAAATTTGCCTCTAAAAGGTTTTAATTCCCCGGACGCCAGTCTGAAGTTCTGTGTCGAAGATTGGGGATCTGTGTCCATGTCATCCCCGGTTGAAAAATTTTTTTCTCCAGATCTTTTTTGGGGCGGAATTTTTTTAGAGGGGTCTTTTTTTCCCCATCTTCAAAAGGTATGTTTTTTTGGTTTTTTTTTTTAAATTTTGGGGGGTTTTACATTTTAAATCTGTTTTTCCCCATCTTTTTGGGGGGCCCTGTCCTGGGGATGGTTGTTCTTTTTTTTCTTTTTTCATCAACAAGGGTGGCTGAGGACTGATACTTGATGCTATTGAAGAATGGATTCCCGAGTTGGCGGGTTGAGGGATATGGGTAAAACGGAGAACATAGGAATATTTTTTTGGGGGGTGGGTAGAAGTTTAAAGGTGGCATTTTTTTTTAGTGGTTTTTTTCTGTCGCCTTGGCAGATATTGGTGAAGATTTAGTAGCTTGGGCATATGTTTGGGATCTGGGGGGTATTAGTTTTCACTTTTCGAAAATATATTATTGTTAGTTTTGTTTTTTGATTTTTTCTTTTTCCCTTTAGGGGATAGTTTGAACTATGGGTGGAACTGGAACAGTTAAGCATTTTTGGGTCTAGAATGCAGTCGTAAAAAATTCCCAGCAGCGAATCGAGCAAAATCGTTTCCCGGCAAGAAGTTTGGGTTAACCTCGGCATTTTAAACAGCGAGGCCGAATGTACAATCTTACAGTTTGGTATCCCTTTAAATTGTTGTGGGTGTTTAGGTCTATTAAAAGTTAAATCAAAAGTTTTGTTGGGAAAAATAAACCCCCTTTTTTTTTTTATTCTTTTTAAACCCGGGGTACACCCTGATCGAAAATCCTGAGGGTTTCTGTTTCGGGGTGGAAAATCAGATTTTGAAATTTCACCTCTGCGGTAAGGTTTTGTGCGGGTTTTGTAAAAGGGGGAATTTAGAAATGATTTTAAAAATAGGAACGACTTTTTTTTTGTAAAGTGGGCTTGTTTCACCAGTAGGGCAACCCGGATCTTAAACGTTTTACAGATTTAGGCTCCCACCTTTTCCCATTAGAGCTTTATTGGGATGGCAAATGGTGACTTTGTTAACATACCACCGTCCGGTAAAGATATTAGCAAAAATCTGGTATGCACAGCAATACTATCAACGCCAGGGTAGGGCAATACAAGGCCTTCGCCCTGGCGCAGCTGATTTGACAGGGTCGAGTGATTGACACGATCAGCTCAGGAGGACGAAGCTTTTTGATACAGGAGGCAAAATGGCTCCTGTAGATAGCACAGCCAAAGGAAATATTTTATTTGACTCCATGGGAGGCAAAACGCTATTTCCTTTTGTTGTCTTCATATTTTTCGCCAAGATTCTTCCTGTTCCATCGGGCCGCCAGGCTCACTCCACACTTTCTGAGGGCGGGAAAGGACCGGAGGATTCTTCAAAGCAGACAATGGGGAAACACTCATAACGCGCTGCCGGACGGTCCAAGGCGGCAGAGGATTTCATATGAGAAGCCCCCCTGCTTCCCTCCGCAACCAAGGTCTCGAATCGGGGGCCCCTTAGGCAGAACGCCCTCAGAGCCGCAACGTCCTCAGTGCTAACTCCTCCACCGCATACCCTTCCCCGCAAGGGTCCTTTCCACTGTCCAAATAGCATCCCTCACGGGAGAGGCTAAAAGGGTGGTACTGAGACCCCTAGATCTAAAGGCTAGGCATGCAGCAGATCGGTATTGATGCGCCATTGACCTGTTACTATGTTAGGGTGTAAAGAAAAGGAAAAGTTTTTTTGCGATTTTTATAAACATATCTTTTAATATTTTTGATTTTTTATATTTTTTCAACAAATTGTTAATTTTTAAAATAATAAGAAGCAAAACAATCTTGGGTTAATTAAAATAAATTGTGGTTCTTCACACAAAACCATAAACGAAAATTCCCCAAATAAAAACAATTGTCCAAAGGAAGAAAAAAAGGGAAGAAGGAGGGGGCCAAAAGATCACTGGGGTACCTCGGGAGCGTGAAACCCGTACTCGCCTAAAGAAGGTGAGCCCCTGAGGGGTCCTTGTTAAAAGGATTAAACCCTACATTTTGACAGATTATGGGAGAACATGAAGCATTTTAAAACGAATGCAGAACATACATTTTATTCAGATCAAATTTGACAAATAAATTGTAAAATATTTGTGAATAAATCCAGCAAAGGAACTTTCCTCACATTTCTTACATCATTTATTAAATAAGCTACTCTATTCCATATAATAAATAAAAAATTTCAATAATTTAAATATTAACTTTTTAAATTAGCAAAAGAAAATACCTTTGTAGCACTAATTTTTTTGCATAGATACATTTGTTAATTCAGAAAAATAGCACCTCATATTAATTTAAATGTCTGTCTCATTTTATTTTTTCTTAATTTGTAAATTAAGTTAGTTTTAGAAATAATACCAAGCTACTAAAAAAGGGTAAAAAAATCAGCTTCCTCAATATGGAATATCAACAAATTATTCCCTTATTTGATACAAAAGAACTCTTCCTTCCTACAGCTCCATATTTTTCTGCTAAAAAGTTTAAACACAACTCTATGATTGTATATGCATATATATTTTGTTCATTGTAGTAAAATCCAGAATAGTATCTCTTCCACAGATTCAAAATATTTCATAAAGGTATAATTGCTTTTCTTGATTAAATGGTAGATTTAAATTTAATAACATAGTCTAAAACTTAATAAAATATATTACTTACTCTAGAATTTCAATATATAACTAACAACTCAGCTTGTAGAATAATCAATCTTACTAAATATAATGACCAATTTTTTAGTGATTGATCTCCTAATTTTAAATTGGATAATCACGATCTTTATCATAGATTTGATAAAGGTGATACCTGATTAAATACCGTTCTCAAAATTAATTACTATACCACATGAGAAATTTGATAACCTTATTGGACTTATATGCTCCGCCTAAGATAATTCTAGATGAAAATCTTATTTTGGTATTGAGTTTCAAATTTTTGACTCTGATTTTAAAATTATGATTCTGTCATCAGGTTTATTTGGTTCTATCCACAAAAATGGAGGTCAGTAATAGAACTCAATAAAGATGGTTTTATATAATTATACTCTAGAAAATTTAAAATTTTTTTTTAAAAAAAATCACATATTCACATAAATTTTATGTACTTCTGGTTTTTTAAAAAGCTTATTTGATGGATTTAATCCCAAATAACAAAATTGTTACTCACTGGAATGATCAACTATATAGATGATCACTGGATTTTAAACCCAATTAAATGTTCAGGGTCTAAAGTTAATCCAAAAAAACAAGTTTCCCATTTTTTATTTCTAATTCAATCATTCTCTCTTCAACTCCTTCTGTAAAATCAAAGTATCCTTGACTTCCAGTATAATGTATGCCAGTTTTAGCAGTTTTATCTTCTGTTCTCCATAATATCCTGGCTGTTCCATTAGAAGATCCTGTCTGAATTACAGGAATTTTAATAATACCAAGATGGGCTCACATGCATAAAATGTTCTTTAAATTCAATGCTTTTAGTTCCTAAAAATAAGTCATATAATAGGATTAAATTTATGAAAATAATGTTGTACAGTGAATTTCTGTTTAAAATGCAAGCATAATCAAAAATTCCCCAATTTTAAATAAAAAATGTTATTAGAAAATTGCCGTAAATAAAAATAAATTGTTTTCAGCATATAAAAAATTATTTGATGATTTTTAAATTACATTTAAGAACTTGCAAATAAATTTAATTGCCCCCCAGTAAATAAAAATGAAATGCATTTGCAAATTATAAGGATTCCTGATAAAACTTCATTTTAAAATCAAGTAGAAATTTCATGGTTTCAGA
Organism: Trichonephila inaurata madagascariensis; assembly: GCA_019973955.1. Taxonomy (NCBI): domain Eukaryota; kingdom Metazoa; phylum Arthropoda; class Arachnida; order Araneae; family Nephilidae; genus Trichonephila; species Trichonephila inaurata. The sequence continues at coordinate 68,347 of BMAV01021089.1, read as the reverse complement.
GCCATTCAAGAAAGACTTGCATACTTTTAGCATGTGGACTGTGAAAAAATGAGACCAGACTTGCACAGCTTAAACTAATTTCATTACAATCTAACTATAATCTGAAATAATTTTTCTCAATATTCTAAAACTTGAGTTCTATAAGCTTTTGTTGAAATTAAATTTCTCATATTTGATATTTTTATTGCTTCCAGTGACTTAGAGGTAGCATAGCTTCATAAGACCAAGGTTGAGGGTTCGACAGCAGTTGGAGTTGATAGATTTTCTGAATGCGAAAATCGTAGGCATGTATGTCACATGATTATGTGGCATGTAAAAGATCCCTTGAGTACCAATTTGGTTCTGGTACTATCAGCAAAATTATGTCATGGCAATATTTAGCATCTGGCGAGAGCTTGGATTAAAAATGAATTCAAGCATACAAATTTGGTAGCGAGGCTGCCACTATATGGTGCCATAATGAAATGGCAAAGACAAAATATACATGTTTCTTTCATTCTATGAATAAGAAAAGACAGATTCTACAATGAAAGTTGGAAAAAACTGTATAATAGATCAACCCCTAGATAACCATTTAAATTCTCAAAATCAAAATATTTCAGATTACAAAGAAATAGAGAAGCTGTTATATCTTTATCACTTTTTTTTCAAGATACTGTATTTTTTGAAGTTTCTACTGTACATATATTTTGTGATACATTTTGGGCAAACCAAAATTTCTTTTTCATGGCTCTCTCCTAAAGCCATTTGCCATTTACTGGAGCTACTAATGGGATCCCGGCCAAATCCATTTGCAAACATTTTTTAGGGCCGTGGGTAGCCTAGTGGTTAGAGCATCGGACTCCAGACCAGAGGCCTGTCTGATGCCCAAGCCACCAAATCCCCGAAAGTACATACAGAGTATGTTTTTAAATCGGTAGGTCCAAAAGTCTTGTGCGTGGTCGCAGCAAAATATTTTCCTCCCCTCCAGTTCTATTACTAAATTGTTGAGGTGGAGATAGGTGATGTCGTCCTTATTGTGTAGAAGTCCAACCTGTTTCAGGCTCTGGCAACTTTCATTCCTTTCTTCCGGGAAGGACACGACAACAACACAGAACTAATGACTTTTAGGTATTCATAATACACTCATTATTTAAAGCATAATAAAAGCGCGTTTTTTGCTTCACATTGATTATTTCTTTTAAAAATATTAAAATTTATTTTTAAAGAATTATTCTCAATCACATCACATAATAAAACAATAATATTAACCATTTGTAAATACTAAAACACACCTTGAAAGTAAATGTATTAAAAACTTTAATACAGTTTTGAAAATACATTAACACTTATTCTTAATTCAGGAGTAAGGATAATATTCTACAAATTACCATTTACTTGACCTAAATTCATAACTGCTTCCATATGATCAGATTCAAATTCAATTGACATCTGTCTCAATTGACGACCAATTCTATAAGCTCTTTCTTCATTTTCTGGATCCAGTGGCACTAAATTAAATGAAATTAATACAATAAAGACAATGAATAATTATATCAAAACAGAGAATAAACAATACACACACAACAAAATATTACTAATAATAATCTTTGTTACATTTCAGGAGAAATAATTCTATTAACTTAAAGATAGGACATTGCCATTTTGATATACTAAGGGTTTAAATCAGCAACAAATTATTTTGCTACATAATGTTGCTTACTAATGAAACAAATATTATGAAATCCAATTCATGTTATCTTCTTACTCTCTTAATAATAAATAGCATAAGCAATAAGACAGAATACTAAGTTGAATATGTAAATGAGAAATATGAATGGATATTGTTTATTTTTGAAGCTGATTTTATGTGCATGCATGCACACCCACACATCAATTTAAGCAACTTATTTTCAAAGTTTTCTCTCAGTTTCAAAAAGAATGTGGATTAATGCAAATTAATATTTTACAGCAAAACCTAATTTATTTAAGAAATTAAAACTTAACTTAAAATGAGCAGCAAATCTCATTGCATTGCGAATTAAGTTTACGATAAAAAAAACAGCTTGCTAAAGAAGAAAAGATTTTTAATGACTAAAAAAAAATGATCACCATAATGTTCTTCATGTTGAGGAATGGCAACTTCAGTATGCTCTAGATAGAATTCTAATGAAGGAAAAATCTTTAATAAGTTTACAAATAGAGATCATAAGTATTTACATTAAGAAATAATAAATTATTACAATAAAAACTTATACAAGAAAATAATTACTGAAATTGCATATACATGTATCCCTCTTATAACATGGTTTTCAACAGCATGTTTTCCTTCTTTCAAGGCAAGGAAATTCTGGAAACCCTTTAATAGTATGGCAATACAGTTTAATTAAAAAAAAATTTAGTTTCAAAGTGCTATTACTAGAAGATAATGGTGTAGCTAAGCCATTAACAGAATTTAACTCATCCTTGTGTTATATCAGAGTTTTTACCATATAATACTACTTTATTAATTTAATCTTTACATCAAGGTATTATTTTACATAGGATAATCATTTCAATGAATTTTAGACAAAAATTATATAAAATCATTCAATATAATGAAAACTGGGAAAAGGAGTCTCCAATTAAAACTTGTATCAAAATTATGTCACTTTGGATAAAAGAACCAAAAGAAAAAAAAATCCATTCTTAATATGTGTTAGAGGAAAACATGGCCAACATCAACAGAGAAAGCTAGCTTGAATCTCCAGAAAATGTGATTAAGAGGATACTAAACTTTGCAAAATTTGGTTTGTGCAAAGGTTTTAAGGATATGGCTATCGAGGATGTCCAAAATTTATTAGTGGAGGATGAAATTGGCAAAACAGATATAGTCTGAATCGCTTCCAAAAATATTGATCAAATCATTTCTGAAGACAATAGTTCTGATGAAAATTGCTAATTAACTAAAGTTTTACAGTAAGAGATTATTGGAAAGAAATACCTTAGTGGAAAAAATTGAAATAATTTTTCTTGACAGAAGATTCTTGTGCTAAAAAGAAGCTGAAAATTCAAAATAGAGTTGAAAAATATAGAGAGTATACAAAACCTAATGAAGAAATGAGTTAAAAAGTAATTATACTGTTAAAAAGTACTCTTGCTTTACTGTGGTAAGCACTGATGAAGAAAGAAATTTAATAAAATTAGTTTAATTTAAAAAAGGGGAACATTTTTTTTGTTTACATTTTTGGGAATTTTTTTAATAAAAATTAAAAAAAAGCTTTTAAAAAAAAGTTTTTTTAAAAACAAATCAGTTTATTTTGTATTGGTTGCCAGTCTTGTAAAGCAGTTTCCCACTACAGGTTATTTTTTAGGAACCTATCTATAGTGTTATAGGAGAGATATCTATAACTAAAAAAATATCACTCTTTTCAAAATATTTCTGAGAAGTACAGTCGTATCCCAAATTATTGAGCCCCTTATTTTAACGAATTTTTTTTCTTTTCCCTGATTAAAGTAAAGGCAAAAATTTTCAATGTAACAAATCATAACCCCCCAATTAATGAATTATTTCAACAGCCCGAATTTTTTTTATTAGTTTGGATTATAAAAAATTGGATTTCTTTTCAAACATTATATTCATTTTTTCCAGATCAGAAAAATATTTTTCCTGAGAGCAGCAAACTTTGATGGGAAAGGGTGCAGCCCCCCATTACTAGACTACAAGTGCAGATGAGTCATGAGTATAACTCCTTGTGTGAGTTTTGAATAGGACAGGAAAATCTTTCCTGAAACTTAACAAAACTGTTACATTTTCTAATGCTTTGTTTAAAAACTGTGAAAACACACATTATGTAGTAGAATGTAAATGACACAGCATTTTCTTCTCTGCATAAAATAAAAAATAACTCTTTCGAGTCAGAAATCAAAAAGATTGTCAAACATCTATCAGTCAGCATTAAAAAATTTCCTATTAACTGGTGCGTAATAATTCACATATAGTATGTTTAGCTCCTGAATAAAAAGGGTGTAAATTCTAACTATGGATATTTTTTGTGTAGTAGCTTATTATAGAATTTCCAAAAGATAAGTGCAAAAAGAAATTGAGTTATTTTTCAACTCCGATATTATGAATAACACTGAATCAACAAATAAAACATTCAGTCCAATGAATTCATTAAATCAGGGTCTGACTATATTTATAAATATTGAAACTACACATTAACCTACACATTTGTGTAAAAAAAAATGCTTGAAATTTTAAAGGATACAAAATTTTAAAAATGTGTAAAATTTGTTACTTTAAGAATTTTTAAATTTTTTGATTAAGAAATTTATAATTTAAAAAATGGAAACAAAAATTTTTCCAAATTAATACTATTTGAAAAAATTCAATAAAATGTTTTTTAAAAACCCGAATATATAATGTATTTTAGAATGTTTTCCCCATGTTAAAATAAATTTTAAAAATTCGGGCCTTTTAATAGAAAATCCCCAATAAATATCAGATTCTGATTTCAATATTCTATTTATAGGGCAGTACTATTTCTCATCATTTCACATATATAAGACATTTTCTATGTTGCAAAAACATATCAAAGTAAAAAAAAATTATTTATTAATGAAATGCTTTTAAATTTTAGAAACACATTATAATAAATGTATGTGCTGTGATATTCCTACTTTATTTGAAACTTAGAAAGCTCACTTAAGCTCTTCCATAAGGTGAAGACAGAATTGATGTAATAAATGTGTTATACCCTTTACCACTAAAATAGAGCATTGCTTTCTTTTCCTAATAAGTAAATTTATTACAATTTTTTTAAAATGATAAAAAAATAAAAAAAAGGAGCTTATAAAACCCATTAACCCTTTGTGTTTTAAAGTTTCCCCCAAAAAAAAAAAGCAATCCTTCAATTAGTCCCAAAAAAAAATAAAATAAAAAAGGATAAATATATATATATATATATAAATCATAAAATAAAAAAAAAAAAAAAGGATGTTATAAAATACTAAAACATGTTATCAAATTTATTATCAACATAAAAGCAACCATCTTACATAAATGGATGAACTTGGAAAATTTATTATAAATTGGTTACTGATGATTTTACTATAGACAAAATTAAAAAAAATTTTTTAAATCAGATTTAAGTTTCAAAAAAAACCTAGTAAAAAAAATTTAACCCAAAAGGTGGAATTTTAAAAAACTTCTGGTATATTTTATAATATTTCTAATAAAAAACTAATAGTTTTTAAAATACTTTAAATTAAGATTCTGAAGAATTAGAAAGTATTAAAAAAACACCTTTTAAATTTTTAAAAAATAGTGCTCATTTTAAAAGATTTGGGGGGGGATATAAAATAGGCCCCCAAAAAAGAAAGGGGGGCACAAACTTTTTTTTTTAATCTGTTTGCAAAATGAATGTAAAAAAAAATTTTGGGAAAAAAATGGGCTTTAAAAACAGTTATTTATTGAATGTTTCATAGAAATTTACATTGGTTTAATGCAAAAATTAGTTACAAAAAAAAAAAGCACTCTTGACAGAAAAGTTCATTTTTGGAGAAAACAGTACACCACATTTTTATGTGGTAAAATGTCATAGAAACATAACAAAAAAGGGTTCTAATTAGGAATGTGTCCCCTTCTAGCATGAATGCATACACAACATTGACTTTGCATGCTGTCAAATAAATTGTCAGATACTGAAATGAGAAGCGAAGACCAGACACGGAATAAGCCTCATTCCAGCCCATGTAACAACCTTAGAGAAAAACTTAAAGCAGCAACCTAAACCTGTCTGCAAAGTTAGTCCCAAAGAATGTTCTATAGGGGTTGGGGGCTGGGGATTAAGCTTTGCCATTTTTTTTCTCCCAAAAAGGGCCCCGTGGGGCCCCCAACACTATTAGCTCAGTGAGGTTGTGCGTTATCATCCATCAGAATTAAATCATTACCAATAGCACCAACATATGTATCTCATCCTGATATCGTACACCAGTCGTTTCTCAATGGAACACATACCGGTCAGTACCACTACTGAGTGAGATCTCTGCCTAAATTATGATTCTACCACCTCTATATCTGTGTCTTTCAACAGTATTGGATTGATGGTGCAATGTTCCCTTCAGATCAGCAGATGCCCTGAATCACTGTCCAGTGTGAATCTGGACCAGTCTGTGAAGGAAATGTGTTCTCATATCCACAATAAATGGGCCTTTCTTGTCCTCCATTGAGAAGGACACACACAGCTGATCATCTTACACATAGAGACCCGAAAGGGAAAGGGGCTTCCACACCATAGTGGTTCTTTTCCTCTGGGGGAAATAGGAGACAACGGCCCTTTTGCAAAGGATTTTAAATTTGGGTAGGTAAAAATGTCTTCTGGACAAAGAATCTTTGGATTATTGATCCCACAGTAATTGGATCACACTGCGAAAAACTTTTAAGACATCCAACAGCATCAGCCTGTGACAACTCTATTTCCACATCTGACTGCTTGGCACTTTTAACAAATTAGGCAAATGACTTCTCCTAGATTATACTTATTGTCAACAAAACTGTCAACAACTAAAAAAACAAAAAACCCCCCAACAAAAAATTTTGAAAAACTTGATATCTGCATATTTTTCTCACTCTCATATATACTTGTTCTTTTCTATAAAATGAAAGTCATAGCTATCGTTTTTGCATAAGTTTTTTTAAAGTCCATTATTATCATTCATATAAATTATAAATTTTATTGTTACCGTCATTTTTTATGATGAGCTTTGGAAAACATATTGTACCTCAACTTTTAGAGGCCAGTGTATTTAAACATTTTGATTTTATATCAGAAAATGAAGTAATTTAATGTTTTAAGTTAAATTTTTAACCAATAATTTCAAAATCAGATTAAAAATTTACTTTAATTATTTATCTTTCCTAAAATATCTAGCTTTATCATATTTAAAATTACTTATAAATTTGTGTGTGTGTTGTTCTTGGTATTGAAAGCATTAGCTAACAATTGAGTGAATGAGTGAGTGAATATTAACGTCACGCTGTTCAGCTACATGAGGGCTTTTGGCGACAGAGCTCGTAATTTTGAACCATGGTCAAATGATGAGGACGACACCTGAGCTGGAATCCCCCTCTTCTAACTACCACACCAAAGGGGACATTTGGGGGTTTTCGAAAATTTAACGCGGCATTGCCCCTTTTACAAGGTGGGTCTCCAGTGGCACTAGGCTCCAACTCATGACAGTCTGCCACGAGTCCATTACCTTGGCTACTAGCTAACAACCAATTGATTACAATTGGTGCAAATTAAAATTCATATAAAAATAGTAATTTCTATGAAAAACATACATAAAAATTCATAACAATTTAATAACTTTAAAGTATTGTTTTCTTGCATAGTTGCATTTGCTACAAGCCAGATATATAGTTAGAGTTTGCAAAGATATATTTTACATACAGGAAGTCATTAATTAAATTAACACATGTTCCTACGTGTTACACTGTCTTGAAATTAAAAATGAATATTCTTTTTAAAATTATGTAACATTCTTTAACTTTGAAGGATAAATTAAAGAAAATATTGTTTTCTTTTTTAATTTTCTTATGCAAACACTTTTTAAAATACATAAATAACACAAATAATCTTATGCATATTTTATTTCTTGATATTGAAGAACTTTGGTATTACAGGGATCTTAGTTGGAGAGTAAAAAATTGGTAACCAAGTGCATATATTTTATTTTATACTCTAATAAAAGTTGCATGCTAAAATATAAGGTCCAAGAAGACTTTTCAATTCAGAAATACTTCAATAATTCAACTAATTTATTTTTATATGCTTCAATTTATTCTAAAATTTTCTCCAAACAAAAAATTCAAAGGCCATTTTGAATGCAGATTAAAATAAAAAAATTTAAATTATATATTTAATTTACTTATTAGGGAAGAACATCTCATTTAAAGGGGGGGAAAACAAAGGGAAATTCATTTGGGGAAAGATTTTTGTGTAATAGTAGTACCCTTTAGGTGTTTAAGCCTTTAAAGAAATTTCGGAATGGCCAGTAAATTTTGGAGAAAGTGGGAAAATTATGTAGCTTTTTTAACAAAAATTTTAATTACCTTCAGTGATGCAATGGGTTGCTGGTAGAGATGTTTTTCCTGCAACGCCAAGGTTCAAGTGGGGAAAAGATTTGTCTTTTTTTTAAATTATTTAATTATTTTACAATTAAATAAATTTATTTAAAAAAGGTTTATTAAATATTAAATGATATTTTAGATAATTTTTGTATTTTAAAAGAAAAAATTCCAATTATATAAATATTTATATTATATTTTATAAATATAATTATTAATAAAAAAATTTATTATAAAAATATATCATAATAAAAAATTTTTTTATATTTTATATAAAAATTAGTTACAAATAGTTTTATAATATGAAATACAATATATTATAAATAAAATATCATAAAAAAAAATACTATATAAAATATATTATAATTATTTATAAAAAAATTATTGTATAATTAATATAATAAAAATAATATACATCTGTTATTAATTTAATTTTATAATTATATAAAATATTTATAAGTCTTTCTTAAATAAATTTATGTGATTGTAAAAATAATTAAATGAATTTATAAAATAAAACAAAAAAATCTGGTCGCGTGGTGAATAGGTACTCTACCAACTACACCATTGCGTCGCTGAAGGTTTTTAAAGTTTTATTGCATAGCAGCTAAGCATGAATTTTGAAGGTTATTTTCTTTGAATTGACTGGCCATTTGGCCCTATTGCACAGTGGGGGTTGATCACCCTAAAGGAGTACTACTATTACACAAAGTTTCTCTCTCGTTCCCAAATGAATTTCCTTAGTTGTGCCCTTCCCTTGTTAGTATAGACCAGTGCTCCGCAATCTTTTTATCGCCGTCGACCGATCAACATTTGTTAATTTTACCATGGCCCACTGAGGGGGAGGATGTTGATTGTTTATATTTTAGACTGTTTTGATTTAATAATTTTAATTTAATTGTATTTAATCGTGACTTCTGAATAAAATATAACCACACCAAAAAATGAATATACAGTGATTTAACAAGGAATATTAAGTGATTTTCATAAAAAATAGCCCAAACCTAAGAAAAATATACCACAGTAAATGAAAGAGAAATAATTTAATGTTTCTTGTGTGGACCGGGGGTTGCGGAACACTGGTGTAGACCACTAGTACAGTCAGTAATTTGAGTAATAAATTTTTAGTACTGAATAATTACCTATATATTACTTCATTAATTTAGATGAACACATTTTCCACTTTATTTATCATACTTATTTACTTTAGGATTATATTGAATTTGTGACTTATTTACATTGACAAATATTCCTAACATTTCTTCAAAATGACTAAGCATAATTTTTATTGGTATTTAAAATTAATGCTTTCTTATTATCATGTGATCTTTGCTTTAAAAAATCAGTTTGTAGTTAAAGCCTTTATGCATTTATTTCTGTAGGACAAGTATAATAGACATATAATGAAACCAGCATATTCATATATGTAAATTTTTTTAATAAATACTAAAAAAATGGTATTATTATATACTGCTATTATTAATCTTACAAGTAAAAACTTAAGCTAAATCCATAAAATCCTGTTTCATAAAGCAATTAAATCATTATCTTCTTAAAGATGATTTTGAGAAATATAATTAGTTTGAGACAGTTGTTGTAGATGAATGCTGATATACAAATGAAAAATGTTTTTCACAAAAATATCCATTTTTAATCCATCCAAAAATTGTAAAAATTTCTGTTTTCATATTACTAATTTAAATAGGTAAACGCACTCACTAAAAGGAGACACATTCTATCATTGCAAATTTAAAAAAAGAGTACTTTTACATCGCAACTAATTTTGGGATCTTGGAATAATATTTAAGGTGTGGAATGTAGTTTTTGAAATCGACCATATACCAGGTGTCCATAATTAAACTTGAAATATGCACGCAGTCTGCAGCAAAAACAATACAGCAGAATTCAATGAAAATTGAGTAATGGCAGAATGAAATGATGGGAATTTTATCTAGAGAAAACAATGAGTTTCAAAAATCACTTCTAGATGGTGTTTCATAGCTTTATTGAGAACATTTAAATAATCTACAAATGTTTACAAAACATGCTCGATATGTTGTCCACCATTGTCTGTTACCATCTGGAAGTATAAAATCGCATGTTCGACTGTTGAAAGCAGCATGAACTGGGGATTGTTATGCACATAGCGTTCTATGCTTTCTTTACGACTACAGATAAAGATGATGATAAAGATGTGATGGGATTACATGGCCTTGAGGTATCTCCACAGCCAAAAGTCACAAGGATTCAAGTGGGCCTTCAAACATTCCATGGACATTTGTTCTGAAGCTCAACTCGTGCAAGAAACTGCAATGCAAAAGTTTGTCTACTATCCAGATCATCAGGTTAGAGCTGCTGCACTAGCGACAGTTTATAGGGATAGTAGCATAAGACCTTTCAAAGAATCTTATGAACCATAGAATGAGGTTGGTCAACAGATGCTGCAGTTCGCCGATAGTTAGTGATCTGTCTTCCTCAACTTATGCTGCTGCATCCTCCCCTACCTGAGCTGCAACACACTTTTGCCTCCTTACAGGCTGAATCCCCAATGTTCCCATTGCTTCAAACTTCCTTATCATGTTTGTTGGCCCTTAGTAGGGTTAAGCAGTTACGAAAAGGTTTGAGTGAACCTTTTCGTAACTGCTTCAAAGATCAAAATTTTTGCAAAGCTTCAGAAGCAGAGTCTCTGCTTTAGTAAAACAATTTCACTAATGAAGCACATTCCTGGAGAGTCAACGTCTTCTTTTTTGACTTTTGGAGACAAATATGACCATGGTTTGACTGTCGTATCTTTATATCCCAAGGGTTGCTGTGCACACAAGATTACTAGAGTTACGACATTTGCATAGGTCAATATAGTTTACATTGCACACCACCACCTAGGGGTGATTTTTGAAACTCATTTTTTCCTCAATAAAATTCCCATAATTTCTCATGCTGTTATTACCCAATTTTCATGCAATTCTGCTGTGTAGCTTTTGCTACAGAGTGCTCGTAAATTTCAAGTTTAATTATGGATACCACGTATATATAGTCAAACCTACATATTAAGAACCTCTTTATCTATATAAAATTTAGAAAAAAGAAAAAGGCCTGAAGGAATTTTTGGTGCATTGCAAAGATGTTATACGTATTATGAAATAAAACATTTTTTCCAAAAAAAAAAAAACTCAAACAAACTTAACAGGTTTTATGAGTAATTAAATTTAAGGATGCTTGTGGTAATGCCTGCTTAGAATTTCTAGTTGTAAAAAAAAAATGCATGAAAAAAATTTAAATAGTATTTTTAAATTAGAAAAAAATTAAAAAAAGGAAAAAATTAAAATACAGTATATTTAATAAAATTTTTTTTTTTCTTGCAGTTTTTCTTTTTTTCTTCTTTTTTGATGGGTAATATATAAAAAATAAATAAATATTAATTTACAAAAAAGGGGGAATAATTACTTTTTTAAATATGTGTTTATTGAAAGATGAACCACTTTTATAAATTTTCCTAATTTTTCCAAAATAATGAAAAAACCTTTTTTTTTTTCCAAAAAAACTTTTAGCTTAATTTTTTTAAAAAAAATTTCAACTTTTACTTTAAATTTTTTTGGGGTATTTTTCCAACCCAAAAGTTTAAATTAAGAAAGGAATTTCAAAGGGGTTTTTGGAATACTTTAAAAAATTTTTTTAAATTTTTTTTTAAAGAAACCCTTTTCCTCAAAAAATTTTAAAAAAGGAAAAAATTTTAATTTTTTTTTTGAAAAAATTTTCCCTGCCGGGGGTTAAAATCAAAAAATTTTTTTGAAAAAAGTTAAATAAGCCTTTTAAGAGGTTTTTTAATACAGAAAAATTTTTTTTTAAATGCTTTTTTTTTAAAAATCTTTTCCCTTCTTTTAAAAATTTTTAAAAAGAAAAATTTTTTTTTTAATAAAAAAAATTTTTTCAAAATTTTCCCAAAATTTTAAAGGGGAAAATTTAAAAATTCCTTTTAAAAATGCAAAATTTTTTTACATTAAATTAATAAAATTTTTTGGTTTATTTTTGGTTAAAAATTTCGGGAAAAAATAATATTTTTTTCTTAAAAAATTTAACCATTTTCCCTTTATACACTTAATTGGGGAAAAAAAATTAAAAAAATTTACCATTTTACCTTTTAAAAGGGGGGCAAAATCCCCCCCAAGGTTTTTTTTTCCTTTTTTGGGGAAAAAACTTAAAAAGGCCCCAAAAGGGGGGAAATCGATTTAACAAAAACATTAAGTTTTTTCCAATAAAATAATTTAAAAAAAATTTGGTTTTCCCCAAAAAAAAAAATTTGTTAAATAATTAATTTTTTTAAATTAAATTTAAAAAATTTTTTACCAAAAATTATTTTTTCAATTTTTAAAATTTTTCCCAAAATAACCCAAAACAAAGGACCATGGGGCAAGGGTTTGGCCCAACCCCTTTTGACCCGGTTAAAAAATTCCCTTACGCAGAAATTTTTGGGGGCCCTTGGGGGGTTCAAAAACCCGGGAAAAAAACCCTTTTTTTTTCCAAAAAAATTTTTCAAAGAAAAATAATATTAAAAATTTTAAAAATTAACTTTTTTTTTTTCCCTTAATTTATTCAATGAAAAATTATTTTAATTAAAATTGGGGTTTTTTATTTTTTTCCCTTTAAAACAAAAAATCAAAAGGGCGAACCCAAAAGGGAGAAATTTGATTTTTTTAAAATTTTGTGAGTAAAAAAAAAGAAGTCCCTGAAATGGGCTTATTTGTGCTTTAAAAAGAAAATTTAACTTTTTCCTTTTTAAAAATAACACCAAAAAAAATAGGTGTTTGGGCCCAAAAGGTTTTGAAAGGATAACTTTGGTTTTAATTTCCCCCCTATTAGGGAAGGGTATTGACAACATTATAGGGAAAAACCCCGGATTTGCCGCTGTGGGGGTTTCCCTTTGAGATAGTATGTGGGGAAAAAAACCACGTGATTCAAAACCAATCAATTCCAAAAACTCATGTGGCGCCATCCCCCATGAAAAAAATTACCTTGTGTTTCCAACTAATCGTTCACCCCCCGGGTTGTTGTCGTTTGCTCTTTGCAAAAACTTTCTTTTAAAAAAGTAAAATTGTAAAAAAGAAAAATTTTTAAAAAGTATAAGCATAAAATCTACTTTTTTAATTTTAAAAATTTTTAAAAAATTTTTTTCCCCTAACAAAGACCTTTAACCAAATATGAAATTTTATTATTTTTTCCCCAAAAGAACAAGCAATTATTTTAAATGTTTTTTTTTGAATTAAAAAGGGAAAAAAAAGGTTTTTTTTTAAAAGGTTAAAGGAAATCCCCCATTAAAACCCCAATAACACAAGTGGAAACCCCGGGGGTTCCCCTTGGTGAGTTATTTTAACAATGGCATTGTTTGAGAAAAGGCAAGTACCAAATATTTTTCAACATATAAATTTTTTTGTTTATCTTTAATTTTAAAAAAGAAAAAAAATATTTGTGGAGTTACATTATCATAAAAATAAATATATATGATACAATTAAGACTTAAAAGAACAAAAATTTTAAAAGGACTTAAATTTTCCCCAAACCTTCAGCATAAGAAAAACCCACCCAACATCCCAAAAAAAAACAAATATGTTTTTTTTTGGAAAATCCATTAACAGATAAATACTCATACAAAAATCAGATAGCTTATAAGTTAAATTTATTTATTTGACTTTTCATAATTTGTAAAAACTGGCATCTTTTTAATTACATTCTCAAGCAAAATCAATTTTAATCTTTTTTTTTAAAAAAAAGAATAAATAAACTAATTATTCAAGTTTAAAATTCTTGAGCAGAGTAAATGATATTTTCGATTAAAACTAAAATGTTTAATAATGGACTTCTGATAAAAGGTTCTGGAAAAGCTTTTCTCCAAGTTATCATCTGTTAGTATGTCTAAAGTTAATTTTCAGAGATGAAATGACAACTAGCATATTTATTCACACACACACACACAAAAAATAAAATAGATGACATATCATAACATTGTTAAATTGTCTTTCTTAGATTCTTTAAAATGACTATTAAAAAGATAAAATCTGAGAATTTTAAATAAAGTAATTTTTTTTAAATAAATATTTAATACATACTCATATATTTAAAAAAAAAAAAATGTTAACCTCATAAAATATTTAATTAGTACTAATCCTTAAGATAACCAAAAAAATAAATAAATAAAATAATGACGCAATGTCGCCAATAAATAAACAGTTTTCATATTAAATTCAGAATGGTTTCATCTGTAGGGCCTATAATTAAATGTTTATATTTTTAGTCTGTAAAATTAAAATAAAATATGAGCAGAAAGTATATATGAACTAAAATATATAATCCAGTTTTCTATTTTTAATCAATTAATTTTTCTTTTATTAATTTTTAAAATAAAAAGGTATTACATAAATTTATTAGTTGGTAATTCATTTGAATAGGTGACAGTATAATGCATTGGAAGGAAAAACAGAAAATGATAAAAACACAAATGGTTTTTCCTAAGAAAAAAAAAAAAAAATTAGGAAAGGTATTTTACAAATAAAAAAATTCAATAAAAAGAAATTAAAACCCAAAACCAATTTTAAATGAAATCCTTTATGACATACTAGAAGTTTAGAGAAATTTGTAAGTAAATACAGCAAAGAATAGGACATAGTTTTGATAAATTAATAATTTTTATTTATTTGACCTCTTAAAAAATTGTTTTATTAAAATACACTTTTAGGTTTTGTTCATATAAATATTTATATATGCTAACTTACTCTCCCCTCCCCCCTCTGCTTTTCTGGGCATTTATTTATTATAATAATAACTTCAGAGCTGGTATTTCACTGCATCAATCGTATACATTAACAACCTATTTTTGTGATTTACAGATTTGAATAATTCAATGATCTTTTAATTTGAAAAACAATTTATGTAAGCATAATAACAGGAGTATATAATAGACATTGTGAAGGGAAAAAAATAAGCAAAAATCTATTGCTCCTTCCAGTTAACAAATACATGCAGTTGATCTTCATATTACCTAAATACAGTGAAAATTGCATAACACAAAACTGAGGGAACTGAAATATTTTTTCATGCTAAAGGATATTGAAAAAAAACCACCCTATATTCTACAAAATTAAGTTTATTAAAGTATTTACATTGATATGTATATATTTAATAGAAATCAATGAAACAAAACCATTTACAAGAACTTAATGAAGTTTGATACAAAATTTAGCAATACCAAAATCATTACAAATTGTTGTTTTCATCAGTTTTTGATCAACAGCCTTAAGAAGCTCCATTTTCATTTTAAGCAAAATAATTCATTTTAGCAGTTTGCTTCCCCTGAGCTCTTTGCTATTGTGCTCATAAAAAAATTCTTTTAAAAAAAAAAAAATTCATTGATTTTTACTCACACTGCAATGTAACCATTTAATTCCAAAGCCAACTAATGAAGGATGAGATGTTTTGTGTGGCGTTTGTGGGGGGTGGAGGGTGAAAGCAGTTTAGACAATCAAAATTAGCTCATATCACAGGCTATATTCTGAAGGTATTTCAAAGCCAAGTTAGCCTCCTTTCTCTGAAACATGTGAAACCACCACTCTTTCATTTCACACCTCTCTTAAATCTCGCCTGTGCGGCTGATGTTTTCCCTCTTTTGTCTTATTATTGATATTTCATCTTAAGCCTTTTTGCATTAAACATATTTCACTGCATTAGTAAATCCTCTATTGGAGTTCTTAGTTTAAATTTTGATTAACAAAAACCCAAGGCAAGGAAGTATTAGTTCAAAAATTGTTCCTAAGAGTGCAATAATTTTGTGAGCAGTCTTACAATATTAGTCTCCATTTTTTCCCCTTGCTTTCTGAAAAAGTAAAAATATTCATTTTTGAAGGGGGTTTGGTACATAAAACAATTAATATTTTTTTAAAAAACATTCCTTAGAAAACCCAGAAGAAAACACTCATGCTAAATCATTCAAGTTTTGAGCTAATAGACTTATATTGCCAAAGTTAAAAAATCATTTAAACAAAAAACTATATTTTTTGAACATCCATGAACAAGTGGGACAGCAGAAATAAATATTTGATAGGAAAACAAGCAAAAGCTTTTCCTAAATACCCAAAATAACTTAATTATTTTTCACACAGAAATACAGTGTGAAAAAAATATTCAACATGAAATATATAAAATTGAATTTATAATTTATTATAATAATTATATAATATATTTAAATATTAATATAATTTCTATATATATAGTTTATATATTTAATTATATTATAACTTATTTATAATAAACCCACTCATAACAAAAAATGTTTTCTACTTCTCTCTAAAACATTGTGTGTAACAACAATCTTATATGAAGGGATTATGGCAAAGTTTGACATCTGTCATTTGTTCATCATTTCTCAACCCAATCACTATTTAAAGTTATACAATTTTCACAGCCCTTTATCCCTATCTACAGTCATCATTGTTGAACAAAGCAGAATGAGTCAAAAATCCCTCCCACCTCTAGAATGTCATTTGTGTAGTCTAATCTCTGATTTAGCAATGAAGTTTTGAGTTGCAAAAATGTGAAAAAGTTGCTCGAGATGAGACTGACAGAAAAGAGTACATATGGAAAAATTGTAATTCCCTACCTCGTATATCTTTGATTTGACAATGGACAATTCTTCTCAAAATTTTTGTTTTATTTTTAAAGTTCTTCTTTTAATCACTTTTCTTTGGTAGTGATTAAAATGTACCAAAAGATTTCTCGGTTCAAGTGTAGTACTTGGCGCAGTCCTTTTTTTTGGCGACTAAAACCAGTCGAAAAGGTACTTTTTTCGGAATTATTTATTATTATTTCAAAATGAATTCGATATCTCATTATGACATTTAAGAAAAAATTCGCCAAATCCGAAGAAAAATCGCTAAATTCAAAGTGGCCCCCCTATACTACACTTGAACCGATTTCTCAATATCAACCTTCAAACTTCTTCAAAAAATAGAGTCCTAATATAAATGCAAATACAGGCAAAAAGGACAGTTATATTGTTTCATTTTAAATTTCATTAAAACCATTTTTTTTATATATATTTAATCTTCCGCATTTTTCTTTTAGCACCTATTTCAGAAGAGAGCAATTTTAAATATTCATAGTTTTAGCACATATTCTAAAACCGAACTAAAACATGCATCTTCTATATTTTCCCTCTGTTGCATCTTGGAAAAGTTATTTCTATGTTCTTCTAGAAGCCATTTCAAACACACGCGATTTCTCTAGGCGTACTATGACAACTTGTTTGGGGTCCCAAAAAGTAGGTGGTTCAACTAGAAGTAAACCCTCAAAATTTTTTCTTAAAATAATTACAATGAAATAACATTACAAATGCTTAAAAGTATCCTCTACAGAATGACCATATGTAGTTATTTATAAAAATGAACACTTAATTTGTTAAAAACAATTAATACAATCAAACAACGAAAATAATGAGATATTAATTTTTTTTGAAGTTTAATGAATTCACATCATGTTAAGAAATAATCAAAACAATACTGTACCATCATAATTAGATGATTTTTCTTTTAAATAAAAGTGAAGTATGCTTTTAATACTTTCAGGTTTCTGAAATAGTAAAGAAAAAAAAAAGATTTGTAATTATTGTTGAAAACGGCAAGGAAAAATTTCCGAAAATTGGACTACATACCATTTTTAGCAAATTGCTTAAACAAAGTTTAAAAAATATCCCTATGTTATTTTGAAAATTAAGATTGGTGATAAGATATGCTTTCTATTTCCCTTGATAATTGTTTGATTGATTTTCGTAAATTTAAATTTGATTCTTTTAAATTATTTATATTTATCACGAAAATGTCAAATTAAATTTAATTTCAGCTGCTTAAATAGGAAAATAAGTATTTTTGGTATAAACTTTAAAAAATCAAGCATTTAGTTGTCTGTATATCTAACGAAATTTATGTAACAAATGTTGCATCATGTTTTTGATCGAAATACACATCTGGCATCTTTAGAGGTTGACCACGAACTCCAGGACTTTGAAATTGTTAAAGAGAGCGATTGCTCTCGAGGAAAGAAGAAAGTAACTCAAAAGGCATTCTGCAGGGTTGTAGACATAAAGTCATACTCTTCTCAACATCCGCTACTTTTTCATAAGCAGTGCCAAATATTTCATTTCCTCCGTAGATGTGAGCCTTATCGATACGTGTTCTTAGATTTTTATATTTAGAAAATTAAATTTAAAAAGATTATAAAAGCGGAAATACGTTAAGGACATTGAATGCTAGCTGTTCTGATTCAATAAATGGCTCTTTTATGCAACTTCAATGGACAATTTCTACCGTAAAGCTTACTATGGGCTGCTGCAGTTATTTGTACCCTTTTCTTCTTTCCGGTTATAGGAAAATCGCCATTGCTTTGATCTAAAAAATTAACAAGGTATTTAGAAATGATACTGAAATGAAAAATATAAAATCCTGAATCTGAAATCTACAGATCATCTTCTAGCCATATAGTTCAAAAAAGTTTCAAAACTTGCATTAGAAGTTCGAAAACCTCAGTTAAATATCAATATTTTCCCTTACATTAATATTATACTGGAAATAGAATTAAAAGTCATTTGGTTTCGGATCAATGTTGTTGTTTACAAAGTAGAACTTGTCCACACAACCATGTTAAATTTAAATCTCTTTAAGAAAAATAAGCCTTCAGGGTTACAAAAGTATCACAAGTGTTTTAAGTACAATAAATCAATTGCTTAGTTGACCTTTTTCTTTTTTAAAAAAATAAATTAATAAATGTATTAGGTACAATCACATGTATCACGATTTAGAATGGACATTTTAAAGAATAATTTTAAATACTGGCATTTTATACAAATTTTATTTCTTTAAATGCGAATTTCAATTACTTGTACTTACACGCACATTATGAACTTTTTTTTTATTCAACAATTTGATTTGATCGTTACATCGGATATCAGCACACACACAAGAACTCTAAATAAATCGTTAAAGAATCTTTCTATTAAGTACTTGTCTTATGTATAATGAAGCTATAAATAAAACCTCAGAGACATCTAGTGGCCAC
The DNA here is from genome assembly GCA_019973955.1 of Trichonephila inaurata madagascariensis. Lineage (NCBI taxonomy): Eukaryota > Metazoa > Arthropoda > Arachnida > Araneae > Nephilidae > Trichonephila > Trichonephila inaurata. Next base: position 49,161 of record BMAV01021089.1, on the reverse strand, counting down.
CGTAGCCTATGGTCAAGGTCTTGGACTCATAACCGGCGTGTCATGAGTTTTCAAACCTGGTGCCACTGAAGACACGTTGTGTAGAGAGTGTCGGTGTACGTTAAATATATGTCGAGGCTCAAACGTCCTCCCTTTGGTGTGGTGGGGAAATTAAGAGAGGGAAATGCCAGCTCAGGTGTCGTCCTTTTCACTTGACCATGGTTCAGAATTACGAGTTCTATCACCAATAGCCCTCATGCAACTTTATATTGCAACATTAATCTAACTCTCTCAACTACATGAGAACTTTCGGCAACCGACCTCGTAATTTTGAACCATGGTCAAGTGACGAGGACAACACCAGAGCTGGCACCTCCTCTCCTAATTTCCACTCTACACCAAAGGGGTCATTTTGCTCCTTGACATGTTTAACGGGCAGGGGTCCTCTCTACATTGCAGGTCTTCAGCTGTAACAGTCTCGAACTCATGACATGCCAGCCACAAGTCTATGATCTTGTCCACTAGACTACTGCGGCCATTTCGTATAGCCGAATCATGTGACGCTGATATTCACTCACTCACTGAGAGAGACTTACTAATATTTAATAAATTTTCTTTCATAAGGAATAAGTAGAAAGTCAAACACTGTCTTAATGGAATATAAAGTTTTTCTATTATTTTGGTGCACTATGAATGAAAACATTGAAAAAATTATTTATGTTTTGTTTTTATTTATTTAAAATTTCCCAGATAATTAAAAAAACGGCGATGCTAATTTGATATCTGACCACTACAGATTTTTTATCCAAATAGTTCTAAAATTTCACCAAGTTGGAGTGATAACATTACATAATGGTTACCTTGATTTTTGTTGTTTATTACGATTATATATATATATATTTTTCCGAATTTCCTTCTCTCAAAATGCATTATTATACAGTGTTCTGATGATTACACATAATGCTGTTACTTTTTTTGGTTGATTTTTTTTTTACGATTCAGACTGATTTCAAATGATTAACTAATTTTGAAATATTTTTTACCTATTTCCATTTTGGACATCTTCTTTCTTCTTTACATGCTGTCAAATATTCTCGTTGAATGAGAGATATACTGAATAATTGATAGCTGAAAAGTAGTTGGTAACACTCTCGAAACAGACGAGAGGAAAATTGAGAGAACGTAAAATATAATCTAGGTCACTTTTTAAAGGGATTTTGGTGGAGTAGAACATGGGGCAAGCCACTGTTTCGTGATTGCAGTATAGTCACAACGGTGACAACACTTCTCGTTTTTATTGAAACAGATCGAACTAGAAATGTTGCGGTTTTGGATTACTTGAAATCTTACCAAAACAGTTGAGCAAAAGAGGTGTTAAACGCACACACATATAACCATTAATCATTCGCTTTAATTCGCTAATTTTAAGAGACCGGAGCTAAAACAAATACTATTAAATGTATGTGGAGTTATATTTCAAAGCTTTTCCATGGTTGAATACAATCGACTAGAAATATCTGAAGCTTACATCAAATGATTACATAATTAATAAAATTTGTTTTAATAAAAAAGGGTCCTTCCATTCAATTCTTGGCGTATTGTTCCATTAATCAACCAGACTGGCATATTGTTTAGGGAAAATATAGTCATGTTATCAGATTCATAACTTAAGTCACTCACTCTTTTCATTTTTAATGGATTTTTTTTATCTTAAGAAAAATATTGCGGTAATATTTTTCAAACAACTTTTTTCTTACGAAAAATAAGTACATATTTCTTGTTATTTCCTCATTTTAATATATTTTCTGTTTCATTTAGCACTGTATTTTCTTATTCGTCAAATATCAGCCATTTTCGTTTCACTTCGTGTTTTCAGGAAAGTGACCCTATCTCCTAACTCCTTTGGGGCCCTTTTTTAGATATGGAAGCCCTGTTAGTGGGACTGTAGTTACACATGTTGGGACCTGTAGCTAGGGGGCCCCGTATCATTGATACGGTGATAGCTACGCTCCCGGACCCTATTGAATAAAAACTACTAAATACCAAAGGCCTATTTCAAAATCGTGCCAAAAATGGGTTGCGGTTCGGTATCAAATTAGTTCCAAACAGGTTTCAAAAGTTGATTAGTTAGTGTGTGTGTATATATATATAGGTTATATTTTCAGTAGCATAGCGTGAAGCTTTCGCCACCTGGGGTCGATTGAAAATTTGTCGCCTCTCTATTTTAATTATTAGTCAAGAAAATTAGTAAAAGTAAAAAAAAATGAACTTGAATCAAACGAGGAACTGGTCGACATGTTTATCGTGTATGGAACTGTGAATTGTAACAGGCAAGATGCTCGGCGGTTGTACCAGGAACTTTTCCCGAACAGGTGGGCTCCACATTCCCACGATCTTCGCAAGTATGAACAGAAGGTTACGTGAGATTGGTTTTTTTTAACGACAACTACAATGAATCGATACCGAATGACAAAGACACTTAGCAATGAGGAGGCATTCTTGCGTCTAGTAGAAGACAATCTAAGTACGAGAACTCTTGACGCTTCCAAACTTCTTGACGCAGAACATGTTCCTCCGTCGTTGTGTCACTCTATGTGGTACCATCATGAAAGATCTCCTCCACATTACGGAATCCACGTCTATCAACACCTCAACGTAACCTTTGGACAGCGGTGGATAGGTTGATTAATTGGCCTGTCAGATTACCTGACTTATTATGCATAAACTTCTTCTGGGGTCACTTGAAAATTTGTGTACAAGACACCCGTACCTTTAGTTGAGAGGCTCCCAAACTTTTTGTCTCATAGACTCCTTGCAATGTTTTTCGGATTGAGGTTAACCCTGCTTGCCTAAACTTGAATTTTTACAAATATAACTATTTAAATGTCTTTTTGACAGCTGGAATAAAGCTACTTACTTTAAAAGATTTAAATTTCACTGTAGTGAAGTATAGTGCTTAAAAGACTTGAGAAAGGCATATTAATTAAATTAAAATCTAAGTAATACATAAAACAACTTTTACATAGAATAACTGATCAACAAACAAATCCTTTCCATTTGATATAGGTTTTTACTGACGTATTTAAAACGGCCTACTGTTACGATTTAGGCAGTGCATGCAGGGTCCGAGGTATTAAATTTGATTTTACCGCTCAGAGTAAAGGACATATTTGTTATATTAGCATGTCCAGACATTGTCATTTTATTTCAGTTTGTAAAAGTTGTGGATTTTTTTTGTTCTTGTAAAATGAGTTCTTCAAAGTTCTTTGGACATATTACACACACACACAATTATTATGAATAAAAAGAGCCCTCAGCAAATACAAACTCCGATCACTGTACTCAACGAATGTATATGGCTTGGTCTCGCAGAGGAAATGGAGGGGTGGAAGAGTGGAAAAAAAGCTGGTGTTTCACACAGTTATTCCTCCGCTCGAAAAAATAGCTCACTCGCTGCAACCTAACATACACCTCCTGCGAGTGATAAGTTTTTTCACAAACAATTCTAATACCACAAACATATACACAATACATACAAAATATAACCATGAGCGCAGTGACATAACATTAAGAGATAAATGAAATTTTTTGCCTTGAATATCTTAAGTTTTCTTCTTTCATAGCTTTCGTAATAAAATATGCAACAATAAATTTTATAAAGTTAGAAAAACCGGAAGTGGGTCTTTGATCTACCAGAATTGGGCATTTAAATTGTTCAAAATCTATCATAGCGAGTCTGATAACTCAAAATATTACAAATGTATTTCTATAAAACTTTTTGAACCTGATATTTATGCTATTTTATAGAGAATGTACTAAAATAGTTGTTATTGTATGAATACTTTAAGAGTTAGGACTTGTTATTTAAATAATGGTCTCATAAAGAAAGTGACTTTTTTTTTTACAATGTTTATTCAATCAGCTCTAAAATTTTCAAATTTTAATAAACATTGAAATTTTAGTACATCCTCTAGATAAATGCATTTAATTTGTTTTTGTAAACTAATATAAGTTTATTACTCTTTTCTCTAATTGCTTTGAAGTTTTACGAAAATATTGCTAAAATTTCACTCATAATTGTGATTTTTGTAAAATTTAGACAATTTATTTTAAATATTGTTGGTTAAATATTAGTATTAATTGATATTGAATCCTAAAAAAGCATTTATAATGTTAATATGTCATTTTGTCAAAAGTACTCACTTTGACTAATGCCTCAAGAATAATGGTCTCAATAATTTTAAGCTTATTTCAATAATATGTCTCAATAAACTTTAATGGTAAACTTTATTCAAAAAAAACTTACTTCATCTCATTAACTTTATTCAATAACTTTAAACTTTATCAATATTTAAACTTATTCATCAACTTATTCATAATTTTCAATAATAATTTATTTCATTAAATAATTTTCAAATTTAAAATATTTTATTTCAATTGTAAAAAAACTTAGCCCTTACAATTTATTTGGAAATATAATTTATTTCAATATAAGGTGTGCAATTTTAATAAAACTATAGCCACTAGTAAAAACTCAAGGAATTTCAATAATTGTTCGTTTTAAATATAATTTATTTCAATATACTCGAGTATTCATTTAATAAAACTGTAGCCACAAGTAAGGGAATTTTTCAATAAATTGGTATAAAGTAGAGGAGTTTTTTCAATATTATGTGCAATTAAAACAAAATCCGTGATTTTTAATAAAACTGTAAAAGTAGGGATTTTTATAAACATGGTAAAAATCGAGGGAATTTTTATAAACATGGTAAAAATCGATTGGGGTCCGGTGCTTATAATAATTTTTTACCGACTGTATGTATGAGGGGTGTTCAAATGAAAGTGATTCGAGGTGTGTATACACGATGCGAAGGACAGAGGACACATAGGACTAGTAGACATACATAGGAAAAACAATATTTAATGAGTGAAACGCAAACAAAGTTTCTTAAAAGAAATCCCCATGGCGTTTAAGCAGCCGTCTTATTGCTTTGGAAGGTTGCGAATTCCGTCCGCGAAGAATGATATTGGTTGATCATGGAACCAGTTTAGAACTGCAGTCTTCAAATTGTTGACCCATTAGGTTTTTCTACAGCGCTCCAAAGATGTGATAATCGCAAGGTGACAAGTCTGGACTGTAAGTTGGATATTCCAGGATTTCCCACTTTTTACAGGGCCAGTATCTCGACACACACCTTGGCGACAAGCGGCCTTGCATTGATGTGCAGAATGATGACACCTGGCAACAGCATACCTAGACATTTGTTTTTGATAGCCTTATGCATCTTCTCAAGTGTTTGGGTGCACCGTTGGGCATTTATCGAGGCGTCCGGCTCCCTTAACTCCAGTAATAGGAGTCCCTGCATGTCGAAAAATGCCGTCAACATCACCTTTCCAGCTGACTGCTGAACTTTGAATTTTTTGGAACTAGGTAAGTCATTGCATGCTGACGGACTTCTCCTCCAGTTGGATGTGGTGGCACCAGGTTTCACCCACTATGTGCAGCAGAAAGTTGACATTGGCAACAAACTTTTTGATACTTCAGAAGGTTGCCGACAAAATTATGAACAATATCGATATAAATATTGAACTTGTAGCGGTCTCTACGCAAGACAGTACAGCCTCCGGACAGGTGTGATACTTTTGTCAAGTGGTACGTTACGTGCTTACGAATCCATAGGTTGTGGTTCAATCCTTGACATTGGTGACTTTGGCTGAAAAGAAAAACGTGAAATCTTCTGATCTATCATAGTGCCCTCTACCCGTAAGAAGAGCAAGCAAAGTCGTCAGACCCACTTGAAGCAGCAAGCAAAAGTCACCAGACTCACTTGACACAGCATTCAAAGTCGTCAGACTGACTTGACGCAGCACCGCGCTACACACGCTCACCATAACAAATATCTCGTTCATTCGCCTATCCGCCAACTCACTGGTGGGAGAGTAGTGTAGTAGTATCTACGTAAGGCAGTAACAGCCACCAGACAGTGGTGATCACTTTCGTCTAGTGGTATGTTACGTGCTTACAAATCCGTAGGTCACGGGTTCTATCCTCGACAAACTCATTTGCGAAATCACGAATGTCTCGACGTCGATTTCCCTCGATTTCAGCGTCAGTGTCCTCAATCAGCTTCTTTGTCATAATTTTTTATGCTTGACCGAGCCGTGACAAATCTCTTGTCTCCTGTCTAGCTTCGTTAAACATTCTCGTCCATCTCGTCACCATAGGCTTCGACACATAGGTGTCACCTTACACAGGCAACGTTCTGTATTGAATATCCACCAGCTTACATCTTTCCAGTGTTAAAATTTTATTACAGCTCGCGGGTCTGTTTTGGTCGAGTGCATCCACACCAGCCACTTTTAAATGAATGTCACGTTCTTAAGAATGCAATTATCACCAATTTTCTTGCGCACGAGTGTGCGTAGTACATACTCTTTTACTATCGTATTTGTTTCACGAAAATACATTGAAAACTTTTCCCGTGCGACGCTTTGAATCATTTTCATTTGAAAACGCATTTCACAAGCATGTTGCAAAATAAACCAAGGCATAAAAAAGCAAAATAGCGCAAAATCGGACAACCCTGAATAAATCTTATCGCATGCGCACCAATGAGGAAAAGTTTTTTTTACTAGACCAAGCCAATGAAAAATCTTTGAGACGAGACCTATATCGCACTTCGGCCTCACTTTAACGTCATGCCAGAGTGTCATCATTCCTCTAAAATTATAGTGATCAGTAATCGTAGTTAGCTGTGTAGAAATAACTACAGTAAGTATCATTTATTATGTTATCATTTGTTTTTCATGCAGTGCATTTTTTTGACATTTTACGTCAGTGTAGTAATTTTTAATAATCGAAAGAAAAGCACGCGTTTTCGAAATCTTCGGCAAGGAAATACTTTTATGTAGTGTTAATGCAATCGTTGTTACCAGCCCTGGCATTTTTAAATATCCTTTGATAAAGCTGATGTTACACCTTGATTAAGAATTTAAAATAATTAAAGTAAAATGTGTGTCTGGGTGCACACAAGTTTTCGATATAAATTATTTTAATAAAGTAGATCACCTAATTATCTCTGAAAGGTTATCAGTAACTTAATATTTTAAGGGTTATTTAAAGAGTTAACGAACCAAAAAAGTAGCCAAGTTTGATGTGCATCTTGAAAAAAAAACTTAAAGCAAAGTAATTTTTATTGTAATATAGATTGGTCATTCTGCAAGATAATTTTTTTTTGGCTGAGGCATCGAAAATGCCCGGCGGCCAACTTCCTATTTTTTTCTCCAAATTTGGCAATTTTTGTTCATTAATTTGTTTTAAAAGTGTTTTCAGTTATTAATTAAAATATTGGTGGTTTTTTTTTGTATTAATGAAAACAAAAAAATCTGCTTGTAATCGAAGTACCTGAAACAATTTATTACATTATTTGAGAACATTAACTGTGAATTTAAGAAAGAAATGTTACAATATCTGGAATTTTTCAGTCTAATACTAGTTAAAAAATGTGATTGGGGATAGCATTAATTGTCGTGTTTATCAATAGTTTGACCCATTATGACAAAAACTTGGGTCGGATGGTTTAATTTTTATTGCAATTAAAAATATTTAGAAATAGTAAATATGCATGTAAAAATATAACATTTTGCATTCTAGGAGTTTTTTTATGGAATTTATTTTGTATTTGATGATACGAAGCAATTAGGGAATTTACAGCATATAAAATGGAAAGGTAAGATTGTATGTTGAGTTCTGGGCTTAAGGTCATATTTCTATTGCTCTTCTGCGAAGATGGGTGTTTCTCTTTGTGTACCTTATTAAAATTTCTTTAGTTATATGAATATATTCTCTTAGTAAATTGAGTTAATCTCTATATAATTATATTCTATAAAATCCTTGTTTAGTTCATACCTTTGGTGAAGAATAAAACAAAAACAGGGCCAAATTGGGCCAATAAATCATTTTTCTGTTGTGGACCTCTATCTAATTTGACAACATTAGTTTGAAAAGCTGATGATAAAAATATTTAAAAAAAGTAAGGTTCAAATATCATTATCTAAATTGTCATCATTATCTTTAGATATTGGTTTTCTATTTGATCTTTTTAAGTTTCAAATTGCTGTTTCAAATTGCTATCCTTTATCTTTCTCTCTCTTTTTTTTATCCTTAAGCTACAAAATTGAATTTTTTCCCTTTGCTTATTTAAAAATTATTTCCTTTTTTGACCTGAAGGCTCTAATTTTATGTATGAAATGTGTATTAATCATGAAATATATGAAATGATATCTGAATTATTAAAGCTTGCATTTTGCTTGCCAAGCATAAATCAAGTTTTTGAAAAATTAAATGGAAATTTACAGTAAATATAACAATACTTTTTTTTTTTATTATTTTAATAATAGCTACTGCTTTTATTCTGAGATTTTTTTGTGAATACTAAAAGTCACAAAACTGGCTGGTAATATTTACTTTAATATTTAATCTTAGAAGAATGTTTCATTTGAATAATAATAACCGAATTTTATGTATAATTACTCACCTTTTTGAAATTAGAAGTCTGGCATATTGAGCAAGTTTATTTGGTACTTAAATACTATCGCAACCATATTTGTGACACAGAATAAACCTGCACAAATTTTAAGTGGAATATGCCAACAGGAATATGGAGCATTTAGCCAAAATATACTATGTGAAAAATAATGGGGAACTAATTTGATAACGGGGGTAATAGCACCAAGTGCTGCTAGGCGTGATAAAGATCACGCCAAGCAGCGCTTCTTGTTGCTGGAATGAAATCTAATATGGCGGCCTAGCAGTAATTTAATGATACACAATAATTTAAAAGAATTGTTTTGAAATACATTGAAATGTATTTCAAATAAAAAATATAGAAAGAGATTGAGAATAACCTAGATCAATCAATAAATAATGAATAATAATATTATGTAATAAAAAGTAACATGAACTAATAATAGTATTATAAGCAGCATATAATCTTATAATATTATTTTATCGTAATTATAATATTCATATAGTACGATTTTATAACGGTTATTAGAAATAATAATCATATAATATAATTAAATAGTAATTAAAAAGAATAATCGTCGAATTGTAAAAAAATAAAAATAATGCATAAGAGAACTCGTAATACATAACTATAAATAAGCATAAGAATTGCTATAAATAAACAAAAGAAATAGTTATAAATAAATAAGATAATAATTATAAATAAATAACAAAATATGTAATAATAGTTATAAATAAATGCTAAAAGAAACAATTATAAATAACAAATATTATATGATGATTACACATAGTAATAATTGCATTTTTTTTCATTATGAATAAAATAATTACATAATGTATGTTAAAATTAATTTAGAATATCAGTTACAAAGTAGTGAAAGCTTGCAATATGAAACTTGCATTGCAAGTTCCTTCAACGAGTATCATCAAACAAAGAACGTAAAAAAACCATTTTTAAAATGAAAATAAACTATTTATAGTGATAATTAAAAGCACAACACTTATTCTTTTAAGAAAAAAATATTCTAGTACTCACTCATTTTAGAAATATCCATATTCGAAAGTAGCCCAGAATTAAACAGAAGACGCAAGTAGAAAAATTAAACTGAAAATGGTTAAATTTTTAAAGATATCGTCTGAAATTAAAGGGTTATAGCGGGAAAAAACGAATAAAGGTTATTTTTAATATACGTTATCTCCATGGCAACCACATCGACAGACGATAAAAATAGTAAGCTAACCATATTGTAATATTATTGCCCATCTTGGCAACATAAACACTGCTTGGCGCTACTACTCCTGATATCAAATTAGCACGAATAATGGTACTTGTGTATTATCCCAACAATCACCAACTCTATTAATATCTCACCAATTTGGCAACCTCAATTTCCTATGTGTCATACATGCTGAATTGCCAACCAAGTACTTCATTTCATATAATGTCCCCAATAGGTTGCGATAATATGTAAGTACCAAAATAATAATTAAGCATGAATAAATAATTATTAATATAAAAAGAATAATTCTAATTATTTAATTTTTTTACTATAATTTTATTACTTAACAATACAGTAAATCTCAGATTTGCATTTTAGTATCCGAGCCTGTCATATCAACAAATGGTTAGGCTTAGATTTGTGGCAAGCAGAGAAATATGAAACAAAGTTCATGATTGCCAATTCAATGCCTATGACACATGTTAAATTGGGGTTGCAAAAGTACATAAGAACTGTTTATTATTATTTTTTTAAAAGTTTGGTCAATGAAGGAAAATGTTAGTTTATCTAATGAGAAGCTTGAAATTTCATTTAATTATAAAAAGTAATTAGAAGTGGTGAAATGATTTTTCATCATCTCTAAGACAAGATTGTTGTTTACAAACAGCAATAATTTTAAATAAAATCAAATTATACTCATTATCTTCATATGTTGTTGGTCTTGTTTCATATGTTGTTGGTCTTGTATGATGATAATTGCTTATAATGTGTGTAATCATAAAAGCAATATAGATATAAGAGGAAATATAGCTTATAATATTTTCTAAATAAATATTTATGTAATAAATTTGGTGAAACTTATGAGGGTGGTCCCATAAGTACCTGGCCTGACCGAGAGATGGCAGTAGTTGTTTGAAAATTAATACTGTATTAGAATGTATGCCATCTGTATAAAGTATATGTTTCAAGTTTGAAGACGCCTCCCTGTTAAGTATTTGCTTGGCAGCCATCAATAGTGAACGTTTTCAGTGAATTTGTGAAAATGGAGAAAATTGGTCATATGTATTATATGATACAATGGTTTCATTTGGAAGGCCTCAGCCCAACCAATATAAAAGCTGAACTAGATTCTACTCTGCGTGAGTCTGCTCCTTCTTTTCCGACAGTAAAATATTGGGTAGCAGAGTTAAAATGAGGCCATATGAGCTGCCAAGATGAGTATCGCAGTAGTTGACCAAATGAGGTGATGACTCCAGAAATGGTGAAGAAAATCCACAAAGTGGTACTGTAATGATTGTTGACTGAAAGTGCGTGAGCTAGCAGGCATAGTACTCATTTCAAAGTGTGGTACATCGCATATTATTTGAAAATTTGGACATGAGAAAGCTGTGTGCATGATGGGTGCCACGTTTGCTCACACTCGAGCAAAGACAGCATTGTGAAGATGTTTCATTTGAGCATTTAGCAAAGTTTCACAGTAACAAAGCAAAATTTTTGTGCTGTTTCATAACTATGGATGAAACATGGGTCCATCATTTCACACCCTAGACAAAAAAAAAAAAAATCAAAACAATGGATTGAAAAGGGAGAACCAGCTCCAAAGAAGGCAAAGGCCATTCCATCTGCAGGCAAGGTCATGGTGTTGGCTTTTTGGGATCATTGGCTATCTTGAGAAAGGAAAAGCTGTCTACTCTGAGTATTGTGTGGACTTATTGCAATGTTTGAGTGAAGAAATCAATCAGAAACAGTTGCATTTGGCAAAGAAGAAAGTGTTTCATCAAGAGAATGCACCTGCTCGCAAATCTGTTATTGCAATGGCCAAAAGTAATGAATTTAAGTTTGAACATGCATCTTTACCAGATTTAGCTCCTTCGATTATTTTCTATTCCCAAACTTGAAAAAAATAGCTCAGGTTGTCAAAGATTTTCCAACAATGAAGAAGTGATGTTAGCAGTTAATGGCTATTTTGAGAAGCAAGCCAGTCCTTATTATAAAAAGGGTATCACATTTATTGAACATCGCTTGGAAAAGTGTATGGAGCTAAAAGGAGATAATGTTGAAAAATATATTTTTTTCTAAAATTTTTGTGTTTTTCCTTTCTTGGGTACTTCTGGGACAAACCTTGTAATTTCAGGAAATGCAAAATATAATGGTTAAAATGAGGTGTAACATAAGTTACACTATGTTCTACTTGCATTGTAGTCATGAGACAATGGCAACTAATGAGACACCTGAAATCAGAATGTTTTGGTGGCATTTTGAGTTAAAAGAAAATTCTAAAATTATTCAAGGCTCAAATAATACATTTTTCTGGCTAATTTCTCTGATTTTCATTTTTAAATAAAATTGTAGTTCTGAAGAACGTATAAAAAAGTAATTTTAAATGGATCTAAGACCTTTGATTTTTGATTGTGGTTATCTGTTAATTTCATTTAGACGTAAAAGATAATTTCCTTGCAAATTTTGCTAAAAGTACTCTAAATATTCTTATATGTGAAATAAATTTATGGTCATTGGCCATTCTTTGCCTCCATTGCACAGAGAAGGGCTAGTCATAATCCTAATGTAAAACATAGTAACTGTGAATATATCTTTGCACTTTATGCAAATTTATGGACATTTATGTTTCAACAATAATTCAACAAATTTCATGATTTAAATTTTTCATTAAAGCTGCTTAAGAAGCTCATTTAGTTAATTTGATGTTTTATACTTTTGAGGTTCGGGTTTCATATTCATCATCAAACCGTAGTTCAAAATTATGAGGATCTCATGTTGCTTCAAAGAGTGTAGCATTAATAAGCAATCAATCCAGTGCCGGTTTATCCATTGGGCACCTAGGGCCTTGGATAAGCTGGACTTAACCAGATTTTCTGGTTATAAATTTCGATCCACAAGTGCCAAAGGGTCCTATAGATTTTCTGTGCCCAGGGACTGGAATGAGCTTAAATCGCACTAAATCAATCTAGCAATGTATGTTTAAAATTAGAAATTCTGTTAATTCTTTATAAAATTTTTTGTGGGAAGGAACATTTTGACTGAAAAGATGGCCAATGGGAAAATAATTTGGTTTAGTGAGAATTAAATATAATGTATATATATAATATATATATATATATATATTCAGATTTGAAAATGATTGAAAATATGTGTGACGTAAAGCACAAGGAGTTGCGTGCAGGTTATATTGAACCAAATATTCAGAATTTCTTATTAGTGTAATGATATGGGTATGTATATCAGCTGATGATGCACTCTATAGCATGGGTCAGCAACCTCATAGCTGTAGTGTATCAAACTACTGCACCAACATGGTTCAGTGTGACATGCAGTAGGAAATATTTGAAATAATTCGATTTTTGGGACAACACATCCACAGTTAGGGAATAGAGGTAAAAATAAATAAAGAGTTTTATGATGTATTAATTATGCATTATTTAATGATATTTATTTGCATGAAAATAATGAACATAAAATATCTGTTCTTTCAACATACATAGAAAATTAAAATTGTACATATACCATGTATTTTTTAAGAATATTTATTAAAATAAGAAAAAAAAAGTATAAATATTTCTGCAATATAGTGGAATAAAAATATAAAATTTTAATCCTAATCTTGTCCCTTCAAAGCTCTACTTAATATTGCAATATCCAGAGGTATAATTTGTGACTTTGAATTTGACACATTATTCTGAAGATTCAGTTGTTAAACAACTTCTTCATGGATTCAAAATATATTTCACATGAAAAAAATAAAAGTGTTCACATAGATATGTAGAACCCAAAGCAAAAAGTAGACCTCGTGCAATAAAAAATTAAATTAAAATTTAAATTGCTGTGACAGTGATGTACAGCAATTTAAAATAGCTGTCAATTTATCAATAGAGTTTATCTTCCAGATCTTTTCATAATTTTGTAAATTTTGCTTTCAATAACTGAAGATTTTTGTTCACAATGCTGCAAGGAGTTTTGTTACCTTTACTAGTACTATACAATTATTTGTATTTAATATTTAATGCTAAAAATGAGTCACATTTAAACAGAGGATTAAAATCTCTGACGACACACAAGTAGATTCAGCAGAATCGTTTTACGGCAAAGAATTGAAAGTAAAAAATAGTCTTAAAGCATGAGACATAGAGAGGAGAGATAGCGATTTAATTTGATCTTATAACTTTGTAGTGTGCCACTGAGAATTGCTCTGCATGCCACTTGTGGCATGCATATTGTAGGTTGCCAACTCTTGCTCTATAGTATTAATAATAATACATGTAGGATCTAAACAGGCTGAAAGGATACATTACTATAAGCCCTACACACATCATCACCCAACTCCAATCATTTTGTTGTAGAAAGATACTCCAAGCAAAATAAAGTTTGTTAATAAACTTTTTTTATATCAGTATGGTATTTTGCAAAAAAACTTGATTAAAATATTAAATAAACTTAAATAAAAACATGTGCAGAACAAGAAATTGGATGATACATCTGGTATTGAAAATTACTATGTAAACACTCAAAAGGAATTACACTTCCTTTGAAGAGCAAAATATGATTGCAGAGATGCTTAAATCACCGTGTAGTTGATGATGTACCTGCCAAGTCCAAACTGCTGCATATAACGGCAAATGTGGTTATCTAAAAACTGAGCCAGGAAGGGATCACGTTCTGTTGAAGTTAAATAGCTGACACCATCTATATTCTGTGTTGCTTCTCAAACTGACTTTGATGCAGGGCTTGAACTGAATAAATACATGGTCCAGCAGTATGTATGTAGAATGTTTAATATTGTCTTTGCTGACTGCATGAAAGAGTACACCTCTTCATCCTGCTGTCTTTTAGTAAGGGGAGAAGTGAGAATGCAATGGAAGGCTAGAGATCTGAGATTGCGTTACACTCCTCTATTGTTTGAAAGTCACTGTTGGACTTGTAACCAGATGAGTGGCATGGAAACTTGATTACAATGAGTAATGGGAACCTTGTCAGGAGTATCTGAAATCATGAACAGATACCTTGCTGTTCAGAAAAAAAAGAAAGAAGGGAAAAAATACAGGTTTAAGTTCGTCTATGCTAGCAGTCTTTGACTTATCATTAATGTCTAGTTCAGAAAACTTATTAGCTCATCTGATAACTTGATAAGGTGCCAGAAAATGGCTACTGTGTTGGTTGTCTAGCACTACTCGTATAAACATGTGAAGACTCTTCAATTATTCCAGGTGGGTAAATATGTTGCTAGTGGAATAGTTCATAGCTGGTACATATCAAACTTGCTTCATAGTATGCCTTAGGTTTGCTAGGAAACGTAGTTTGAGTCCAGGTGGAACTTTGGAATTGCTTAAAAACTATCCCAACAATCTTCAAAGATTTCCCATACACTAATTCAACAGAGGACACTTCTATATTCGTTTTAATGTTTGAAGGAATACCCCAAAATATTAAAGGTTACTAACTAACCCGATATACAATACAATGAGCTGAGAAAGCTGCTTTAATCTGCTGATATGCAGTTTTAATCATGTTGTTCACTTTAGAGTTGCTAGCTGCTATACAATTTTGTATAATACCTGCTATACAATTTTGTATGTTCATGGAACAAATGACTGAAGTGTATTGAAAGTTTACCATGTAAACATTTAAACCTTCATAATGAGCATGAATACATTTCCTTTGAGGAGCAAAATATGATTGCAGATGCACTTAAATCACCGTGCAGTTGATGATCTGTATTCTGTAGTAATGATCTTTGGTACGCAAAACAAGAAATTCATCCTTGTAGGAAAGCCTCTGATTAATGATGAAAAAATTTCAACCCATCTAGTTAACCTATCAGTGCTAGCAAATAGATACCTGTGATTTGTGGATAAAGAGAGGTACCATGTCAATATGCACATGAGTGAATTTTATGTCTCCTGGTTGGATTGATCTGAATGGTGTTTAGGTGTGCTTATATACTTTAATTTTTTGATTTTCCAACAATCCGTTATGTTCATAGCCTTATTTTTCTATGCATACTGTGATCATAATAAAATCTAATCTGGTTTTTTTTCTTCAAGATGCAATAAGGAGTGTGTAATATAACAAATTTGCTTTTTAAATTTATGTGGTGCATTGGGTCAAATATTACTAGAAATGTCATAGTATAATGCATATTTATTATTGACATGAAGAAGCTGCAAGTTTAAATCAGTATCAGATCTAAGCAAGATCTGTAACTGTTAACATTATTTTTCTAAAGTCAATGCCTGGAACATTTATTTCAGATATACATTAAAAAGTATTTGCAACAGCACTGGCACATCACCTATTTTATATTGTTTTATGATAGCCTACTTTTAAATTTTGTATGCCATCATTGTGCAGAAAATGTTAGTCATTCAATTTCTATTTGTAAAGCAAGAAAAGAGTACTGTGGTTTGTAAACAAGTGAACACTGATTCTCCAACATGTATATCAAGTGACATATTGTTGAATAAAAAGCTAAGAGCTTGCTATCAAACATACTCCATTTCTTTCCTAAATCTCACCTTTTTTTGCAAAAAAATTACAGGGACTGCCTATGTTTGTAGCATCAGAGTATAAAGATAGGCTTGCTAAAGGATCATAAAAGGCCAACAAAATGGCATTCGAAACCATGCTTACAAGCCTCAAATGCCTATAGGGCACTTTTATTCTGTTCTATCCTTGATCAATCATTATACTTTTTAGGTTTCATGAGGTTAAATAATGTAATTTGTACTGTTTTTAATTGAAAGGTGATAGAAATTGGTAGTTGTCAGAAATCTTTACAATTTATCCATTGTATCTGGTAAAAGTACCACAAAATTGTCTCCACTTTTTTTTAGGTAAAAGTTTCAATCCTGTGGCAGATACAGAAAAACCTAAATATTCTAGTTGAGTTTTCCTATAAACACATTTAAAGGGAATAATAACTATTGTATTTACTTAGACTAGTGAAACAAACTTTCTAAATCTTTTTTTTGTGTTTGTCTTCATCGGTGTAGCTACAAAAAATATCATCTAAATATGCTTAGCAAAATTTCAAGACATGACGATACTGACCAAGTAACTTTGGAATGTTTGTGCAGCATTTCGAAGACTGGCACACATGTATTTGTGCTTGCATAAACCTATTGAGCTATTACTGCAGTTTTTGGAACATGCACAAGGAAAATTAGAACCTGGTCTATTTTTGAGAAAATGATTTGCCTTGAAAGAAAGTGGATAAAGTCATGAATACACAATATCTGATAATAATCAGGTATGGTAGCAGCATTTAACTAGTGATAGCTACCACATATTCTCAGTGTTCTATTCTTCTTGAGAACCAAATGCATTGGACTACTTAAATGATTTTTGGATGGGGCAACAATTCCTGCTTTAAGTAGATTATTGAATTCCAATTTATCACTAAGTTTCACTGGTAACAGACACTTGACTTTCAAATATATGAGCACTCCTTGAGTCTGTCTCAATGCAATGAAAAATTTCTTTTTGGGCTAGGGAAAGTAACAAATTTTTCTTAGGTGTACCCCAAGAAACCTCAACAAAACATCAGAAGCTAGGCAGTCCCACATTGGGTATAGTGGTTAGCGACGCTGACTGCTGTGCCGTTGGGACTGGGTTCGAATCCCAGAGAAGACATGGATATTTGTAAACGTATAGTGCCTTCTCTGCATGGCGTACTTTAAATAGCTGTCGAGCCGCAAGTCCTCTCGTGAGGTTGGTGGAAGGGGAAGAGAGGTGGAAGGCCCCTGACCACTCCCAGGATGTTCTCCCTCTAAATTGGGTGAAACCGAGCTAAATCGTTCTGTCACCTGTATGGTGCTCAAAGCTATGGCTAATGACAGGTGTCACTTAGCCCTTTACCATGATGAATTTCGTGGGCCTTGATCTGGCCTTTGCCAATCAAGTGGCATTGGTAACAACAACAAGCTAAGCAAGTTTGCTCCCTCCAAGTAATTTTTTTTAAAGTTCAAAATTACTTAGTAGTTCGAGCTGCATCAGCAATTACAAAAGAGAATGGAAAAATGCATCTCAAGCTTTGTCAATATTAAGGTGTATTACTCTATAAAAATATATCAGAGATTGAAGATGATGCAATTATATATACTTTGTATAATTATTATAATTGTTAGTGTATTTTTTAGTTACCTTTCAGCCACATTAATGATATCAATTTTATCTAGCTGAGTTGAAAATAATGCAAATTTTTTATTTTTGATAACATTGTACCATTTTTGTGAAAAAATTAAAATATCTTAAATTTATATTTGGATTTTCAGATTAATATTTTCTTTTTGTTTTCTCATATTTATTTATTTTTCTTTTCCAGAAAGTGTTCTTGGACATTTCTGCTGGAATTCCTGAACTGTTATGTCTGAGCCACAAGGCCAGAAAAAAAAGAATAAAAAGAAAAAGAAATCAGGAAATAAAACATCCCCAGACGTTAATCAAGCCAATGAAATTCAATTGAATGGATCTGAAAATGGTGCTATTAGTATTAATGAAATATTACCTCAAAAGGTTGGCGTGACAACAGTATATAAAGATGTGGAAGTTACTATGACACATGATGGTAATGTGAATGAAACAGTGAATGGTACATCTAAGAAGAAAAAAAAGAAAAAGAAATCAAAACAAGCACAGCAAACAGAAACTGCTCAAGAAACAACTGTTAATAGTGAAATTGATACTCAAAACAATTTCATCAAATTTAGTGAAGATCGCATAGAATTAGTAAATCATCCAGAAATTAGTGTAAGTGTTTCTAAATTGCAAGATTCTCCACAAGAAGCACCTAAAAATTCTGAAGAAAAAAATTCTGTCAACTCACAAGAAAAAGAACAATCTGAAGTAGATACTACATTAAGTGGAACTTCTAAGAAAAAAAAGAAGAAAAAGAAAAAGAAGAAAACAAGTACTGACGATAATAACGTACCTACTGAATCTACTCCAGATTCTACTGAGGCCTCATATAAAGCTCCTACGTATGTAAAACTACCAGCAACAGGGGATACATGTGTTTTAGTTGTTAGTCATGAAAGTTTTTCTAGTGAAGCTAAAGCTCCTATAAGTGCTGAAACAGCGACATCATCAAAAAACAATACTACAGTATTGATTAAGAACAAAGATAGGACTGTAGAATCTGAAGGATTTTCTGCTTTAAGTCCAGAAATTGAATCAGAACCATCTATTAGCATATTTCCTGTTTCATCTGATCAGAATAAAACATCTTTAAAAAAAGCAGACGGATCAACCATGGATTCAAATTCGCATAAAGTAAGCGAATTAGTTGGAAAAGATATTAATGCTAATGATACTCCAGATTTAGCAACTGTAAAGGATTCTCCCTCAAGTATCCAAGAACCTGTTCTTACTAAAGCACAATTGAAAGCTGAAAGACGTGCAAAGCAAGAAGCTCAAAGAGCTGCTAAACAAGCTAAGAATGCTGAAAAAGCTCCATCCAAAGCTCCTCCTCCCTCCTACTCCTGCACTGGAAGAAAATGAACAAAACAAGATTGCAGCTGATAAGTCAAAGTCTTCTGCAGTGAAACCAACTACTTCTGAAACCACAGAACCAGCTAAAAATAAAGTTTTGCAGAAGCCTTCTACTGAAAGAGAAATATACAGAAAGAGTCAGCTTTTTTCACATCTTCCACAATACAAAGAGTTGTCAAAAAAGCAGTTGAATGATGTGCATCAAAAAATTCATCCTGCCATTATTGAATTAGGTTCTTATTACAATGATGGTATTCTGTGTGGATCCAATGCTCGTTGTGTTGGATTTCTTGCAGCATTTAGAGAAGTTCTCAGAGATTATAAAACTCCACCAAATAAAGAATTTTCTAGAGATCTAGAATCCAAGTTGAAGACATATTTAAATTTTTTGAGTTCCTGTCGTCCCCTCTCTATCAGTATAACAAATTCTGTACGATTTCTGCGATATCAAATCAGCTATATTCCAAAAGGTATAGAGGAGGAAGAAGCTAAAGAAAAACTCTCTGCTGCTATCAACAATTTTGTTAAAGAAGAAATTTTACTTGCAAAGGAAGCCATTTGTATTTCAGCCAGTGCAAAAATAGTTGATGGAGATAATATATTAGTTTTTGCTTATTCATCTCTCGTGAAAGATGTTCTCTGTAAAGCTTTTGATCAAAATAAGTCTTTTCATGTAATAATTGTCGGCTCTCGGCCAAAATTGGAAGGACTTGAAATGTTGAGACGTCTTGTTAAGCATGGGTTACGATGCTCTTATACTTCAATTGATTCAGCTTCATATGTTATGAAGAAAGTTTCAAAAGTAATAATTGGAGCTCATGCATTGCTTTTAAATGGCTATGTTATGTCCCGCCTTGGATGCAAGCAGTTAGCTTTACTTGCTTCATATTACAGTGTTCCTGTCTTAGTATGTTGTGAAACATATAAATTTTGTGATAGGTCTCTGTCTGATTCCTTTGTGCACAATGAACTTGGGAAACCAGATGATTTAGTTAAAACTAGCCGAAATGAAAATGAAAGCCTTAAAAATTGGCAATCCTTGCCATCATTACAAATGTATAACATATTGTATGATGTAACACCGTCTGATTTAATTTCTGTAATCATTACAGAAAAAGGCCTTCTTCCTTGTACTTCTGTACCTGTTGTTTTAAAAGTCAAATATGCTGGTTTACAGGATTGTTTCAACTAATAAGCTAAATGTATTTTCTTTAAATCTAATATTTGCTATTTTAATAAAATGCTCTCTTGAAATTTTTACATTCAATTCAGATACATCTTGTAATTGACAATTCCAACATAAGTAATATTTATAAAAATAATCAAAATAAAAACATTAACGTTAGTTTTTTATGGTTTTGTAAATTGGATTTTTTTTTTTGGAACATTGATCAAAGATTTGTATATATACTTACCCTGACAGAATTTACAACAATGTTTAAGACATTTTTTAAATGTATTAACATGTACAGAGTTATTAAGTGACTGTGCAGTAATGTTTTGTTTGCTATTGATGGTAATGCATTTGCACTTTTTTCAGAATGATTATTTTATGATATTTTAAATTATAAAAATGCAGTAACTTGAATTAGAGAAGAAAATACCTTTGAAAAAAAATACTTTAAATGCTTTTTGAACATATGTTTTTGATTAATACATTTTTCAGTTGCTACAAATTCAGTATTTGACTTAAAATTAGCTAAAAATGAGAATAAATTTAATTTTAAATATAATTTAAAGGGTATGTTTCTGAATATATTATATTTGGTAGAAATATACATAATTAGTTTTTATCAATTAAAATGTTTTTGCAATTTTAAATAATTAATATCTCTAATTTCCTAATATGTATCTATCTAAACATGTAGATTAGTTTTTTTTTAGGATCATGAGAAAGTGTGCATGTGTGTGTTTAGATTTTCTTCGAGGAAAGTTAGTAAATACAAACTGCTTAAAATTTTTTCATTCTGATGACTGCAGTATTTTACTAAATTATTTCTAGGATTTACATGTATGGTAATAATAACATTTCCTGTAATTATTGAAATGTGAAAGGAGTGTGGCACCTTGCAAATGGCCAAATGCCAACAAGTAGTGTTCCTGAAGTTGTGGTTGCTAATGAGTTCTTTATTTTAATCAGGATATACCAGGTGCCTAAAAAGTATGACTCTACTTTGAAATATTAATTATAAATAAATAAAATAAAGATATATATTTATGTTTTATTATTATTTTTTGGTTTCATAAAGAAAATATCAAAACTTTTTTACAAATGCTTTGTTCCATGATTTCATTGTGTGCACCATAAGTTGTGTGAAACACATTGAATCTGTATGAGATTTCTAGCCAGTGGGGCATATGTACACCCAGCATTGCGGAGGGGCCCAGGGTTCTAAGAGGTCCAAAGTGATTGACTCCAAGTACGTACCCTTTGTAAGATCCTGCTTGAGATACAAAACCTGTCTTTGTGAAGGGAGGGGAGGGCTAATATTCTCCGTTACGCCACTGTTTCTAGCCATTTTCTATGAAGCATTTTGCAGGATCAATATACTAAAGGGCCACTATAGTTCGACTTTTCCCTTCATCAGTGTCACTAATGGAAAATTGGTAAACAATGTTTTTCACGTATCTCTACAAGAAGTCCAAAAGTGTTATGTCTAGAGATCTAAATGGCCTGGGAATTCTTTCCATCCATTGCCCATAGAACTTTTTCTCACTTCCAAACTCTCGTGAGATGGTGCCCCATTTACGCTGTATGTGTGTTGTAGATTTGTTGTTACTTATGCCACCTGATCAACAGTGACATCAGACCAAGGCCTATGAAATTCATTGTGGCAAGGGGCTAGTTGTACTGTCATTAGCCGTAGCTTTGAGCACTGTACAGTTGACAGTATGATTTGGATCGGTTCCACACAAAATTTGAGGGAGAACACTCTAAGGGTGGTTAGAGGCCTCTCAGTTAAAAGTGTAGTATAGGGGGCACTTGGCGCAGTCATTTTTTTGGCGACTAAAAGTGGTCGCCAAGGTACTTTGTTCAGTACCAAATTAAACAGTGTGCCAGAATGAATTCGTTATCTCACCATGGCATTTAGATAAAAATCGCCAAATCTGAAGAGAAATCGCCAAATCCACCCTTCCACCAACCTCACGAGAGGACTTGTGGCTCGACGGCTATTTAGAGTAAACCCATGCCTCGAAGGCACTATACATTTACAAACATCCATCCTTCTCTGGGGTTCGAACCTAGGCCCTACGGCACAGCAGTCAGCTCACTAACCACTATACCGGACGGGCGGCGCTGTAAATTTAAATTCGATAAACCGCGCTATACAATTTGCAGTGAAGCCGTTTTGAAACAAGAATGTTAAAAAATGGAGAAGTTGCACTATCTAGTTTGCATTTCATGAAACAGAAACTTAAAGCTTTTCTTTATGGAATATAAAAAACCGTAAGTAAAAATTCTTTTACTTTTAATTCATCTTTGAAAGTGTAGTCATATTTTTCGGACACCCTATATATTGGATGAGTAAAATGCATTATATTGTGTTGCATTAGTAAAATGGATTGGAAGTATGACATTTAAGTAAAATTCTTACATGCGTGCTAAAAATACTATTAGTGAATTATTACGCACCAGTTAATTGGAAATTTTAAAATACTGACTAATAGATGTCTCACAATCTATTTGATTCCCGACTCGAAAGAGTTTTTTTTTCGACTTTTAGCAATGAAAACGCTGTGTCATTTACATTCTGCTTCATAAAGTGTGTAATTAGTTTTTAAACAATGTAAAGCATTGAAAAATACAACAATTTTGATTAGAGTTTCATTATCAATTTCAACATCAGAATCGCTATTCATTGGCTGGGACTAATCAGTTTCCTCTACTTCAGTTGCACAGATAGGCACTCCATCGTCAAATATGACATTCTCGTAAAATATCTTAAAATATCGTCTGTGTTGCAGAGGGGGATGAGATAAGAAAGGAATTTCCTGTTCTGTTCTAAATACACACGTTACACTCATGATTCATCTGCACCTTTAAAGTTTAATAATGGTCTGCACCCTTTCTCATCGAATTTGCTGCTGACAGAAAAGCTTTTCTGTTCCAAACAAAATATTTCTCATTTGAAAAAAAAAATCCAATTTGTTCTAATACAAACTAAAAAAAGAAGAATGTTCTGTTGTTGAAATAATTAGATAATTCGAGGTTTATATTTATTATTTGTTAAAAAGTTGTTTTTTCAATTCCTACTATTAACTCACACTCTCTGTATATTTATTTATTTATCTTGGTGGAATTTTCAATCGTTAATAAAATACATTTTAAAGCGCTCAATTGAGCTGAAATTTTATACACATGATTATTTTGGATGACAATACAATAATTTAACTATAATTAATAAACATTAATGAATTAAAACTAATTATTTAAAGAATTACAAATACAGCCACGTTGGCGACTTGTGTCAAAACTTGAAAAGGTTTTTTCTCACGTCTTAAAGCATTCAGTTGAACTGAAATTTTATATACACGATTGTTTTGGGTGACAATACGATACTTTAATGATAATGAATAAAAATTAATTACCACTTAATGTTGCGATTCTGTCGTATGCATATACATATTTATATTAATTGTAACTATTTAATAAAAAGTAGCTAAAATAAAATTTTTCTTTCTTGATCTAAGTAGGAATTGACTTAATTTTTTTTTATCACTTGTTTTACCTTCATTTTTATCGGGGAAAGAGAAACTTCGTTAAACAGGGGTTCGGTAAATCCGGGTCCGACTCGGTTACTATTAATACTTGAATGGACTAAATTCATAACGGTCACATGATAAAGGCAGTCACGTGTTCTCCACTGATTAAAAACTGACGTACTAGTTGTTCTATTTGTAAAGTTTAGATAACATTTAAAATTTGATTATTGGTTAAAGATGTTCACTTGTCAAAGATGTCACGTGTTCACTATTCTTCAAATAGTTTTAAAAATTTAAAAAAATAAAAAAACCTTACATTATAAGCGTACTTTTAAATTTGTTTTTTAAACCATGTGCATTATTATCTCGTTCACAGATATATAAAAGGCTGGAGCCAGTTTAAAAGGATGACATGGCGGATCCTGTTCGATAAAAACCCAGTTGGGCAGCGATGCACGAAATCTTGAGTGAAACGTCCCTTTTTTGGTTGGAGAAGGGGGGACTATTGTCCCCTATTGAAAGGTTCAAATTTTGCTCGCAAAGTGAGGAGTGAACAATATATTATTACCATTCATAGAATTATACTTTTTAAAATTTTGGCTTTAAAAAATTCAGCCCGCTATGGCAAATATGATGTCTTGACATGATAGAAGCAGTAAATTTTAATCTTATAAATTAAAGGACGATTTTATATAAAAAAACGTTTTAGCTAAATTATGCTTTGTTAATTTGTTTTATTTCTTTAGAATCCTTTTGTAACGATATAATACCATTAATTTAAAGTATTTGTATAATATTTTTTTAAAATGAAAGTGTTTGAAGAATTTTTTTCGAATCTTTCAATCAATAAATTTCCTTATCTATTTAGTAAACATACATTTTAAAACTAACCAAATTGTTTCAGGATTTTGTCATTGTGGAAAATATTTTTTATGGTTGTTATATGTAAATTTTAAATATATAAAATGTTATAGAAATTTATATACGCACCAAATTACATTTAGGTTGTTATAAATCTATTTGGGAAAATTTAATTCATTAAACTTTATGAAATGGCAAATTTATTGTAAATCACAGAAAATTTTTAAAATTATTCAAATGATTTTCAACATGTTTTTGTAGACGGCCCCGACCGTTTCAATATTATATAATAAGTTTTTTTCCTCTTCAAATGGTTTCATGTTGGCACATAAGCCTTTGCAGACACGGCCAATCCCCCAAGCGTGAGAGCCATTTCAGTGATGGTACTATCTAGTAGCGGCTCTCGCTACCAAATTTTTGACGCTTGAATTCATTTTAATTCAAGCTCTCGTCGTATGCAAAATATGATTTTCTTTTGACGAGAGTACCAGAGCCAAATTGATACTCAAGAAATCTTTTACATGCCTTATATAATAAGGTGACCAATTTTTTTTGTAATAAAAAGGAGGACGAAAATTTTAAAGAAAAATTATAACGTAAATATGTTAAACATTTATTAAATCGAAACAAAAGTACACTAATTATATGCTTACATCCCTTTTTTATTGTTTACTTAAACGAGTATTTTTTTTTCCCATTGAATGGACTTTTTTTTTTTTTTCAATATAACATTTTTTAATATATCGGAAATTTCAGAGCTAGAAATATCCTTCAAACTGAATTTTACGGTAAGTATTGCAGATAAAGTATCAACATTCAATCTTGATTTCTTACTTGTCCCTCTTTCCGATTAAAAAAAAAAAATTTTTTCAACTGCTGCTTGTTCAGGGCAGCGTAGCGTAAATTCAAAAAAAAAAATTTTTCATGGAATGTGTTCAATTTTAAAAAAAGGTTAAAAATTTCGACCCAATCAACAAATTTGATTTTCCAACTGTTCTTATTTATCAGCAGGGCCGGCTCTAGCAGTTTTGCCGCCCCGGATAAAAATGGAAAATTCCGCCTGTCTTCCCAAAGCAAAAAATTATATTCAAAGAAGACAAAATAATTCGAAAATAAGGACATAATTTACCTGTTATTATTTCAAACGAGAAAAATATAAGAGAAGGAATCTCCCATTTCAGCCGGCCAATTTCTTCAACAAAGAGTATTGGTTGTAGGGGTTATGAGAGTTTATTTTAACTTTTTGTATCTACACTCAAGACTAAAATAAAACACATCTGCTGTGGCTCTCGATCTACCAAAAACCCTTATTACACCCTGTTGCCTTTTGAATAGCTGACACCGAACATCTTATAGGTGCAAAGAATGTCCATTGTGACCCCACTCCTGGATGGGAAGAAAGTTACTAGTGACAGCATATCAAATTTCATGATTATTCTCCCGCCTCGAACCCTTCAAGTTTCAACATAAAAGAAAACTGACGTTATACATTTTAAAGTACAAAATAAGGAAATAAGATACTGTTACGAATTTTGTGTAAATAGTGTAAATAATTTGCATCTGGATGTGTAAAGCATTTATATTACTCTATGTTATATTTATTTTATGTTAAAATTGTAGTATTCACAAGCTATGCCGCCCCTTACGTTATAATGGCGATTCAATGAGAAGACGAAATTTTGGCGGTAGAGCCAAGTTGGCATCATTTTTGGCGTCGTTGGCGAGTTCAGAACCCTCTGGATTCTTCTAGAAATTTGTGGAGAGGTCCATTAACGTCACACTCGATGACACGAGCGGTTATATTTCTGGAAGTTTCTGCCGCGCCTATAAATAGAGATGCTGGCCGGAACGAGAGTCAGTCGGATTTCAGCCAGCGAGTAGTGAACATTGTTTTGACTAGCGATTAGTTCGGCTGTGCTTGTGAATAATCTTTTACATAGTCTATTTTTAAACACTGACATTTGTGTTTGAGTGCTTTTGAAGACCTTCGGAGATTTACTCTGTGAATATTGCTGCTGAATCCTGTAATCAAGGACTGGATTTTCGTCAATAAATTATCATCGCTCTTGAATAACTGTTTTTCTTCTTTGAGACTGATTTGCATAAAATCCTCGAACCCGGATCTACGTAACAGTACGTTGAATAAAATACCAAATTCACACCCAATGATATTTCAGAAAATATATCAAATTCGATCCAAATGCTGCCCGGGGCAGGGGTACGGTTTATCCGGCCCTAGAGCCACACTCCTGTTATCAGAATGTAAATATGCGTTCAGTCTTATCAGGCATTTCTTTTGATAAAAACTCAACAGTTTTCTGGAAGTTGTTGACTGTACTGGCACATGACGTGTAACAATTTGGCCTGGCATCTTTGAATACAGAGATCAACAGATTAATTTTAAAACATTGAAAAAGAGGACAAGTAGAAGGACACTTTTTGAGGAAGGACAGAACCTGTAAAAGAAGGACAGTCCTCCTTGGAGGAGGACGATTGGTCACCTTACATGCAATCATATGGCATGCGTGCCTACGATTTTCACATCCAGAAAAGCTATCGACTCCAGCCGGGATCGAACCCGCCACCTTAGGCTTGCGAGGTGGACACATTACCTCTTAAGCCACCGAGCCGAAAATAAGTAATGAAAAATTCCTGAGATATGTTGAATTTGTAGATAGTTGCAAAAATGGAAGTGATAAAAATTAAAATACATCTCTGAAAAAAAAATCATGTATCTTATTGTTTTTGTATGCTAATATATTTTTAACTATTATCAAAATGTCAGACTGGAAGAAAAATGCAAAGCAAGAGAACATTTTTTTCTCTAAACAGGATTCTGAAAATGTTAAGAATTGAAAAATGTAAATAGGTTTCATAGAACAATGGTTTCTATTTAGGTAAAATGTATTGTGTATTCTTATGGATTCGAGATAAGAAGAAATATAATTATAGTTATTATAATCTATTGTTTAACATCTAAAAAATAACACTCAAAGTACACGTGGCGTAAAAACTTATAGCAATATTTTATTTTTACAAACACACTGGGTTTACAGTTACTATAAACCCAGTGTTTATGAAAAGATAAAAAAATTACTCTATTGTTGCCATTTTCACAACTTAATTTTCTAAAATACATCTAAATGAAGATAATAATCAGGTAGAGGAGTAACCTGACGTATTGTATTTTACCTTTACGCAAATTGATACAAAAACATCGATATAGATGTGAATTTACATGAATCACAAATGTCTGGAGATGTTTGTTTATATTTAATATATATACATATTCAAATTTTGGTACTTGGTCAAATAAAATTCCATGTTTAATTTTAAAAACCGAAATTTCAAACGATTTATATTCACTTTAAAGATGTGTAAATAAGGACTTTTATAATTCACACCTTTCTTTTTTCTTGTTTTTAAATCTACAAAACTCATTTTGAATAATTTTTGGATAGTTACCTTTACATAGCTTACATACACTGGTGTGCAAAACTTAAGCAACAGGTGGGTTTATTGCCATAACTTCACGAAAAATCATCTAGAGACTTGAAATTTGAAATGAGGGGAAGTATTATGTACGTAAAAAGGGTGACGAAAGCATTGGCGCTGTAAAAAAGGGAATACAACGCATACGGTATGGAGTCAAACAAAAAAGCTTTATTGAACGCATGGTATCGCGACTCATTATTGTCTATCCAACAGGAAGAATAACAAGCAGATATTCCTTAATATGGTATATGTCCTCCCCACTACAATGGTTGCTTCGCACCGTCTCCCCATACTCAGAACCAGCTGGTGCAACATTTCTTGAGGTAGGAGTGCTAATTCCTCAACCAACATCTGTTTGAGTTGTTGGTTGTTCTCCGGATGATGTAAGCGTGTGGCAATACTCCCCAAAGCATCCCACACAATGTTCGATGGGATTTAAATCTGGGGAGCACGCTGGCCAATCCATTCGAGTGATATCTTCACTTTCCAGCAGCCCCTCAACAGCAAGAGTGCGATGTGGCCGTGCATTATCATCCTAAAATGAAGTCTGGGCCAATGGCACTTGGGAAAAGACGCACATGGGGAAGAAGTACCTCCTCACAATAGCGATCCCCGGTTACAGATCCTCTGTCGAAAATGTGAAGCTCAGTTCGCCCGTTCAGCATAATGCCTCCCCAGACAAGAACTTCAGGACTACCGTAACGGTGTCTTTCCCTTGATGTTACTGGGACAAAACCGTCCGATCTCTCCCAAATAAAAACGCGTTGAGAATCGCTTCTGGTACTGAACCGACTCTCATCCGTAAAGAGGACACGACTCCATTGATCAGTTATCCAGTTTTTGTGCTCTCTGGCCCACTGTAAACGGTGGCTTCGGTGGCCAACTTTCAACAGGAGGCAGTGTTCGGACGGCGGGTGAACAGGCCCCTTGTAAAGGAGCCCGGCCACAGTAAACCGCGACACTTGTCAACCCGTTGCTGTACAGAGTTTCTGAGCAATGGCGCTTGCTGACTGCTGCTAACCTCTTTTCACCTGCAGGATGATTTTCGGTCATCCCTTGCAGTTGTCGTCCTCGGGCGGCCACCACCAACCTTTCTAACAGCTGTACCTGTGGTTTGGAACGCTTTCCAAGCGCGCGAAACGACAATTTTGTTGATTCCGAACTCTGCAGCTACACTGGTGACAGTACGCCCCTCCTCCAGCTTTCCGATCATTCTTCCACGTGTGAAGTCGTCCCGGTATTTCTTCTAGCCATATTTC
The DNA here is from genome assembly GCA_019973955.1 of Trichonephila inaurata madagascariensis. Taxonomy (NCBI): domain Eukaryota; kingdom Metazoa; phylum Arthropoda; class Arachnida; order Araneae; family Nephilidae; genus Trichonephila; species Trichonephila inaurata. Next base: position 19,615 of record BMAV01021089.1, on the reverse strand, counting down.
ACGAACTGACTCCCCTGGCACCCTGCAGCGAATATGTTGAATTGCGTCTCCGTCCTTCATTTTATTCTACTGTTGAGCAGTGCGCGCCGACATCACGCGTTTTGCGTACGCTCATATCGCTTCTGACGTTTTTTTCCTGATATTTGCATACGCATGACGTTTCTACTGACTTATTTGTTCACTGTACTGATCTCCAGACCTCCTTTTCTGCAATTTCATGGCTATCTGCTAAATTTTTACATTGTTGCTTAAGTTTTGCACACCAGTGTATTTATACGTATATTATATATGTGCATAAATACGTATATATATATTTTTATCACTATTTAACTTTTACACATTAAGTTTTTAGAGAGTTATATATTCATAATTTCACAAACAGTATACTTATTATTTAATTGACAATGACAGAAATATTTTTAACTGTTTCTATAAAAACAAATTCAATCCGTTGACTGGCAAGTTAAAAAAAATCGGAAGGGATATGTGAAATACATTTCATTTATAAAATTTAAATAAGCATTCTTTACTAATCTGAATTAAAAACTAAATTATATTTGAGGCTAAAAACTTTTATTTGAAATATATTTTTAATTTTTTTTTACAACTGTCGAAAAATACTTCAAAAGTGGGATATATACTGCTGGCCACCGTAAATGCAACACCCTGAAAGAAGCATGCAAATAACATGAAATTTACAACATGCATTAGCGGAGGTGAGATATGCAAATGATTAGAATTTCAGCGCAGACACCATCAAGCGCCTGTGGCGCCCTTCAAAGCTCTATTTGGCTTGGAGATTTCGGACGATTTCAAGTTCAGTAATTGTGTTTTTCTTGTGGTTTTTCAAAAACGATCAGTTATGTCTCGAGAAAACTGCGATCAGTTTTTGATCAAGTATCCGAGTTCGACAGGGGAAGGATAGTGGCCCCCGGGAGATTGTGGATTACTTTCAGGGAAATCGGAGTTTTGACGAAACCAAAAACTGAATGCGGATATGTGACCGTTGATGAGGAGGGTACGAGGGAAACGTGGTCGATCATATCCACCTTGACCACTTCACGTGGGGGCAGGAAATTGTAATGGCAGTGACGGATCGCTCATCACATCACGAACCGTAGCACAGCACATTGAGTCTGTAACGCATCATTCAGTTCGCCCTACCATTCAACGCCGTTTAAGCAGATTTCCCCCTGTCTGAAGACGCCATTGCTTGGTTACCCTGACGCAAACCCAAAGACATCTCCACCGCCAATGGTGCGATGAAAGGGATGTGGGCGGCAAAAGGAAAGTTGTTTTTACGACGAGTCACCATCTGTCTGCAACCCACATGATCGTTTCGAGTCTGGAGCCCCCGTGGAGAGGATGTAAACACCCGCGTTATGCACCGCCACACGGTCCGCCCCGGGGTTTTTTGTATGGGGGGGGTTTGATATACTCGCACTCCCCAGTACGCATTGCCGGTACTTTAAACACCCAGCGCTACATCCCCGGGGGTTTTGGGGCCGGGGGTTTCCCTTGCCTTCAGGGTTTGGGGCCACACCATATTTCAACAGGATAATGCGCGACCACACTTGAAGATTGCCCAAAAAGTTTTTCGTCAATCATAGATTGAATTTTCCGGCCGGCCCCGCTTCGGATCTTTCCCGATAGAAAACATGTGGTCCATTTGCGAACGATTGACCCAGATTACCCCCCCACCCGCCACACCAGATCAACTTTGGCAAGGTGGAACTGCTTATCTGTTACCCCAAGAACAATCCAAAGTCCTTTTAATCAATGGAGGGTGGGGGCAGCGGTATGTCAACAATGGCGCTACCTGACTACTGATTCTCAAGAGCCAATTTATAGAAGTCTATAAAAAATCATTTGATCGGTCAAAAAAAAATGTTATCTCAAAAAAAATTTTGTTGTGCTTTCTGCTTTTTTGGGTTGATTTTGGTGGGCCGCTTTTTTAAATCAGTGTTCATTCTTTTTGGGGTAATTTTTTTTCAGAGCGATTACAAAAACAAAAATGTTCTAATTTTCTTATGGCGACCAGTAATTGTTTTTCTTGAATTTGTTGTGAACTACAGATTTGATGTTATTGTGTTTTTCTCGTATACATTTTTTTTAAAAAAAATTTTCTGGGCATAAAATGAGCAATAATGTTTTAAGTGAGAATATTTTGTCTCTCAATTGTTACAAATTCGGATTTATAATCTGGTAAAAAAGAATTTTATTTCTTAATTCCAAATTTTTAAAAAAAAAGGCATTTTTTCTATATTTAAAAGAAAATTTTATTTTTTTTAAAACAATCATTTAAAATTTAAACGGAATCAGGCCCCATTATTGTTGTTTCGTTAAACTAAAATTTAAAAACTTTTAAAAATTTGTGTTTTAAAGTTTCAGGTAAAACAAAATTTTTTTAAAAAAAAAAAAACTTTATTCCTTTTAAATTTGATTTTTTAAATCGAGTTATTTCCTTCAAATATTTTTTTAAAAAAATTTCTGCAAAAAGCAAGTTAAATATGCCAAATTTGGGTAAAGGGGTTTATATTTATAAATAAAATGACCCCATTTTTTAAATTGAAATTTGGTTAAAATATTATAAAAAAGTAATGAATTTTATTTAAAAACCCCCCCCCAAAAACCCCCACCCGGCCAAATGTAAGTTTTAAACAAAATTAAAAGGAACAGCTTAAAGAACAATTTTAAGTTATGAAATTCAAATATTTATAAAAATTACAGAACTTTTTAAAGTACTTTTGGGGAAAAAAAGGTTTTTAGGTTTTTAGAACAACCATTAAGTCCTTTGAAATCCAGTTTAGATATTTCGTTCCCTTCAGACTTGGAACACAGAAGGGGGCACATGTTTTTCAATTTTTCCCCCACCAAAAACAAACGGAAAGGGCCAACAAATTAAATTTGTTTAATTAGCTTTTAAAATTGCCATGGTCAATTAGAAATTGGGTTTTTTTGTAATTAGTGTAAAAATGATGGCAGGACAGTCTCTTATTAATGGCTGGAAATTTTTTGTAAAGCTCTTTTTATTTGAAATGAGATATTCTTCACCATTCTTTATTTCATAATCTTCTTGTACATTGATTTAGTTGATTTAGGAATATTAACGGCAATGTCAATTTTGCGCATGGTTGCATCCTTTGCCAACTAATCGGCCCGCTCATTTCCAAGAACGCCCTTGTGTCCTCGAACAAATGCAAAACTTTGGTTTTTATCTTTAAGGTTGTTGTTGTTTTGGATCTCGACGATTATGTTGTTAGATGAAGAAATACGCTTAAGAGATTCCAAGGAGGAAAGAGAGTCTGTACAGATGAGATAGTCTGAGATGGCACTATTTTGTTCAGTGATCCATTTAACGGCGAAGTTTAAACATAAAAGTTCAGCTACAAAAACTGTGCATTCATCACGAATTCTAAATTGAAAGTTCTCGGATTCAACACAACTCCTGAACACAACAAAAGCGAAACTAACTCTGCCATCAGTATAGCAAATAAAAGGGAAATCATCTGTGCTTTCGTCACTAAGTTGAATAATATTCATGGAATTCTCTGAAGGATGAGGGAGAAAAAAATGGAGACAGAATACAATCATAATTAGAGATGGAAGTAGCAAAGAGAGTTTCCTAAAAGCAATATTATGAAGAATAGCGATGTCGATTGGTGGGAAGACAGAAATAGCATAAACTGACTCGTATAACTTATGGTATGATAACCGCATATGATCCGTAAAAGTATACTTCTTTGTATGCGTCGCAGATATTTAGAATTCATCTTCCTTTTAAGTGTCTCACTGACATCAGTGTCAAACTATCAATCGACAGTTCTACACTGAAGTACTAAAAAAGATTCGTGAAAAAATTTGTAAGAAAAGGCCAGAATCGGTGAGTGATGGAAGGTTGTTGCACCAAAAAAACCCCCCAAACTCACCGGCCCAACCCTTCAAGAAGTTTCGGTCAGAAAAAACATCACTTATGAGGCATTTCCTTATTTCCCCCAATTTGGTCCCTGGCTTTTTTTATTTCCTACAGTTTAAAAAAGTCTTCCCTTAAAAAGGAAACACATTTTACCCCAGTTAAAGGTTCGGGGTAAAACGGAGAATCTCCTGAAGGGGTTTCCCAAAAAACCTCGTTCTAGAACTTTTCCCAAAAAATCCCAGCATCGAATACAAAAGGTGTGAATGCTAAAGGGGGAACTACTTTGAAAGTGAAAATGTCACGGAGAATAAATTTATAAAGTACAATGATTTTTTGGGACCTGTCTCGTTTTTTTTTTTTTGTGTGGGTGGGGTTACCCCTCGTTTTTTAGCTTTTCGACGGGGTTTGGGTTTGAATAAATTAAAGGGTAAAGATTTAGGCGGGGGCCCCAATGAAATGGCTCCACACTTGGAACTTCCGTGTCTCCCGTTTGGGTTTTCCCAAAAAATGAAAGCCCCACTTGAAAAAAAAAAAGGAAAACAATAATTGAGTGGAAAAGAGGGGACAAGTACTTTTCTTGCCAGTTGTTTATTAAAAGGAGGAACTGAATTGTATGTAGGCAATTCAAGATGTAGATAAAGTTCTAGAGATAGAATAAAAATATTTTAGGACAGGAAAAAAAAAAAAAAAAAAAAAAAGAGGATACATATGGTTTTGCAATGACAAAACACTTCAATGTGTTCATAAGGAATGCAATTTATCGAAGAGAAACAATTAATGAGAGAGAGAATAAGTAAAACCCCGTTCAGAGTTCAATAGAATTCGGTAAGAGTTCAGTAGAATTCGCATCCATGAATTGAGTTTTTTCCCCCTGGGCACACTTAATTCAGATTCTCAATTATTAGTTTTAAATATTTCAATATTGTTTTTTCTGAATAATAATTCAGGAAATTAATAATTATTAGAAAAAAAATTGCAGGGAATTTCGTATTCAAAATCTATGTATGACATAAGTAATCAAGTTTTTTTTTTAAAAAAGGAAGTTGCAATTTATTTTTTGCTTAATTGTATTTTACAATTCATAAGTTTAACAACAATATTATTTTTCCAATCCCTTTTTAAAAACTAAAAAAAGTAACTTTTTCAACAGGCATAAATATGTTAAAAAAAAGTTAAGATATTTAACATTTGGAGACTGATTTATCTATCTTAAGCCCCCATGACTCAGAAATTTTTAGCCAGATATTACGGAATTTTTAATTTAGGCTACTTTATAAAAATAAAATGCATACGAGAAAAAAAAAAATCGTGAATCCTTTTGAAATAAATTGTTTTTTTAAAAAATTAGTTAATTAAGTTAATTTCAGATAAATTAACCAAACCAGTAGAATGAGGGACCATAAGTTTTCTGAATTAAGTAAAATTTTTCTCATTCAAGGTATGATACAAAAAAAAAAAGGAAAGAGACTAAATGTGTAGCTTGAAAAAAGAGTGGAATTGGCAACCACTGTCTTGGTGACGTCATCCCATGCACTTCATCTATCTATGTGGCGAGTTTCGTCTTAATCGATCACTCCAGTTGGGAGTACTGAGTCATTAAGGGAACACATGCAACCTCATTCTGCCTGAAAATTGTCGAATCAACATCGTTTCTCGTGAAACTTGAGAAATCAGTCACGAAAACATTTCAAATATAAAACGAGGCTTTTGGAGACAAAATTTTGCCTCAAAATTTTCGAATGGCAAAGTAGTTTTTTTCAGGGGAAGGGTCGGGGTGGGAAAATGATGAACCTGTTTGGGGGCCCCCCGGGCAGCGATTGCAAACCCAAAACATTGCCCAAAATTCGTAATATGAGTGGGTTTCCAGTCACATAAGTGATCAGATTGTTAATCAACACTACTGCATTAAAGTACTAAAAAAACATCGTGAAAAAGTTAGGAAAAAAAGACGGGAATTGGGGAGTGATGGATGGTTGTTACACCAAGACGATGCATCCGCCCCATGAGACTTTTTTTTTATTTCCTGCAGTTAAATCTTGCTGAAAGGGGAAACCCCTTTTACCCTTTTGGTTGAAGAAAGGGTTCCAAAGGGAAAAATGGAAAATCTCCTAAAAGGACTTCCAAAACTGTTATCAGCAATTGCAGCACCGAAAGCAGAAGTGCGTGAATGCTGAAGGAAACTGCTTTGAAGGTGATACTGTCTCGGAGAACTGATTCTGTAAGTACAAAGATTAATTGAACCAGTCTCGTTTTGTGCGTGTGCGTGTGTCACACCTCGTATAATTATGTGTAATTATTTTTAATAGCTATGTTATTTTAGTATATTGTTTTTATTATTGTCCAGAGTTCATATCGGGTATATATATATTTATTGACGATTACAGTATCTATAATGGGAGAATGCCATTTTTTTTTTTTCTTTGTGTGTTCTAAAATACAAATGCAAGTGACAAATCTAAAAGAATTGGCTTAAGGTATCCGACTACGTTCGGAACCGTGATTTTAAAAATGCACATAAATGGATAATTTTCGTGATATTTAGTGTCACTTAGATTAGAATAAATATATAAAATTGTTTTAAGGATATTTTGACAAAAAAAAATTATTTAAATACAGTATTTCGGCAAAAAATTAACTTAGAATAACCTTTTTTCAAAATGTTCTCCTTTAGTGAAAAATGAATCTATTATAATAATACTTTACCTGCATATAGCTCAGACCTCTGTACACAGGTCCAACTATGATTTTTGAAAAATTCACAATATTTTCAGAGTTACAACCATTTGAAATAATTATAGGCGTTATTTTCTTAAAATTTCTCCCCTCTGTTGTCGTAAAACATGGAGAAACCCACTTCTAAATTATATATTTCAAAAATTCTAGTTGAGCCTCTGTACAGGGGTTTGAGTTGTATATACAGGCAAAATATTATTATATATAATAGAAGCATTTTTCACAAAAGGAGAATATTTTGAAAACGGGTCATTCTATGTTCATTTTTGTCAAAATTGTATTTAAATAATTTTTATTTAATACTATTCTTAAAACAATTTTATATACATTTTCTAATCTAAGTGACACTAAATATCATAAATATTATCCATTTATACCCTTTTGCAAAATCACGGTTCCGAACGTAGTCGGATATCTTAAGAACTCTTAATTGAAAATTTTGCATTGAAAATAACCATGTTGTAAATAAGATTTTTGAATTTCCTTGAAGGTAACAAAATGAGAATTCTGTAAATCAATATAATAAAAATTTGAGAACTTCCAGTTTAACTTGTTAAAGCTGAAAAAGTTCTATAAATTTTGTATATTTAATTTTATTTATAATTAAAATACCCCCGACCCCTCAAAAGGATTTCTGTAACGTGATAAAAATTGCAAAGCAATCATATTTTTTTCTTTGCTGGTATTCATTTATCTATATTTTGTTTTTTTCATTCAAGTTAAAAGTTTTCTGATTGATTTCTCTTAGTTTTCTCTTATTTCCAGTATGACTGTGATGCAGTTTTAAAAGAAGAAACCTTTTAATTAGAACTTAGTTTTATTTCTTTTTAGAATTTAGTTTTATTTCTTTATTTATAGGATGGTATGATTCAATAGTTGAATCTCTCCGGAATCAAAACTTTCTACACATATAAAATCTCTTCTTTTTTTGATCTTTTCTAAAAAAATTTCCATCACCCAACAAATTATTACGAATTTCTTTTTCATTCTGTTATGCGTATACTTACTCGGATGCAGCCTTCAATTGTTTTGAAATCATTCATATGTCGTGCAAAAATTATTTATTTTCTGCAGCATATTTTGATTCAATGAATCATATCCTTTAGTTTTAATGTAATTTCTAAGCCCTTTCCATCCTCCTTCTAAATAAAATTCTTTTCTTAGCTCTTCGAAAAATTCAACCCAGCACATTGGAACAAAGAATATAAATCCATTGTCACCCATGTCGCGACAGAATAAAGTCATTTCTAGCAGAAATGAGGACACGTTCAATAACCTGTCAAAAATGTGCTGATTACAGTGACGACTGCAGCAGTATAGCTTGAGATAGTGAATAAAATTTTCTTCTGACTTCATAATATCTTCAAGAAAACTATGAAGAAATCTTTTATTCAGATCGTGGTAAGTATACACAAAGTATAAAACTGCCCGTCCGATACTTTCTGTGAATTCACTTTTTTCTAATTTGTGAGAAAAAGGTAGTTTTTCAATCAATTTGGTTTGATGAAAGAGATACAAATATAAATCATCGGCGAACGATTGAGCTTTCGTTTCTTCCATGATAAATAAATTTAGTTTTTTTAAAAGACTTTCTCGAATTTTTGTTAAAATAAAAAATTCAAAACAAATTTCGCAGACAAATGACAACAACAAAAAATGTTGCCAATCTGAAAAATAAAAATATTTTCTTTTCAAATAAGTTTGTTAAATAATTTTTTCACTGCAATACATTTTAGATTTACCACATTTCCCCTTATAGCAATGTGTGGTAATGAACGAAGTTTTCAAGTTCACTTAGATTGCCTACATCATCGGTACTCAACCTTTTTTCCCGCCGGGCCGCAAATACATGATAGGTATTTCTCGCGGGCCGCAAACACATGACAGTTATTTCACGCGGGCCGCAACATGCGGGTAATGGAAAAAACACACTATAAAGCCGCATTCACACCAAGGCGTACAAACGTCGAGTGCTAAGCGTCTATCGGGCGAGAGTCTTCCTCTCGCCCGATAAGAAGTCTCTGATTGGCTAGACGCTTAACACTCGACGTTTGTACGCCTTAGTGTGAATGAGCCTTTAGACCAAAGCAACATTGACAAATAAAATTGATCAAACTATTAAAACTCATTTTTGGCTTTTATTTTAATACTATATTAACTTTTCTATCACACACAGAAATATTTATTTTTATGAATTTTTTACTGTGTTATATGGGACACATTCTATTTCCTTTCATCTATGACCAAGCCTCTCTAGCTTACATTCTACTATTTAAAAAAATGGATAGATTTGATTGCTTGATTGCTAGAATTTCCTGCTAAATTTTTAGTACATTGTGCTCCGATAATTGAGTTTCTTAGTGAAACAGGACACTCAGAAAAGCCTGGCAGGCCGCAGGTGGAGTATCACTGGTCTACATCATTCTGTAATTATTGATGCTTATTTTGGTTATGTTTAACACATAATGATAAAATAATAAGCTCATTACAGTACCGTTAAGAAACAAATGAGAGAATAATCAGTAGATGTTTTCGAGAGAGAGAGAGTTATATGCAGCATGTCAGTAATCAATCACTGATTAAGATCTCGTGTGATAATACAGGGTAATTTTATTAAAAGTGAGACTATCCAGAGTCAACTGTAGTTTGATCAAACAAGAGAAATGACTCACAGTGGGCAGTTTTCCCAATCTGGCGCATGGAAATTATTTTATGACTTTAAAGTTTTCATAATGATCTAAAATCATAGTAATTAATGTAAATTGGGTATTCTTTTCTGTTTTTTACTAACAAATACGGTTAAAAGGGTCTTAACTAATTTATGTCAAGTTTGAATTTGATCAAGAATAAATGATTGCTAAGTGGAACTAGTTTTTGAACAAGTATCTAAGGATATTAACAGAAGCAGTAATTTACACGTGGAAGAATATATACAAGAAATAGTGTGACAAGTTGAAAAAATTAAATTTAATAATTGTTAAAGATTAAACAAATACAATCAAACATAACATTGTTCATATACAATAAAGGATAATAGGTAGTGTTTAAAAGGACTCGGCACCCTTTGAGCAATTTTTTTATTTATGTATTTAAAAATTATATTTTAGCATTTCATATAATATTTATTTAAGAAAGTGATAGGAGATAAAATTTTTCACATATTATTCACACAATTTTACAAATTTAATTTCTTTTAAAAATTTGGAAATTTTTAAAATTCTACGCTTTTTGTGTAAATTAATTTTTTGACATGAAATTTTTGTAATATTTCTGAGGATGTTTTAAACACCTTTATGGATCGATTTTACAATACCTTAATTAGTTTTGGAGGAAAAAAAAATAATAAAATGTTGAGATATATATGCTAAAATTCAACCAAAAGCCTAATATTTCCCACATTTAATTTTTTTTAAAGAAAGTATTCAATTTACAGCAAAATGGATCCCTAATTTTGTTACATGCATTACATGTAAAACACAGGGAAAAAAATGGAAGTGATAGGTAAATAATTGTGGTAGAAGTGGTATTCTGAATGTGAAAAAACTCAAACCGAGAAAAACCATTTTAAAGTTTATAATTCTGAAAAAATAATTATTATGAGCTTACATAAACATAAAATACCACACTGAAATATTAGCTATATATTTTTCTTAAAAATAATAAAATACAATGTAAATCTTACTCCCCCTACAACCACGTATCATTAGACTTGGAGAAGAACTTTTCATTTCTATGGCACCTCATCCATTTTTCTCCTACAAAGGAGCAGAAAGCTTTAATTGTTTCTCTAAATTTTAATTGCTGCTGGTCCTCATATTTATCAAAGTCTGTTGTTGTCCTAACTAAACTCAAAACAACATTAGTTTTGCTCTAGTACCTGCTCTTCCTTCCATACATTGAATAAGGCACGCCGAGTAATACCATCGGCCAACGCTGAAAAAAAAAAATCCTAACTTTGGGAGTAGCAGGAAGTAGTAGCTAAATTTCGTATTAAATTAAAGATCTACATCTTCTCTATGTGACTTAAGTGTTACCCTGATCACACAATTCGTGTCAATCCCAAAAGTTCTAAGCCAATAAACACAAAAAACCGACATATGTTAGAGGAGTTATATGCTGTGCTAAATGTTATGTTTTTACAATTTTTAATGAAACTTGAACCTAATTTGTAAGTCAAATCAAGAAATTACTTACCCATTGCATGCTTTTTAAAAAAAAACCCGCTTAAAGCTGCAAAATCTTTTTCAAACGAAACGATTGAACTTCTTTCTAGAAAATGACGTTCGCAAGTGTTTCTTGTAGCAAAAAGAAACCCGATCTAAACCGCTGATTGTAGAATATTTTCATTCACGTACTGACGAAAACTGTTTACTACATGGCTAGGGAACCTATGAGGTCAATAAATAGAGGTTTGTATTTTTTTTTTCTCGCAATTTAATTTTTGGACTTTCCGTGCGCCAGATTGGGAAAACTACCCACTGTGCGACACCGCGCTTGGTATGGAGAACAAATGATGACTTAAGAAGTAGGACTCCAAGATTGTTTTTCTAATGGGCTGCGGATTGGTGTTTTACCATTGTAGACTAAGTGCATTCCCCGGAAGCTGATATCTCTTTTTTAGTGCGGCACCATATAGGCGGATACCAATCGCTGCAGGTAATTTTGACGCTCAATTTCCTCATAATCATGCGACATGGCCGCTGATTGTCGATAGGGATATTTATGACGCTGTACAACGCAGAAAGTGTAACAAAAAATATAAAGAAAAATAATAATAACACATACAAAATAACAGCCGTTCATCCGATATAGTGGTTAGTGATGCTGACTGCTGTGTCGTAGGGCCTGGGTTCGAATCCCGGAGAAGGCATGGATGTTTATAAGTGTATAATGCCTTTGAGGCATGGAAGTACTCTAAATAGCCGTCGCGCCGCAAGTCCTCTCGTGAGGTTGGTGGAAGGTGAAGAGTGGTGAGAGGCCCTTGACCACCCCAGGGTATTCTCCCTCAAAATTAGGGTGGTTGTACTGTCACCTGCATAGTACTCAAAGCTGCAGATGACGACAGGCGTACAATCTAGCCCTTTTCTATGATGAATTTCGTGAGCCTCGATCTGGCACTGCCGATCAGGTGGCATTACCAAAAAACAACAAAATAACATTGAAATATTAAGTTGTATTTACTATGTTATATTCACTTCGATGACGAGAAAATCGCCCACATTCAGCATGACCGTCGTTCTCAGATATTACACCATGCATTCTCTGCTTGCTGCCTTACGCATCATGGTTCTCTAGAATATATGTCACGTTATTTTTTAACAAGTGTACCAACAATGGTCCCCTGTGTTCCGTCGATGAATATAGTTTCAACATCTGCTATCACCTTTTCTGACCCAGATTTATGTCCTATGCTCGAGCGAATTGTCAGTGACTCTGTTTATTCGAACTTCTTAATCATTCCTTTCGAAACACATTAAGTGATAAGATTCCTTTACGTAACTTCTATCGAGTTCTAAGCTCGGGAGGAGCTGTGAATCATTAAGAAAAAACACAGGTTTACTAACAACGCATGTTCTGGTAATGTGAATCGCGTATGCACTTGAGCTGACTCACTTCAACTGAGAATATTCTTCAGTGAATTGATTCACGACGCACTATAAACAACACGAGGGTTATTGGCAACGGACCTCGTAATTTTGAGTTTCGGTCAAATGTCTAGGACGACACTGAGCTGGCACCCTTCTCTCCTAATTACCACACCCCTCCAATGGAAGGACATTGAGCCTTGACAGATTTAATATGCAATGGCCCTCTACACGGAGGATCTTCAGAGACACTGGGACTGGAACCGGTGACACTCAGACCACACCAATTCGTGACCATAACTGCTAGACTACAACGGCCTCAAGAATATTCTTCGAAACGGACTACATGCTTTTAGAATCCAATTTACTGCCGTGGTCGTAGCATATGAAAGCATAAATTCGTATTTGGGCGATCGTCGAACGGATTGTTACCTCGTAGTCAGAGATCGGCTAAAGAGCTTGGATGATTAGATGGGTATTCAATATTATTTAAAATTTGAAAAAAAAAGTTTTTTTTTTGAAGTTTTTGAGTCATAGCGAGTAAAATTGTCAAAATCACAAAACAAGACGGACTCCTACTGAAATATTGTTGAGACACAGTCAACGTTTTACGAAATTTAAAAATCAATTTGGAATAATAACTCACATAGTTTTCTCTCGACTTTATATTCAAGATAAAACGTGTGTTGTCCCCAGAGGAGTGCCAGCGTTTGTAATCCAGGTTTAAAGTGCATGTTTTCCGGTTTTGAATTTGTAGCGGTATCATCTATATAAGCCAGTAACAGCCTCCGGACTGCAGTGATCGTTTTGGTCCAGTGGTATGTTACGTACTTACGGAACCGAAGGTCGCGCTTTCTGTCCTTTCGGATAGGCATCCACTTCAAGTTATAAGCCAGTACGTCAGTGTTTCTCAAACTTTCAATACTGGCGCCCCAATTTTCAATAAATAATTTTTGTCGCCCCCCCCCATCCCTTGTCCCAACAATAATGTATTTACTCAAAAAAAATGCATTTTTGACGAAAAGTTACAATGCGATATCAATTATTACTGTATAAGTAAAAAATTTTTGTATATTTTTTTTTTTAAAGTAATATATTTTTAAGAAAATTATATATAAAATTTTAAAAATACATATTACTTGCTTATTAATGTTTTTTTTTTTCCCCAAATTTTTAAATTGGAGAACCCAAAATTTTATATTTAATTAAAGATTTTTTTCCCTTCAGCATCCATTTCAAAAGTACAAATGTCATTAGAAAAATAGTCTATTCTATTTTTCTATCATATCTCACATCTGGATTTCGGGTACTTTTGCGGGGGTCTGGGAAACCCTTTTTGGCCCTCTGCGCAAAACATGTAAAAATTTTTTTCCTCTACAATTTAGTCATTTTTGGGTCGACTGGATTTATGCTACCGAATCTATTGAATTAATTTTAAATTTTGAAAGTTAAATTTTAAATTCACGGTAATTGATTTACGGCAGTAGAAAGAACAAAATCATACATACATTTTAAGTCAAGCGAACATTCGCGATAAAAAGGGATCAACATAAAAGACGACATGGTTTCGAAAATTAAAAAAAAGGAAATATTCTCAAGAATACTTAAAATTTGGATTTACCATTTGAAGTAAATGGGGGAAAAACACCAGCTCGTTATGTGTAAAACTTGCAAATCTAAAAAAACAACATGTAAAAGTTGCTTTTAAAAACCCTGTAAAATCATTTACCCTGTTAAAAGAATTTTTTAAAAATATTTTTTTGATAAAAAACAACTTGGTAGCAAGTTACGAGGGGTTAGGATCTATATCAAAATACCCAGGGGCTCTCAAATTCCGAAAAGAAATCCCCCAAAATTTTTTCATCCAGTGAAAAAATTAAAAAGGGAATTTTGTAAAAATCGCTCTTTAAATTTTCGGAGATGAATATAATTTTTTGCACTGAAAACAAAACACACACTCCGTATAATATTACCATTTTAAATCCTACCTTTTTAAACCCGATTTTTTTTGGGGGCGCTTGAAGAAAAAATAGATTCTGCAAATATAGAAAAAAAAATCAAGGTCAATTCCTGATATTAAACCTTCCTTTGAAAATTTTTTTCTCTACAAGCCCATGGAAATCAAACAATTATTAAACTTGTTCTTAATTTAGTATTTAAAAAATTATTTATAAAATACCTCTTCGTACTGATAATTAAACGTATATGGGGGAAGACCCCCTTTTCCACGAGTTCATTTTGTTAAAAATAAAACTTTTTTCTTGAAAATAAAGTGAACTGTAAGGGAGAAAACTGGTGGACGAATTGTATACAAAATGTAAAATGATTTTTTTGATTTTTATAATTGAAATAACTGTTTAAAGAACTGTAATTTTAAACCTCAAATTAGCATTTAAAAATGAAATAATGAAAAAAAAAAAAAATTCGATGAAGAATAATTGTGTTACTTTTTTTAAAATTTAAAACGAGAAGATTCAAAATGTTTTAACCCGGGGGCAGGCGCGCACTGATATAACGCTAATGGTAGTGCGGGGACTTAATCAAATCATTTGTTGATAATTATTTTCACAGCCGTAAAATTGGGAAATTTGTGAAAATTTAATTGGAAATTTTTTGCTTACTGGCTTTCAAGGACTTTTCAATTTTTTTTTATAATTTGAGAAAAAAACCAATAAAACTGAACTAAAATGATTCAAAAAATGGAAGACCTTAATAAAAGGGGCCCAAAACCCGGCAATTTTCCCCAAAATTACAGGATTGTTATTTGCGGGGCTTTATTTTTTTTTGTATTGTAGTTTTATGAGCTTTTCATGATCGGGAGTGAAATTTAAGGGACTGTTCAGCTCCCGAGGGCTTTTGAGACGGACCTCTAAATTTGAACCATGGTCAAATGACAAGGACGATACTTGAATGGGCCTCTTTTTAAATACCACACCACTCCAACAAGAGGACGTTTGAGCTCTGGCAGATTTAACGCGCATCTCTCCCCACACGGCGGGGCTTTAGTGGTATTGGGGCCCAATTCTAACCCTTTTGGGATCAACAAAAGCAAGTTGAACTTTTTTTTTTTCTTTTTTTCTTTTGACAAGGCAAACTGAACCTTTTAAATTATGGCTTCATATTTTTGTTGATGTGTTCTTTAGAACTTTTAAAATTTTCCTTTTATGTTTACCGCTTTTTCAATCATGAATAATATTTCTTTCAGCAGGTTATTCCTTTTCTTGGCGTTTAACTTCCTTCAATAGAGATCACAGATCCCGGCCCCGCCCCGGGTTAAAAGTTTATTCAGAATAAAAATACGGATGTTCGAAAGAGAATTATGACGTTTTTCACTCTCCTTTATATATTTGAGAATACAGATAAGAATAAATCTTGGCCAAATAATCCTTCAAATCATTCAATCCTTTTCCAAATATCATAAAACTCTTTATTATTTACACAATTTCCCTAAGCGGAAAAAAAAACAAACATAAAAGATGGGACGGAACTAATGTAGATCAAATCATACCAGTAAGTTGGAAGGTTAATCAAATGATCAGCAAATGTATTATGCTGTCTGGCTGAAAAGGAATCATATCTTCCTTTTTCTTTCCACAGCCAATGTACAGTATTTCAATAAATTTCAGCGATGAATTTTTATCTTCTTAGAATTTTTTTCAGGGTCTGTTTCGTCTTTTCTTTTAACGAGTAATTATGTTAAGCTAAAAAGAAAGCGTAGTAAAAAAAACTCTCATCGAGGGGAATTACAGCAAATTAAACAAAAAAGTTTTTTTAATTTGGTTTTGGGATCAAAGATAGGCATTTGATGAAAACAAAAAGATGATAAACATAAATTATATCAGTGTTGTTATGTATTTCTTTTATTATGGAGAAAGTATTTTGTTTTACTTCTTTCTGGTTATTTTTTTAAAAAAAAATCTTTAAATTTTCGATATGCTCGCGCCCCCCTTGTAGTGTTATCTGCCCCGGGGGCCCACTTTAGAAACACTGCAGTACGTGGATGCCCAAGAATTACAAGAACAAACCGATGTTTTGAACGAAAGAGTAGAATCTATACTTTTTGTTTTGTCTTTCTTGGCAAAACTTAAACCCCAATATACCTCTGAAGGCAATTGAATTACACTGCTGGCCATAGTAAATGCAACACCCTGAAGGAAGCTTGCAAATAACATGAAATTTACAACATGCATTAGCGGAGGTGAGATATGCAAATGATTAGAATTTCAGCGCAGACACACATCACGCGCCTGGGGCCACCTCAAAAGCATTTTAAGGCTTGGAGAATTCGACGATTCAAGTTCAATAATTGTGTTTTTCTTGTGGTTTTTTCAAAAAACGATCAGTTATGTCTCGTAGAAAAAAGCGATTAGCTTTTGATCAAGTATCCGAGTTCGACAGAGGAAGGATAGTGACCTACCGAAATTGTGGATTATCTTTCAGGGAAATCGGTAGTCGTGTTGGACGAAACCAAACAACTGTAATGCGGATATGTGACCGTTGGATGCAGGAGGGTATGACGGACCGACGTGGTCGATCGCATCTACCTCAGTGCACCACTTCACGTGAGAACAGGCAAATTGTGCGCATGGCTGTGACGGATCGCTCAGTCACATCACGAACCATAGCAAAGCACATTGAGTCTGTAACGTATCATTCAGTGTCTGCGCGTACCATTCGACACCGTTTACAGCAGAGTGGTTTGTCCGCAAGACGTTCATTGCTTGGTCTACCCTTGAAGCAGAACCACAGACGTCTCCACCGCCAATGGTGCGATGAAAGAAGGATGTGGGTGGCAGAATGGAATGAAGTTGTCTTTACTGACGAGTCGCGCGTCTGTCTGCAACACCACGATGGTCGGATTCGAGTCTGGAGACACCGTGGAGAGAGGATGCTGAACAGCTGTGTTATGCACCACCACACTGGTCCTGCACCGGGTATTATGGTATGGGTGGTATTGAATATCACTCTCGCACTCCTCTTGTACGCATTGCCGTACTTTAAACAGCCAACGCTACATCTCCGAGGTGTTGGAGCCAGTTGTCCTTCCTTGCCTTCAGGGCTTGGCCACAGCCATATTTCAACAGGATAATGCGCGACCACAAGTGGCACGCATTGTCCAAAGATTCTTCGTCAATCACTAGATTGAATTGCTTCCCTGGCCGGCTCGCTCTCCGGATCTTTCGCTGATAGAAAACATGTGGTCCATGGTTGCTCAACGATTTTCCCAGATTACACCCCAGCTGCCACACCAGATCAACTTTGGCAACGTGTGGAAGCTGTTTGGTTTGCTGTACTCCAAGAACACATCCAAAGTCTCTCTGAATCAATGCCGAGGCGTGTGGCAGTGGTGAACTCCAACAGTGGCGGCTACTCTGGCAACTGATTCTGGCAGGACAGAAGTCTATAAATTTAATCATTCGATACTTGGTCAACATGTTATCTACAAAATAAATTTTACTGTGCTATCTCTTTTCTTTCTTGGTGTTGCATTTACGGTGGCCAGCAGTGTAGGTGTACAGCAATTGCAAAAAAATATTTCGATCTCAAATATCTCATAGTGATGTTTTGCTTTGTTGACACAATATATTGAATATTTAGAGGTCACACACACACTTTTTTGAAAAACCTTCGAAATTCCCTTAAGTAATAATTAGATTATTTTGTAGCTTCATATGTAAATTCTCTCTTAAGCAACTAACTCAAGTGATTAAAATTTCAAGGTCTAGGAATATTACTTCACTCTCATTATGCTCTTCACTTTTCCCAATCGCCAGTGAAACAAGTAATATAAAAAATTTTTTTAAGTCAATTCTTACTTAAGTCAACAAAGAAACATTTTATTTTAGTTACTTTTTTATTAAATAATTAATATGTTTACAAATATAATAATTTTAAGGGATCCGACTGGAACGTTTTTAAAAAAGCGCATAAATATTTTTATAAATTTTTAGTGTCACTTAGTTTAAAAGAAAAAAATTTTTTAAAGGACTTTTATGAAAAAAAAAATTATTTAAATAAATATTTGGGGCAAAAATTAACTTGGTAATTTTTCCAAAATGTTTTTTTTTGAAAAAAACCTATTGATTAATATTTTCCCTTTAAAACCAGCCTTGTACAGACCAACTAATTTTTGAAAATTCACATTTTTTAAAATTTTAAAAACTTTTCAAAAAATTATGGGCTATTTTTTTGAAATTTCCCCCCTTCTGTTTGAAAACATGGAAAACCAATTTCCCAAGTTATGCATTTCAAAATTTAGTTGACCCTCTGTCAAAAAGGGCTGAGCTGAATACAGGCAAAATATTAATAAATAAAGCATTTTTTACAAAAGGAAAACATTTGAAACAATTATTCTAATTCTTTTTTTTCCCAAAATTTTTTTTAAATTTTTTTTTTTTGTAAATTCCTTAAAACAATTTTTATACATTATTAAAAAGAACTAAATATCAAATATTATCCATTTATAGCTTTTTAAAAAAACGGGTTCCGAACGTAGTCGGATACCTTTAAGTCAAAATAGAAAGGATTTTTGCTATATATGGTGTTGACTTTTTTTCTGTTTGTTACAGGGGGAGCCCCCCGTATAAACGGGGAAATCGGGGCCCCAAATGTTAACTATTTCTTTCATTTCTAAAAAAAAGGGCACCCAAGGAGTTTTGATACCAGAACTGATAAATCACATCGGTTTTTTTACTATTTATTCATTCAAAAACACATCCCCGAAAAAGACCATTCTAGGTAGGGGTTTGAACCAAAACTTTTTATTAAAGTCTAACGCGCTATCCATTACCAGGACACAATGAGCATTTTCTTTTTTTATAAAAGGGGTTGACTATTATTTTGTTACTATTTTTTTCATTTTTAAATTTAATTAATGAATTAATATTTGAAAAAAAAAAAAAATCAATGTCATCCGCTACAAAAAAACAAAAAGGTTTTAAACTTTGGGGAAAATAAAATATCTTTTAATATTGAAAATTTGAATAAGATATATATTTTTAAATAAATATATATAGAGAGGGAGAGTGTGAACTAATAGTAGGAATTGAAAAAGGCACTCCCGTAATAATTCTTGCTATTTTTTCCATAGCTTGATCAAATTATTATTAATATTAATGGCTCAAATAGAAATTACAATGTTAATGTATTAATTAACAATAAAAAAAGGTTTTTTTTTAAAAACAAATAAAGAATTTTTTTTTGCTATTATTTTATTGTTGCAGTTTTTTCACACATATGATTTCTCTTCTTAAGATTGGACAGTTTCAGGTTTCATAAAATTCTGCTTAAAATTTTTTGATTCAGTAGTGTTTTAAAATGATTCATTCGTCATAAATGAGTGTCTGAAACACACATTTGAAGATAAAAATTTTTCTCAAAA
>BMAV01021088.1:0-118489 GCA_019973955.1 Trichonephila inaurata madagascariensis | reverse complement strand
TTTTGCAATATGTTCCAACTTAAAATTATAGAGAAAGGAAAAAATAAATAATAATTGTCCTATTACTTAATTTTTTTTTTTCTTAAAAGTAACATATACAAAATTTAATACCTATGTTATTAATGTGTACGGTTTATAATTAAGATCGCGTATTTTAGCTCTAGTGTCAAAGTGCTTTATTATTACATTCAGTACATAATTAATGTATGAGGGGCGCGATAAAAATTGTGATTGAAAAAGGGAGCGCCAGTATTGAAAGCTTGAGAAGAGCACTGGCATAACAGCTTCAATTCAAATCATTCAGTTTGAAGATTTATTATCAACCAAGATTTTAGATATACATTTCTTACTAAGTATTCATGGTTACACAATTTTATTTCCATTTTTACCTCAAAATTAACCAAACCTTAAAATTTGTTTTAATATGTGCAATAAAATTTCACTTACATGATAAAACAATAATTTACAACATACGACTTCTAGTTACAGGTAAGAAATTATAAGTCGTTTAATGTAAATTTTTGGTCATCGATACAAATTTTTGATTTGAACACTATTGTTATTGGTATGATGATATCATTACCTGAACCAATATCGTTGAAAGTGAATTATTATTCTTTACCTTATGCATATTTAAACAACGTATCCTTCTATATTTAAAACCATTTATTCCAAATCATATAATGACATAAATTAAAACATTAATTCTTGTTAAAAATAGCTCATGATTTAAGGGCTTTTTTTACTGTTTAATTATAAAAACTTTGCCGAAAATTATTTGTACGATTTTCTTATCTTTTTTAAAAGTTTAAAATATTATTCATATATTACATTTTTGTGCAATATTTAAATTAATACTGATTTGAAAGGTTTAAAGGATTAATCATTATACTTACTGTCAATCGGAATTCCGACGAGCAAGGTACTGGGTTCTGCCTGCTGCCGACCTTGATGACCTCGACGCAAATAATAGAATAATTTGACCTACCATTAGACTCCTTTAAACAGAACTAGTCTCAGTTAGCACAGATAAATCATTATTACATCTATGCTTTCTGTTTTGTCAATAAAATTTTCTGACTTATATTCCTTTTAAATACAACATAAACAACATTCTAGTCTCCAGCAATATTTAAATTTTATCTGGTGCAGTCATAGTTTTAATTTGCTAGTTTTTTTTTTTTTTTACTTTTATTATTTTAAATTATCACGACAATCTCTGTCTTTCAATGTTCAACTCCCAACCTCAAATAGGGGATAAAGACGTCTTCGGAGATCAAGTGACCAAATGAATATTCAACCTACTATGCTTAAGGTATTCGACTACGTTCGGAACCGTGATTTTAAAAAAGCGCATAAATGGGTAATTTTCATGATATTTAGTGTCACTTAGATTAGAATACATGTATAAAATTGTTTTAAGGACATTTTGACAAAAAAGAAAAATTTTTAAATACAATATTTCGGCAAAAAATTAACTTAGAATAATCTTTGTTTTCAAAATGTTCTCCTTTTGTGAAAAATGCTTCCATTATAATAATATTTTGCCTGTGTATAGCTCAGACCTCTGTGCAGAGGCTCAACTATGATTTTTAAAAAATCACATTATTTTCAGAGTTACAACCAATTGAAATAATTATCGGCGTTTTTTTCATAAAATTTTTCCCATGTGTTGTCGTAAGACATGGATAAGCCCACATCTAAGTTATAGATTTATAAATTCTAGTTCAGCCTCTGTACAGAGGTCTACGTTATATGCAGGCAAAATATTATTATAATACAAGCATTTTTCACAAAAGGAGAATATTTTGAAAATGCGTCATTGTAGTGTTAATTTTTTGTCAAAATATTGTACTTAAATAATTTTTTATTGTAATACTACTCTTAAAACTATTTTATATACATTTTCTAATCTAAGTGGCACTAAATATCATAAATATTATCCATTTATACGCTTTTGCAAAATCATGGTTCCAAACGTAGTCGGATACCTTAATTTAGTAGATTTTTGAGATTATATTTGTTAAACGAAATCATAGAAGCATTTAAAATAACCATTATGAAAATGCGTTCCTTAAGTGTTTTTAACAGTCTATGTACTATAAAAAGAAGAAGACAAGTTCGGAATTCAATAACGTTTGCAATTTTTGACACAGTTGTATAAAGGTGACATCAATGTTAAAGCTTTAAATAAAATATAATGAATATGTTAATTAGCTTAGATATATAAATAATTTACTCAGACTAATCGTTAAAAATACCTCGAGAATAATCTATAAAAGAAGCCAATATTTTACCTGATATGAATGTTTTTAGGCTAGAATAAATTTTAAACTTTATAAAAATTACTCATTCTTCTTTTTCAAATAGTATGTTCTGTGGTTTCAAGGCAACAAAATCAATTCATATTTTTTTAAATACATAAAACTGAGTGCATTTTTTTTTCCAAAACACACAAAAGTTGTTCAATTCTACGTGTTAATAACAAATTGCCTCATTAGAATTTTTTAAAAAATAATAGATATCTAGTACTCTTTCGTGATCTCGTCTTATTTAAACATAGATAAGGGAAAAACTGGATAAAATATCCAGGAAAACTTTTTCTTTCTACCTTCAATAGCATCATATTATTCTTCAGCTTACGATTTACTACAATTATTATTACTATTACTGATTTTTTCTCTTCTTGGTTATTTCTCCTTACGTATACGACCAACTTACACCATAAATCAGCTCCGTGGTAATCTGTATCAGCTGATCCAGATGCTGAGGATGGTATTCACTTTGAAGATGTAAAGATATAGTTCATGCTATCATATAAACGCGCAAAAAAACAACATGTGTAAATAATGGTAGAAAATCAAAGAAACATAAAATTATATATATATATATATATATATATATATATATATATATATATATATACATCTGTTTTGTTCGGTTTAATAGACTAAAATGAAAAAAATATCGCCAAAAGAAAAAAATATATTGAACCATTCAAAGAAACGAACGCATGACGAACGCTTCTGGTGATCCACCTCATAGTTAGGGGGTAACATCTACTTTTCTACCGATGGCCCAATTGATGATAATATTAAATGCCACGCATTGTGTTACATTAAGAATAGCCTTAATGAAAATAAGACCTCAAATGTTTGAAAAAACTTTAATAAATTAATTCAAGATAAAGATAACCTTTTTTTAATATTTTACAAGGCGATAAGAACCATTAATTGCATTTTTTTCCGTCTGTGAAAATTTTATTTTTGTTTAATATATAACTGACAAACAATATACGGTCGGTCTCCGAGTTACCTAACCCATGTTTAACGCATTTCTCGTTTTAACACATTTTCTTTCTCACGAGAAAATGAGGGGGAAAACATCACCTAATTAACTAATACTAAGCCCCAAAATAACGAATTATTTCAACAGCCAAACTTTTTTTTTATTAGATTAGATTAGATAAAATGGTTCTTTGCAAATGACATATGCTTTTTTTTCCGTACAGAAAAACACTTTTCTGTTAAGTAAATAATTTCAACTGATAAATTGTAGCCCATAGTACACTTTACCGGCGCCATATGAGTCACGGATATAAAATATTACATAGACTTAAAATAGGGTATGATATTCCTTTCTTATTCATCCTACTGCACAACGTAATGTATTTTTAAGATTTTTGCGATTATGTTACATTTGATGCCACTGAATTGAGGAAAATCTTGATTTGTCGGTGAGAAGGAATAGCATTTCTGATGCAAAAATGGATAATGAAACTCCTGTTAATCTATTACTCTGGTTAAAACTGTTACTTATTGTAATATTTTTAATTGTTTGGAACTGGGATAATATATCTCCTGTAGCAAGATATAAAGGATGTAGTATTTACTTATCGTTGTAAAGTCGAAAAATAACTCTTTCGAGTCAGGAATAAAAAAAAACAGCCAAGCATCTATTAATTAGTATTTTGAAATTTCTAATTAACTGGTGCGTAATAATTTGTTAACATTGTTTTTTGCTGCCGAATAAAACGTGTGTTATTTCTAACTAAAGATATTTTTTGTGTAGGCACTTGTTCTAAATAGCGAAACAAAAAAAATTGTATTTTTGAACCTCGATATTAAGAATAATCCCGAGTTAACGAGCCCAGTTTTCGATTCCTGTGAGTTAGTTAAATCGGGTTAATCATCAATTATATTAAAGAAGTATTTTAACTTGTCAAAAGCCAGTTTTGGCAAATAAATCAATATATTTGTAATTACCACATCGATAAATATGTTTCTTTGGAATGCAAAAGCTTTGTACAAATCCTTTTAACCATCATAATAACGTTTTATCAGATAAATAAACCCATGTTATTAACTAAGAAATCTTTCTTTTTATATAGGAAAGACATTTCTTTTACTCTTTTGATGTACTCACTGTCTTCCAAGTCGGAAAAGGAATCTAGTAAGCCCGGTTAGGCAGAATCAATCACTAGATTTGACGCCTTCGTACTTTAATTAATTCATTATCAACCGTTTCCAAACAGGAAGCAGAGAACAAAGGGCTTCGGTAACGTCATTTCGCAATTAATGGACTTAACATTTTTGTGAAGATTGATTGAAAATGATTTTATTATAAACGAGATTATATGAATAAACTGAGACCACCAAGCTTATTTAGAGTAACACATTTAACAATTAATCAAGCCATATGGATGGTTCAGATTTATGCTAAGAATTTCAATATTATTAAAATTTTAATGTATTGTATATTTGACATCATCAATGTGTAACAAGTACCATAGAAGTCTGTAAGAAACTAAGAATTATTAAGTATACCATAGTTTAAATTATGTAAAGAAGTCCCAAATTGTTTGAAAAAGAAAAATATCTTTACTTTTTTTGCTTTGTTTGATATATCAATAATTTTAATTAGAGTGTATCAAAAATAATGTCATAGGTAAAAAAATAATGATAATATTTTTATTTTTATATACGTTTTCTGTAAGTAGACACGAACGCTTATTTTAAATCTTAACATCTCGACCACATTTAGAGCCATGATTTAGAAAAACCATAAAGTGAATAACTTTTGTTGGGTGTGATATGTTGTATCACTTGAATTAGAATATATATATATATATATATATATATATATATATATATATATATAATATATATATATATATATATATATATATATATATATATATATATATATGGTATTATAATAATATATTAAGTAAAAGGAATTTTTGAAAGCATTATCCATTTATGAAAAATGCTTCAATAAAAATATTTTTTTTTCCAATTCATAACTAGGAATTATGTACAGAGCCTGAACTAGCCTTTTTAAAATATATAATTCAGAATTGGATATATTTTAATTTGACAGAAAATAGATATTTTAACGAAAAAACCCTGTTGATATTTCAATTGATTGTAACTCTATAATGTTTCAAATATCCTTGCATAGGCTCTGTAAAGGTATCTAGCTATATATATCATCTAAATATTATTATAATTAAATTTTTTTTGGTAAAAATAGAATATTTTGAAAACGTTATTTTTTCTTCATTTTTTGCCAAAAAGGCATTTTAATTTTTTTTTACTTCATTAATCTTAAAACAATATTATATGTATATTCTAATCTAGGAACACTAAACATCAAAAATATTTATTTATACACTTTTTCGAAATCACGGTTCTGAACGTAATATCTTATGTGTAATTAACAAATGATCTTTTCTCATTACGTTGCATTAATCAAACTAAGTTGAAATTCCGAATTTAATTTTGAAATATTTCCAAAATAAACATGATTTTGAAAAATGAAGGAAATATTATTTTCAAAGTGAATTGCCTATATTTTCCTGTAAAAAAATATTTTCAACATAATAAAATAAATAACATTATGTGATACCAAAAACAAAATAATTGGCTATAATTTTATCAACAATCCAAATAAATTGCTCTTAAAAATTTAATATTTAAGCCCATTTTTATATTACTTAACTGGGGATCATTTATATGTCAAAGTCTTCTTTGAAGTAAATGCTGTTAGTTTTTCAAGATAGTTAAGTATTACCTCAAATTTAATATACATTACATGATTAATCCCTCTGTAAACGACTCTCACTCTTATTCTTGCATTAATTTAACTAGATTATCCAATTAAGATAATGGTGTATTCATAATTGCCAAAAATATGTATAAAATAGTGTGTAGCTTATGTGAAAAGTGTGCATTTGAAACATTGAACACATGTTTATTTATTTAAAAAAGAGAGTCAAACTGAAACTGTGTTTTCTTTAATCTTTCTTTATCTTCTAAAAGACTGGAAAGCAAAATAAATAAATGTAAGAGCTGTGATCATAATCCGGATTTTTCTTTGTTCCAAGTTGTAAGCCTTGTTGTTTAAAAAGAATACCCTCCTATTTAGTATAAAATTCTACACTATAAGCCTCAACAATTCGAAACAAGCCATTGCATTTCTTTCCACTGTTTTCTGAAAAGATTTGCGAAAGAAGTGAAATGAAGTGAACAAAAAGAATTGTCCGATATTCTGTAGAAACCGCAAAAAGTTTGAAATCGGCTCATCTTCCTTTTCCGAAAGAGATCACGCAAGCTCTGGCGAATTTGACTCCAGGGGAAAATAGGTAAAACGTCGCTTTCGGCAATCTGTAGAAAAGAATGATGAAAATTTCTTCGAGAATTTTATTTCTGATACTTTGAAAACCTAAACAATGTTGTACAGGAAGGAATATGGAACTTGAAATCTGAAACACATGTCGATTGGATGCAGTTTGTACTATTATTTACATTTCCTATTCAAGCAACAAATCTTCCTCTTATATATTATAGTAAAATACGAGGATGTTTTTTTATAGTATTACACAACAGAAATATAAATAAAAGCGTCAACATCAGGAAAAACATACATTTTTGAAGAAACATATGAATCAATATTTTTATATTAGTTTTTGTTGAAACATAAATTTGTATTGGAATTGTACAATTAAAGTATAACAATAAACCTTGTATTTTCAAGCAGCATTTATATGCTGACCATGAAATCCTACATGGCTTTTTCAAATTCTACATATTATTTTAAAATGCAACCTTTTTGCAATTCGTAGAAAACCTTTTAGGTTTATTTTAGAGTTGATATCTATCCAAAATTAATCATACACAACTCTGCTATAAATTTATTACAGCCTACAATTTATGTGAAGACTCACAGTCATATTTTTACATCTTATAGTCATTTAATACTATTGTGAGAGAAAGATGGTAAAGTATTTATTTAGAATAAAAATTGAAATATTTTTTTTTCAAATACTTTTGGGACATTTATAAAATATAGTATTTTAAAAAATTATATAAAACCACTTTCAAAAGTAAGCATTTTTAACCAAACGTAACCAAAATTTTGTAAATTTTGTTCAAATGATTCTTAAAATGGATATGAGAATATACAGTTATTTAAAAATAAACATTTCCAAAATTAGTAACACTCAATGAAAAAAAAAAAGACCTTCCTTCGGAACGATAGATAAAATGCCAGAAATTACTGTGTGAACTATAGACGAGGGAATATAGAAGTTTATGGAAAAGATTTTGGTTATTAATTTTAATTAATAAATACCGTATTTTTATGTATAAATTTACTGCTATCTGATAGCCATGATTCTTGAAAATAGCCACTAGTTTTCTTGAAAGTAAACTTTTTCCTAGTACTGTCATGAAACATTTACTCCATTCCTCTTTAACTGAACTCTGAAGTCCGTTTACTTTTCTTGGATTCAGTTTTCCTAAGGTCGTTTTAATAAACCTTAAACACAAAATCCATTCAAAAGCGCAGAGTGATTTTAAATCTATTTCATCAAATGGGAGACACTTTATCCCCGTTTCTGATTCTTTCTTTGCTAAAAAAATGTGGCAGTTGATTTCGACGTGTGACCAGAAGCTTTGTCCATATAAAGCTCAAATTTATCAATGTCCTTTCAATATAATATTGAAATTTCTTCTTCAAAAGTGGTTTCTAAACTATTCTGCTGATGGCAGAGTGAATTAAGTCTGATTTTACACGAGACTTTTTGGATTTTTAATTTGCCATCATTTTTGACTTTAAGGTATCCGACTACGTTCGGAACCGTGATTTTGCAAAAGCTTATAAATGGATAATATCTATGATATTTAGTGTCACTTAGATTAGAAAATGTATATAAAATTGTTTTAAAAATAGTATTACAATAAAACATTATTTAAGTACAATATTTTGACAATAAATGAACATAGAATGACCCATTTTCAAAATAGTCTCCTTTTGTGAAAAAGTTTTGTATTATGATAATATTTTGCCTGTCTATAGCTCAGACCTCTGTACAGAGGCTCAACTAGAATTTTTGAAATATATAACTTAGAAGTGGGTTTATCCATGTTTTACGACAACAGAGGGGAGAAATTTTAAGCAAAAAATGCCGAAAATTATTTCAATGGGTTTTAACTCTGAAAATAATGTGAATTTTTCAAAACTCATAGTGAAGCCTCTGTACAGAGGTCTGAGCTATATACAGGAAAAATATTATTTTAATAGAAGCATTTTTCACAAAAGGAGAACATTTTGAAAAAAGGTTATTCTAATCTAATTTTTTGCCGAAATATTGTATTTAAATAATTTTTTTTTGCCAAAATGTCCTTAATCAATTTTATACATGTATTCTAATCTAAGTGGCACTAAATATTATGAAAATTGACCATTTATGCACTTTTTTTAAATCACGTTTCCCAACGTAGTCGGATACCTTAAATTTTAATGAATGATTTTAATTACATTGCCGGGAGACATTCCAAGTTTCGGTGCAATAAATATTTTTGTCAGTAGTGTGTGTGCGTGTATTTTTTGTCTTTTTTTAAGGATCAGAGACTTTACTTTATTGATTGTTGATAATAATTAAACTGATCCTCAAGCCAAAAATATCCTTTCTACTAAGCTTGATCTCGTTATAGTACTCTACTTTGCTACGCATAATTATGTACAGTTACGATTAAGTAACTTAGAATGTTTAAAGGATTTTCTTCGAATATTATTCGTAATTTAATTTATGCAATTATTTAAGAGAGATAAGAAATATAGAGATTTGCTTATTATTTTTGTTTTATAGATTTATTTAAGGTGTATTTACTTCATTAATTTGAATTTTATATATGTGCTTTGTTATGTTTAGGTATAGGTGTATACATATATATATGTTTATTAATAACTATATCCTAAATTTTGGAAATGGAGATAGGTTGTGTCGCCATCTATCGTAAAGAAGTCCAATCTGTCTCAGGCTATGGCAACTTTGTTCCTTCCCTACGGGAAGGACAAGACAACAACAAAAACTATATTCGATTGATATTGAAGAAACTTAATTTGTTATTTTCTATATATAATTTTCATTTTGAATTGTATGCATGTTTTTTTCTCGATTTAATTAAATCCAACGTACGTATTTCTGGTAATTTATATGAAATGAACTTTAATTCAACACTGAAATTCTGTCCAAAGCATTGTTCTATTGATTTACGCTGGGGTAGTTTAATTTAAATAATTATTTTTCGAATTAAATCTGTGACGGATTTTTATGCGATCTTCTCACTAATCATCTTGGAAGAATCTTTGGGCGTGCATTCGCGTTTAATTCACAGCCATCCTGCCAAGAAGAAACTTTGATATGTAGATTATTTCGACTATATGAAGTCAGAGTGATCTAATTGTACGAAAAAGGAGCCGAGAAGTTGTTACAGTCGCCACGATGGTGAGATAGAACAAAGTTGATTTTCGCAGATTATGGTTAAGAGCGATGTTTGCCACTGTATTAAATTAGTGGATTGAGAATTTGTAGTCAACGATAGATTAGGCTAAGTTGAATTGGTTACTTGAGCTTGTTCGCTTAATGTTTATTGCTTTCCCCCTATCACTCCTAAGACATTTACTTAGTGCTTAAACTGTTGCTGATTTTTGTGTTTGAATAAATAAATAATAGTTGTAATGGAAGTTTATGGTTCTGCTTTGATTCCTTCCACACTCTTAGGTAGGCAAGCTGGTGAGGGAGCGATTTCAGGGAAAAGTCGCTCACAAACCTTATGGAAAAATTTCTTTTTATTTCTGAAGAATCTAAATGTAATTTCGCTACCTATCTTTGTACTCAATATTTACCCTTATGAATTATTTACCAAGAAGTACGCTTTCTCTCTCTGAGGCTCCTAATAATGTAGTCTTCATTTTATATCAATCTAACATTTTGAATTCACCATTTTCTAAACGCGAAGAAAAGGGGGAATAAAGAAAGATATATTTGTAACATTTAAGATGTTCTTAAGACATGATATTCGTTTCAATACTAAAAATATCTAAGGCATCCAACTACATTCAGAATCATGATTTTGAAAATACGTATAAATGAATTTTTTGATATTTAGTGTCAGCTGAATTAGTATAAACGTATAAAATTTTAAGAACATTTAACCCGCGATCAATCGCGCGGGTTGTTCTGTACACCCCAGCAACAAGAAAAGCCTCTACAATTCTAAAAGAAATGCGCAGAGCCACGATTTTTTCTGTAGCTGCCCATTTTAGGTCATTGAGCCTTCAGGCCTGATATAATCAATCTCGCTAAGACGATTGGAATGTAACGACCTTCAAAAGTTTATTTGGGGTGCTGAGAACACCCTGCGAGTGATTGAGTTATGTTTTCGTACTCCAAGCATCTACGGAAGAATACGTTTTACTCCTTCCGTTTACATTTTTTTTATCAAATATATTAATATGCATGAATATTTTACTTAAAATTTCAATAAATGTGTTATAAAAATATTATAATTCTATAAAATAATTGTAAAATATAATTTTTTTAAACAAATTTTCAAAACATTTTCCAGAAATTATGACAAAAACTCCATGGGAAAGGGAGAAATAGCGACTTCGTAGTCTATTAGATACTGTATCAACAGATTGTGAAGATGAACTAAATGAATTCTATGACTGCGTAATTTCGTAACCAAAGTTGAAGGGATGAAACTTGAAATTGTAAATTTTTATAATACAAGGGGGGGTGATACCCTGATGAAATGTGCAGTATATATAATGTATCGGGGAATATGTAACCCCTTGGCCATTGCGAATATTTTATCATCTACTTTTGCCTGCGGAATTAATGTTTCCCTTTTTGCCTATCATTCGGTTCTTCCTGAAAATAAATGAGACATTCAATATTATTAGAGGAGTTTTAGAATGGATCTTGTTTAACCACAGTGGGATATGAGATCGGGTTCCCAAACCTTAACAAAACATTTAAAAAAACTTTACTGGCACAGAATATATTAAAAGAGCATTAATCCGCCAAAAAGGGGCGTTGCACTGTTTGTCCACTGGTAAAAGATTTAAAAATTATTTTTTTGTCTTCAATGTAAGAAAAATATGTGCTTAAAGCATATGAATACAGTCTGCTCTGAATGTTCGAAAAATGATTAAAATATTATTTTTCTACATTTTACTATCCTTATCATTAATTATAAAGTATATTTATTACTAGTATAAACGTTTTATTTGTGGTTTATGAAACAATATAAAAATGTGTACTTCAAAATAAAAATTTTGTAGGTTTAGTTTTAATTAATGCTAGTCTCATTTGAATGCTATAAATTTAACGATTTTGTTTGTATAATACAAAAAACATCTTATACTTCATAAATATATATCATAATTGGCTTAAAAAATTTTCATATTTAAATACACGTGTTAAGAGTTTGGGGTGTTCTCTACACCCCGCGAGTAACGACGGTAGAAAATTAGGCGCGAGTGACCGCGGGTTAAAGAATAAAAAAATGAATATTAATTGCAATTGTTTGGCAAAAATTGAAAAAAAGAATGACATATTTTTAAAAAAATTCTGTATTTATGGAAACTGCTTTTACAATTACAGGGTGCGGCAAAAAAAAAAAACCGGACAATTTTTCCTATAACTTTATAAGAATTTAGAAATTAACACAAAAAAATAACATATAACAATAAGAGTAACTCTTACTAATAAATAAACTTAATTGGGTTCAAAGTGACCACCGTTTGAAGCAATGCAGCGGTGCAAACGCATGCAGAAATTTTCAACAATGGGCCTTAAGTGTTTTACCTTTAATCTATCCCATTCCCACAGAAGAGATTGCCTTAGAGAGTCCAAAGTTTTGTGCGACTTAGTGCAGGCCCTGGTCTCCAAAATGGACTTAACACTGTAATGTATGGGATTAAGATCCGGTGAGTAGGTTGACCATTCTTCAGATGATATCGTGTCTGGAAAATTCGTCTGGCACCACTCTTGTGTCTTTTTGGCTTTGTGAGCTGGTGCAGAATCTTGTTGCAACGTCCAATTTACATTTCTGAAATACTTTGGCACCCACGGAAGTACATCAGCTTCAAACGAAAAGTGAGATTTGTTTTCTTCATAACATTAAGTTTCTATTTGTTTTCATAATCAGAGCGCTTTTGAATTTTTAATGACATGTGAAATGCTCAGCTATTTATATTAAAAATTTCTTATTCGTAGATTTCCCTTTTTGTATAGAAATAATGCAATCATATTAAATTTTCCTAAATGGATTTTGGAACTTCCCTTCAAAAGACGACCAATTGCATTTTATTAAATTACATCTAATACTACATTGAGGCCGAAATTAGTTGTAGGCTAAGCTTGCTTATTTAATTTCGTAATTCTAGTCCGGAAGTTTTTCCTCCAAGTAATATGTTTCGGCAATAACAAAAAAAATAATTATTGTGTACATCCAGCTTACAGTTTTGAATATTCTTTCAACTTTCCTCAGAATATTATATGCGACAAAAAGAAAAGTAGTTTCTAAGAGGGCAAGTGAAAAGCATATAGAGTAGAATTTCCATTATCCATATAACAAATTCTTCAAAACAGGATTTCGTTTCATCGAAAATTGAAAAAAAAATATCCAATTTTGTTAAAGGAATTATTTGAAACTTCTTGAAAAGAATCCATCTTCTAAACTACTTAACTTTATTGAATTACATCTTCATCTAAATTGTTACTTATATTGGTTATATGATACAATTCAATATTTCTCCTTCTTTTGAAATAAAATATTCTTAAACTCTTAGCATCAACTTATTCAACAGAGTTAAAGAAGCATAATTATATGTTACTTTATACTTGCTTTAGGCTTAATGGTTGCTGCATCTTTTATAAGACTAATAAATACTGAGAGAGAAAATTTAATTCAAAAAACAAACAAAGAAAAAGGGTTCTGAAAGTACGTTTCAAATTTCCATAACTTACATTTTATACTTGTAATATGAAATAAGGTAAACCATTTCTTTTCTTTTTTTTTCGGAATATTGTTGGAACAAAGTTTCTCTTATTTGATTGGGTTTTTTTGTTCGCTTTCTTAGAGTTAGGTTACCTTTAGAGCAAACTATGTTACAATGTTCACTGAATTATTCGAAGAAAAGAGATTTTCTATTTCACAATATCAAAAGATTTATTTTATGCATTTTAAGAATGTGGTTGTTATAAAAACAGAATATAGAAAATTAGGAAGTAAAATTTTGTCTACTCATATTTAAACATATCAAAAGTTCAATCTTAAAATATTTTTGTTTTTAAAATATAAAAGTATTAATAGATTATTAATAAGGAATTGTTGTGATCTGCGTTTTTTTTTCATTACAAATACATATTGTTTCCTTCCAGGAATTCCTAGAAATATTTGTCTGATTCAGTAAGTTTCGATCATTTTAGTTTAAAATAATAATTTAGATTCGACATTAAATTGAAAGTTTTATAAAAAAACAATACATAGTATTTGACTTACTTTTAAATGTCCCTACTAATTTTATTATAAATAAAAATGTATTTATTTTTTAAATCAAGATATATAATATAATTCCCTGTGTAAACGGTTGCATTCTTCTCCAAGAGTATTTTATAAATATGTGTATTTTATATAAGAAATATTGTATGATTCAAATGCAGGAGGTAAAAAGAAGGCAACCCATAAAATGTTTAGAATTTAATTACATATATGCTTATTTTCTCAGGAAAAGTTTCACACATAGTTTTTCATCGATAATGAATTCTAGTATGTTCGAAGAAATCTTATTACATTAAACCTATATCACATGTATGCTAAAATTTTAACCGATTTTTGAACTACATTTGAATTGACTGTTCCAGTGAAATGGATGTATTGAATGAAAATGTGATGATTATAAACGTTGGCATATAAGACATGCAGATAAAAACCTTATAATTGAACAGTATATATCACACGTCAAAGCATCCGGAACCATGTTACATGACGAGTGAAAAGGTGAAATGAGACATTGCTTGTTGTACAAAGCTACAAAAATTCAATATTGCTGTTGCAGAATTCCGCTGTATGTATTGTTTGAGGGGAGTATGCAATTACGATAGAACAGTTTGCCGATGCTTTTTGGAATTCAAATAAAAAAATGAAAACAGAACCTGTATAACTGTATACACTGAACACGAATTCGCTTGGAATTGCTCAGTTATTAAGAAAGTATTTGATTTAGCAATAAAAATCGGCTTGGATCCAATCATGGCAGAAAAAAACAGATGTTAAGAGTTAACTTAATGAAAGTCATTGCAATCTAAAAAAACTACCTGATGCCTTTCTTCCTTGGTGCATAAATTGGGGTACTTTTCTTAGAAACTGAAATTGAAATAGAAAATTTAAAAAAATGGCTCATATACCATGACTTAAAGTAACTACCAAATATGCTCACGGACGATTTACTGAGATATTAGACATGCATCACAAAAGGGTTTTTTTTAGTGCATAATAAAATGTGCAGGAATTGGCTTGTAGAATCAAAATTTTGTTATGCTGGACAAGAATAGGACTATTTCCTTTCCTTAAAATATTTTTTTCTTAAAATAAAACGTTCATGCATCCTGGGGGAAACTCGCCAATTGCCCATCAACAACCTTTATATATCTGATACTTATTTTAATTCTGAAAAGGAAAACTTTCAAGTTTGTCTGAAGCAAGATTGTGCAGTATCTATCACGAGCATAAATATAGAAGGATTACCATGAAGAGGAAACCAGATAGTTATCACTATGTTTATTTATATTGCTTCACGCTGTTGAATTAAATATGTTGCGAACTCTCGCCAGCTGAAGCATGAAAGTTTACCAAAAGATGAGGCATTTTCATAAAACAAACATTTTTATTAGGACTATCAAATCAGAATCTAAGTTTGACCTAAGCTATGTGAACCGTCAGGTTAAATGTTAAATTAAATATTTGTAGAGTTGTATATGTGTACTGTCACACATCCCCTCTCCCTCCGTTACATCAAATGGAGTAATCCACACTGACGTCACATCCCACCAATACTTCCCGACAAGGCACTGCACGAGCAATCACATAGACGGGTGCCTAGAGATGCTAAACATTAGACGTAGGAGAAAGACGTTCTCCTTTGGTGTTTAATATGGGGGCTATTTTTCACGTAAGGTCCGTTTGTTTTAAAAAAGATGACAATATTTTGTTTCAAAAACATTTATTTAAGGATTGTATAAGCCTTTGCCTATGTTTCTGCATAGTTGCCGAGTTTATTGATGCACTTGTCGTAATTTAGAATTAAATTTTGAAAACCTTCTTCAAATAAGTCTGCCGCCTGGTTGAGCAACCATGAGTTCACGGCCGCTTTCACTTCTTCGTTGTCACGGGAACGCCTCCCCGCCAAGACTGTATGGAAAAATTGAAATTTTCTGGACAGTTGAACATTTTTAGTGGGGTACATAGGGACCGCATAAAAAAATCACACAAAAAATATTCAAAAATTTCATAAATTCTTACACATAACAAGATAATCCGTGGAAATACTACAAAAAACTGTTTTTATGCGGTGGATAGAAAATTCGTATTTATAAAATATGCCAATTATTTACGAAATTTATGTAAGAGTACTTCCATAACCAAATAACTAATTAAGTATTACACATGGAAACATTTTAAAAACATATAGTTTCTCATTGTATATTTGGATACGTGTTTACAATGCACATACATAATTCATCCTACTCATTGTAATCCAAAGTCCTGTAATGAATATAAGTTCAAAATCATTTTCGTCACTTGAAAGTGCAATTTCAACTGATTTATTTTTTGGCAACGTAAAGTAAGAGATAAATTTATGTGACGAAGGATGGGTGGTCACACAGTTGCTTGTAAATGTCACAATAACCAGCTTTACATGATTGAAGCCCTTTTTGGAATTTTATACTTCTTTCTCAACTGGTATCTATTTTAAGAAAATGCTTTTCCAATTTGTTAGAAAACTGGATCCCAGCATATTTTTATTCCCTTTCAAAGAATCCGGTTCTTCTTGTCCGTATTTATAGTCAATAAATTATTGATAATGTCACTGTGATTGAAAGTTTCGTCTTCAATCAAGCGTGGGCTGCCTGAGCGGGAACGTTGAGAGAAAGCAACTGAATGCGCATCGTCGGGAGACTGTTTATAACAAATGAACAGAGCGTCTTGAATGGTCTACATTTCAGTGGCGTAACGTACAACACCGCATCACGGGGGCGCAGGATTCCAGGGCCGAAGGCCTTACTTACGCTAAATACGTATTTACCCAATTTATAAAATATTAAAGGCAAAACCTGACTTTCAGGGTGGGGTGGGGTGTCCTAACATTCTCCGTTACACCACTGGTAAATGGGATAAAAAAAATTTTAACAGTGGTGAAAAAAAGCCATTGAGTTTTTTGTCAGGGGAGGGCGGGGGAGTAAGACTTTTGGAGCCCAAGGCTTGACTCTAACGCTAAATACGTATTTACCCAATTTATAAAATATTAAAGGCAAAAAACCTGACTTTTTTTCAGGGTGGAGAAAGGTCCTAACATTCTCCTATACGCCACTAGCATATAGATAGAAAACATTAAAGTGGCACCAAAGCCATTGAAATTCATACACCGCATAAAAAAAAATATCGCACAAAAATAAAATCTCACAAAAAATATCACAAAAAAAGGAAATCGCATAAAAATGACAGCACAAAAACAGGTTCGACTGTATTTGCACCCTCCCCGCACAGTTATCACGCCTGCTTAGTGTTGCGCGCCTCACAGTTTGAAAAACGCTGCATTAAGTGAATAATTCATTCATTTGATACTTCGAAAATTTTATAATGTTATCTAATTTTCTTATAAAAAATTTTTATCCAAAATGTTTCACTATTATGTTTTTGTTTTCAATATGAGATGACATAACGGATTTTTTTTAAAAAAAGAACTGCATCTCTCTCATCCTTCTTCTTTAAACAATATAAGTAACTACACTATATTCAGTATAACTAGAGTCATGATATTAAGCCGTGAGAATACCAAAAGAAAAGTTTTGAAGGAAGTTGAGAAACAAGCTTAGGAGAACTGAAGTGACGCAACGCGGATATATAAAGAGATATGCAAAGAATCTTTCGTAAATGGGATGTCTCTATAGACACAAACGAGCGATATGGGACACATTTAGTTTTTTTTTTCCAAAGCATCTAGAAAGAAGAAGTGTGAAACTTTTCTGTTGTAGTTTGAGGGGGAATAATATATATATATTTTGAAAAAGAAACCCACTATTTTTC
Organism: Trichonephila inaurata madagascariensis; assembly: GCA_019973955.1. Lineage (NCBI taxonomy): Eukaryota > Metazoa > Arthropoda > Arachnida > Araneae > Nephilidae > Trichonephila > Trichonephila inaurata. The sequence goes on along the minus strand of BMAV01021088.1, from coordinate 100,823 downwards.
CTTAAAAAGAGAAAAAAAAAAAAAGTTCGTTATTTTCTGATAAGATTTCAAATAAGTTAATTTATGCAATTTTAAGTGGTTGATGGAATGCACATTTAAAATCTCATAATGTACATCCATTTGATGTGATTTTTATTAAATTATATTTATTATTTTTACCAAGCATACTTTGGGTTAGTTACTGTATGCTTATATTTATATTTATTTCGTAATGCACTATTGATTGATCAAAACTGCCTTATTACATGTAAGATGGGGCACACATAAAAACGAGACTAAGGGTGTAGTTTGAAAATAGAGTGGAGTTGGCAACTACTGAGTTAGTGCCACAATCCCATGAACCTCCTCTACCCATGAGACCAGTTTCGTTTTAGCCTATTACACCAGTTGGGAGTACTGCGTCATTGAGTAAACACGTACAAATAAGCGGGTTTTAAAGGGAGGATTGATAGTGTGGAAGATGGTAAAACTGCTGTGCAACCAAGGTCAGGAATTACAGACCAAACATTGTCAAAATTCGTGATATTGGTGGATTCTAACCTATTTCAATGACCGGGTGTTAATTAACACCATTACACGGAAGTACTAAAAATACTTCGAGAAAAAAATTGGGAAAAAAAGGCGAGAATGTGGTTGGCTGTTGCACCAAGACATTGCACCCGCTCACACGGTCCTATCTGCCATTCAGTTTCTAACCAGCAAAAACATCACTTAGATTTGGTACTCTCCTTATTCATCTGATTTAGTCTCATTCCACTTTTTTTATTTGCTACGGTTGAATCTTGCTTAACCCGCGGTCACTCGCGCCTGTTTTTCTACCGTCGTTACTCGCGGGGTGTAGAGAACAACCCAAACTCTTAACACGTGTATTTAAATAAGAAAAACTTTAAGTCAATTATGATATATATTTATGAAGTAAGAGGTTTTTGTATTATACAAATGAAATGTTTAAATTTATTGCATTCAAATGAGACTAGCATTAATTTTAAACTAAACCTACAAAATTTTCTTATATTTTAAAGTACAATAATTTTATATTTTTTCATAAACCACAAGTAAAACGTATTACCAGTAATAAATATACTTTTATAATTAATGATATGATAGTAAAAAGTAGAAAAATAATATTTAAATCATTTTTCAAACATTCGCAGGGTTGCAGATTTACCCATATATGTCTAAGCACATATTTTCTTTTACATTGAAGACATGTGACGTCTCTCGCGTCCTTCTGCTAACATAACCCCTTATGTTCTTTGACGCACATGATTAATGGCAAAACTTTTCCAACCCAATACCAAGAAGAGAAACGATCAAATATGTAAATGAGATAGACTTTAAAAGGATAGCTTTGATGATAGATACAGCGCGGCAAGCTTAGAGATAGGTAGTAAACTCATTCTGATCAATAGCACGCAAGTTTAGAAATAGCTTAGTGTGGAATCTTTTCTGCGTCGAGCTAGCAGTCCGATAGCTTTGAAGGAATAGAAGCCACTCCAATATAAATAAATTGGAATCGTTCATATAAAGTGAATTTATAGATATCTCTTTGTGTGAAGTAGCGAGATTCCTGCAAAAGGTAATATTTCTGATATAGGTAGTTAGTTAACCGGATTATTATCATAATTAAGATTAAAGGATCTAGTAGGCAGATTCGACTTAAAATACAAGGTTTAATTGCGTTAACTCTCACTTTAAATAAAATTGTCAAATTAGAATTAAGTAATATAAGTTATTCTTAATAAAAAGTTGTATTAAGAACTACTATGTCTCATCATTTTGATAATCCCACACCTCTAGCTTACGTGAACGGAACGACATAGTCATCACAGGATGGCTATGTCGCAATGGCGCCCGAACGTGTATAATTCTGGGTTAGGTAATGTAGGTGGAAGTAATTGTCTCTACCTGAAATGTACTTTTCAGGGTCAGAGAGAATACGCAGAGTTTATCGAGTCTTATCGAGAATAATATACAGTTACTTTGAAACTTTAAGTAATCTGTCGCGTGCTTACCAAAAAGTCATCTCAGGCGCCTCAAGATTGGTATTCGATATTTGGTTCGTTGTTATGCAAATACAGCCACGGATTTCGCGCAGCTCAAGGCTGAATTAGCGAAAGCTTTTCCCGCAGTCAAAATAAGAAAGAATGGTAAACGCAATTTACGTCCTTAGGCAGGGAAGAAATCAGGATCCCAATACTCGTTTATAGATTAATAAAAATAGAGAGAAGTTTAAATTTAGAATGTCCCAAGCAGGAGTTTAGTGGATCTAAGTGTATTTCCTTAGTTCTGACCTTAAACCCCACAGATCCGCGCGATTATGTGGAAGTGCGAAATCCATAAAACACGATACAACTTTTGAAGTCTTAGCTAAATTCGAAGCGAGAGATATTCTTGCAAATTAAAAAAGGGGTTATCAGAACGATAATAGAAAAGACGAGTCAAAATGTACAGATGCCTAATTTTAATGCTAATGGTAGAAACTGGAGGAATTTCTGAATAGACGTGGTGACCAAATAACAGTAGAAATGATTTTTTACGAGAATAGCCGTCAAAGTAATAGAGGGTTCGAGAGGACAGGTTTCAGAACAATGATCAGAGATTAAATAATATAGGGTTACCTTATTTCGAAATGAGCGAAATGATACCTAATAGAGGAGACCGTAGAAATAGGGGTTCGAGGAAAATTTCAATCGAGGTGATAGGACGCAAAGGGGACGATTAAATATTGCGCGTTAATGATCAACTCCTTAAGGTGCCGACAAGAGAGACAATTAGACTTTTCTCCGATATGTATATCACCTGCAGAACTTCCCACGTTCCTATTTTATTAAATAACACATTTTTGAAAGCGCTATGGGACACCGAGCAGATAAATCATTTATATCGGAAGAAGTATATAGAAAATAATATTTTTCTATAAGCAAATAAAACTGCGAGCCCAGGTAATAACAGCACAAGGTGCGAAATGCCAAAACATGGGATTGTAGAATTGAATATTCGGATCAGACAATTCGAAAGAAATTGGTCATTTCATGTGTTGAAAGATTTAGAATACCCATGTATTCTAGGTATCGATTTCATAAGTGGGTCAAGAATCGATTTTGACCAGAAATCGTTGAAAATTCAAAATTCACTGGTTGAAGATACTAAGGTAAATAAAGGAATTTTACATGTTAATGGGTCAGAAATGAAGTTAAACATGGTGGCTAAAGTTTTACCGAAAAGCATATGAAAAATATAATTGGAGATAGCACTGAAGCTATAATCATGATTTGGTACTTACTGCGGGAACAATTAATGTAGTTTGCACAGAAAATGAAATGACCCAGAATTAGGTCATATCTATAGATATTTAGGAAAACCCGAAGATAACCTGGTTAATGCAACGATATGAGAATTGGTCCCACGATTTCCGTTTAATTGAAGGATTGTTATTTTTATGCGAAACACGCAACATCATTAAAGGTGAAATGCGCGTGTATACATTCCTAAAAATCTTAAGGAATGAAATAATGAGAGAATTTCATGACAAGCCAATTGCTGGACACTTAGGCAGATTTAAAACGTATCAAAAATTCCGGACGTTTGTTATTTCGTACATGAGAAAATTCATTGATCAATATGTCTCTACATGCCATATGTGCCAAGTTAATAACTATAAAACGCGTTACCAGCTGGTCGATTAAATCCAATTATATCAAATTATCCGAATGAGATAGTGACGTTAGATTTGTTAGGTCCTATCCATATTTCCGAGAATAAGACGTAACCGCTATATTTTATAATAACCGATCATTTCAGCAAATGGGCTGAAATTATACCTCTTAAAAAGGCCTCATCTCGTATAATAGCGGGACATTTTTGATAACTTTATATCGCGTTATGGAGTCTGCTATAATAAAATTAATAAGTGATAATGGTCCCCAATTTATATCCGGAGGATTTTGAGCACTTAAGTGAAAGATTAGGCATAAGGCATGTGAAGACTGTTGCATATCGACCACAAGCAAATCGGACTGAAAGAGTTGACCGAGATATAGTGCAAATGATTGCAAATTATGTTAATGATCAACACGATACTTGGGATCAATTTCATGCAGTTTGGTTAATACTATTCCGTACAGCGGGTGAATGAAACAACGGGAAAAAACACCTGCTGAATTATTTTAGGTCGAAAAATTGATTACACCCATTTCAAAAACTAGTTATGATATCGGAAAGTTCAAAATTCAAAAATTCAAAATATAGAGAAAAGCTTTAAGGAAGCCAGACTAAGTACGAAAATTAAACAGGAAAGGTGGGAAAAATATTATAAATTTAGACGTAGAAAAGACATAAAAATAAAGGTAAATGATTGGGTTGGTCTTGGCTTAAACACACCCTGTAAGTTCAGCAGCTAACAAAGCATAAAGTAAATTTAAACAAAAAATTTGAGGGACCTGCTAGAGTAATAGAAGTTAAAACAAATACATATTTGTATATGGAAACTCCAAGGGAAAAAGATTAACAGTTAACGTAGATCAAATAAGAAATGAGCATCGTCATAGTGTGACGAGGTCGAATTAGGAACAGGTATCCCAAATAGTATAAGATCAAGTCAGGAAACCTGTACTTCAAAAGTACAACAAATAAATTAGCCACAGCCATGGGAAAGAAAAATCTAGTGGTAACGTAAGTTAGAGGCAAAGGGATTGGGTAACCAATCAAATCAATATATAAAATACAGAGAGGACCCATAAACAAATCACTGGTCACATCACTCCCAGCTCACTTGGGAATGAAAATAAAAAACGAAAAGGATAAGGAATAATAGGGTATTAAAAAGATCAGGTGTGTCAGGAACAAGTGGACTGGCTGAAAGTGCGCCAGTGACACAATAATATAAATAAAAGACAAATGTCATCCGTACTATTTCTGTGCTGCGGAAAGAACAGAAGAGAAGGCACAGAAGTTCAAGCAGATAAATCAATCTCATTAAATCTACGTCACGACGGAGTGGAACAGAAGAAACTCTGACCAGCCAAGGAGACAATAATAGGGAAGTCAAGGAAAGGGACGACAAGGAGTATGAAGTCTACAACAAGCAAAACAAGAAATTCCAGTACAACCGAGGAAAGAAAAAGTGGTAGCACCTCATCGTTGGATGTGATGGTCGGAGAACCCATATAAAAATCAGGTTGTATTGTTTCATTTTTTTATGATCTCCAACAAGTGGCTCTGGAAGAATTATTGCAAAGAAGGAAGTCTCGTAAAGTGGTGCTTTAAAAGTTATGGCGCCAAGTCAAACACTACAATGAGTGTTTATTTAATTTTGGAACTTTGACTTGTTAAAATTTTTTCTGATGGAAAACATTTTGTAATCACACGTTTTGTTTGGATGTATGACTCTCGTGAGATGCGAAAAATTCCTTTGGTTATTTGTTATAATAGTTTATTGAAAAATGTTTGTAATTGTATAATATGTGTATATATATGTTGTTGTATTGTTGCGTAATATGAGGCATCTGGTTCAGGGAAACGCGGCGTAGTCAGGGCACTAACAATAATACAACGATGCTGCGCGGCCTATTGGGAGTTTTTGAACCAGATGTGGGATGGAGATGAAAAATTTATTGTGACATATAAATAATATATAATAATTGTGAAATTGATTGATATTATGGAAATAGAGACTCAAAAGTTTTCTCAATTTCAGGAGACTGACCCTGAAAATCCTGAAAATTATGAAATTATAGCTTCAATAAGAAAGGAGCGGAAGTTCCAGCTCCATATGCAGTGTTAGATGCAAAGATTGGGTCTGTGCACCCAGAATATTTTTTAGAAAATTTAAGTGTATAAATATTTTAAGTAATTGATGTTAAAAGTGAGAGGGGCATAAATTCGGAAACAGTAATTATTAATGCTAGCCCATATTGGAGTAAAATTTGTATTGTCACGAGTTTAAAATTTAAATTGAATATTAAAATTTAAATTCTAAGATGAGTAAATGTACCAAAGTCAAGATAAATATTGGAAATTATAAAAGTTAAAATGAGGATTTTAAGATTAAAATTGTAATGAAAAATTAAAGTCAAGATAATTATTGGAAATTATATAAAAGTTAAAAATGAGGATTTGGATGATTAAAATTTAAATAAAACTCAGAAAGCGAAGAAATTTAGAAATAGAGATTTAGGACATCGCACTTATTAAGGGCATTGAGAACCCTTAGTAAATAACACGTTTTTCTTCTTGAGGGGGTTAGACGTGTCTCGCGTCCTTCTTAAGCAACATAACTCCTATGTTCTTTGACGGCCACGATAAATGGCAAACTTCTTTCCAACCCAATACCAAGAAGAGAAACGGATCAAATATGTAAATGGTGATAGACTTTTAAAAGGATAGAAGCTTTGATGATAGGATATAGCGCGGCAAGCTTAGAGATAGTAGTGTGGAATCATTCTTGATCAATAGCACGGCAAGTTTAGAAATAGCTTAGTGTGGAATCTTTCAGAACAAGAGAGTTAGCAGTCCGATAAAGGCTTTTGGAAGGAATAGAAGCCCAATATAAATAAAATTGGAATTGCCTTATATAGTGAATTTATAGATATCTCTTTAGGTGAAGGAAGGAGACTACAAAAGGTAATACATTTGATATAGGTAGTTAGTTGAATCGATTATTTATCATAATTAAGATTAAAGGATCTAGTAGCGTGTGATCTGACTTAAATACAAGGTTTAATTGGGTGTTAACTCTCACTTTTTAAATAAAAATTGTCAAATTAGAATTAAGTAATATAAGTTATTCTTAATAAAAGTTGTATTAAGAACTACTATGTCTCATCATTTTGATAATCCCACACCTCTAGCTTACGCGGAACTGAACGACAGCAAATATCACAGATGGCTATGTCGCAGACAAACAAATAATTTTTACATCTTTTACCCGTGGACAAGCAGTGCAACACCCCTTTTTAGGGTGATTAATGCTCTTTTAATATATTCTGTGTCAGTAAAGCTTTTTGAGTGTTTTTTTTAATGTTTGGGGAAATCCGATCTCATATCCCACTGTGGCTGAATATGATCCATTCTATTCTCCTCTAATAATATTGAATGTCTCATTTATTTTCGTGGTATTGTCCGAATGATAGACAAAGGAAGCATTAATTCCTGCGGTATTAAGTAGATGATAAAATATTCGCAATTTCCAAAGGTTACATATTCGCGATACATAATATATACTGCACATTTCATCAGTGGAATCAACACCACCTGTATTATAAAATTTACGATTTCGTTTCATCTCCCCCAATTTTGGGTTACGAAATCACGCAGTCATAATTCACTTATTCTTTTTTTTTCAATCTGTTGTACAGTATCAAATAGACGACAAAGTCCTATTTCTCTCTTAAAGGGTTTTTTGTCAGAATTTCTAAAAAATGTTTTAAATTTTTTTAAAAAAAATTGTTTTTTACAATTATTTTATAGAATTATATTTTTTTTATACCACATTTATTGAAATTTTAAAAAAATATGTATGCATTTTAATATATTTGAAAAAAATGTAAGCGGGAAGAGTAAAACGTATTTTTCCGTGATCTTCGGGTAAAAAAATATAACTAAACCCCGCGGGGTGTTCTCGCCTGAAGGTTCAATGACCTAAAAGGGGCCCTACAGAAAAAAAATCTGGCCCACGTATTTTTTTTAAAAATTTTAGGAGGCTTTTTTTTTTGCTGGGGTGCAGAACACCCCGCCGAGTGATCGCGGGGTTAAAGGAACCCCTTTTTACTTCATTTGAAAAGCTCGGAAAAACAGAGTATCTCCTGAAGGGCCTTCCAAAGAACTCGTTCCATAACTCTTACCAGCCATGACAGCACAGAATGCAAAAATGCATGGATACTGAAGGGAACTGCTTTGAAGGTGATAATGTCCCAGAGAAATTCTGAACTCAATGATTTTTTAATCATTTCCGTGTCACACCCCCGTAAATAACCTTCACTCTGACTTTTAACCAGGTCTGTAATCTTTATATTTGTTTGGTTTATAAAATCTTTATAGTTATTCATTTGATTAGTTGGTTATAAATATTTTTAATTTTATTTCTTGTTGAATGATTTATTATTGTACACATATTTAAATATAACGGATAATTTTAATTAATTTACGGTGCAAATCCATTTTTCCTTGATATTTTTTAAGCTTATAAGGGCCTATAAAGGATGGAGGAAATTTTAATTGCAGACATATCTCTTGAGATTTTGAGGGATAAAATGAATGATGCTTAGCTATTCATGGGAAAGAAGATTATATTTTGTAATTGTTCTTTACTTTAACTGTAAAATTTTTGCAATGAGAGAAAAAAAATATTAAAATTATTAAAAAGGACGTGATTTTGATAATAGTACTTAAAAACTCTTTAAATTTATTCATGAGTAACCAACAAGCTAACTATTACAGCTCAATTCAATCACGAAATTTTTACTTTAAAACTATTATTTACCCTCAAAATTAGTTGAAGTGATTTGGAAAAAGGAAATATATTTTTATTCTATAATCAAAAACGTTTCCTTGAATAAAAAAAATAAAAATGTTGAAAATAAAGTTCCATTTATCAAAATTTAGTAATTCCATATGCCTGCAGGAAAGTTACAGCAGAACTTTCAATTCCCTCTTCATACTCTCAGTAGGAGATTCCTCAGGAGTTTCAAAAGTACTTGATTGACTAAAACAATAAGGAAATATATTTTTTCTTTTTTACCATTAATCTAACTTATTTTTCAATTTGTAGCAGAAATTTATGAATAGTAAATTAAATAGGTAATATTATTTGGAATTATCTCAAAATATAAATTTAGTTAATTGGATATTTAAATTCAATATCTGGCAATGAAAGGTCATTTTATCCAAACTGGCTGAAAATCATTTAATAAGTTTAAATAAAATTTTACTAGGTGCAATGTGTAAAAATTTATTTTACATAATTTTATATTATCCCAAAAAAAACAGTGCCGTGCAAAAATTAATACTTGATGAATAAGGTTTCTCCTCAGTTAAGTCAATTGAATAAATATATGTAATGAATACATAAATAAGATATGATCAAGAAGTTTCGTACAGTATTCTACTTTAGAACGCTTTATGAAGTAAAACTAACGAAACATAAATTTAAAAAAAAAAAAACTATCTGTTTTTATCTATTAGTACTGAGTTTTCATTTATCTAGAGCAAAATTATTTTTCTTTGATCTTATCAAACTTTGTTAATATAACTTAATTGTTTTTGGCAGATTTCATATTTATAAACTGATCACATCTAGTACTTATAAAAAGGATAATATATTATGTTCGATACTTTCATAAAAACAAGATAATTTTTTTTTTCCAAAATTTTACTTAAGCAAATCTGTTAAAATTGTATTAAATTAAGAAAGTAAAGGTTTGCCTAAAATTAAAATAACATTTTCTTTTCACTTTTAACGTAATGAAGCCTGACACATTTTTAAAGGAAATGTTACTGAACAACAAGTTGAAAAATGAATTAATTTTGTTATTTTTCTTCTAATGATATTTAATGATTTTCTGCAAACTACAATTTGCGAAAATAAAAAGAACAATACAAATTTTACCATATTTCAACGGAATTAAGTTATATATATATATATATATATATATATATTCGCATAATGCCCTCAACATAGTTATAGAGAAAAGAGTAATTAATTTTTCTTATTTCACGCTGTTTTTTTTTCTGGTTTTGTTTCTGTTGCCTGCAAGTAAATTGTTATTCAATAAGAATAAATATACTTGAAACTTGTTTTCTTCATACATATGTGCAATTGTGTCAGGAATTTTACAAGACGCAAATGCAACTCGCAATAAGAATTAAAACAACCGTAGATCAAAGGATATAGTTTTAAAGTAGGTTTAATGTCAAATCCTGATTTACTAAGCTAGGTGAAAAATTATCAGAAAATAAAGCATTCGGAGTTAAAAATTAAGTAGAAATTTGGATCTTATTGTAAAATTAATTTTTATAGATGTATTATAAAATAATATAAAAGATTTATGACTGATATACATTATTCATTGAGACATATAGCACAATTTAACTTATTAGAGATAGCAATTATACATAAACGAGGAATCCTTACTACCGGAAAATGTTTCAATGTATAGTTCATTGTGTTCTTTTAATCGTCACTTATCTTCAAATTCGCAACTAATATACAGGATGTAATTAAATAGAGCTGATTCACATATGAACTAACGACATGTTTCCAATACGAATAAATGTATCGAAGTGACTCACATTCTTTGTGATACATACGTTTACAAAGAGTAGATTTTGTTTTAAGAGCTACCCATGATTTTTTGTAAAATGTCGAATTGTTAAAACTACAGCATTTTCAATACACCGTGCATTGAATTCGTTACAAATAAACTTTTCCATTAATACAAATAAACTGTTATATCACTATAACTTCCAAAGCAGCACATAAACTAAATTTATAGCATTGCATCCATCGAATGTATTTACTATACTACTTACATTGTATTACTTAACGAGCGATTGAATTCAACTGAACAATCCAATAGATTGTACTTCCACTTCAAACATTGTGCATTGTTCCCAGTTTAATTCTTTTTGTTCAGATGTCTCATGAGTTGACAAATAATCCCAGTATATATAATTCTATTACTTTCCATCATCTTAAATAAAGGAGGTATTGTTAGAATTTCAATTAGCCAGAGAGATTTTAATGTAACCAAAGGCAGTAGTTAAAGCAAAGAATTTAAATTCTGTAATCATGCTGGAAAAGTATTTAAATCCTTTATCTTCCGTTTTTACCTAAATTAATTGAATAATAATTTTTGGAGGTATATTTTTAAATTTATATCTATATATTTTTTACTTTTGAAATGTTACATGTATTTTTTACAATTTTTCAGAATATTTACAATAGGACAGACAAATTTGGAATAATATTATGTTAAAAATAATTATTGCTGGTTCAAATGTAATTTAATTCTAATAATATCTAAAAAAATTTATGAGACCGTTAATTTCTTCTCTGTAACTATGTCATTATAAAATTTGTTAAACTTAATTTTACCATTTTCTTTGTTTACTAATTAAAAAATATCTTCCACTAAGTTCTTAAATCTTCAAACATAATTAAATGAAAAAAACCCGTTAAGTTACAATTTTAAAAACGTTTAAATAAACAGCAAGTAATTGAAGAAAAATTACCACATAAGTTTCGAAAATTTTCAAAACCCCTTAAATAGATTTTTTATGTTTTACAAGATGAAATTAATGCATATATATGTAATACAAAAAACATATATTTATATGAGCAACCTTAAACGCAAAACCAACAAGATATTGGTGCTGAAGAGAATGCAGTAATTCCTCATCTTTTCTTTCCATACGTGAAACTTTCCCAGTAGACTTAATACCACTTCTTTAAATAAGCACAGAAACAGTCAGAATCCTGTAAAATGCCGTAAATCATGGTATTTGGGTATGTTGTTTTCTATCTCTTCTGACTATCTATTTAAATATCATTGTCCCCCTATGTTGGGATTCATTTAATTTTTACCAGGCATTGTAACACGTTATTCCATTGTTATCCCTAAGAAGAAAACCCTGTACATTCAATAAATAATTCGGGTACTATAGTGCTCGTTACTGACACACTGACTTATTATATGCATATGGGAATTTTTCACTTTTTGATCCTTCTGTATTACAGGCATTTAATGTTGCTTAGTATTTTGTGTAAGTAAAGCTGTAGTATGGTTACCAAAAATCTATTCAGAAAAGAATCGTAGCACTGAATATCATCACCGAACTTTCATCAACATTCAAAGGAAATTGGAGCAGAATATATCCTATTAAAAAGTGACTCATACTAATTTAAGAAACAGGGGATGCATTTAAAACCATCATCAAAATATCGTAAAAATTAAAATATGATCCTGGCATCTAAAATGCATAATTTATTTCAATTCACGAATAATCTTTTTTTTTACCTGAACCATCACGATATTCTATTTAAACATTTAAAATCATATGTTTTTTTTTTATTTGTCCATTTAGTAGGTAGAAATATATAAATATGTCAATAACTCTGTAATATGTATCATTATTAAGTTTAAGGGTGCGTTACATGTAGCAGTCGGTTTAATTAAAAGGGTAATTATATAACATATTTAAAGATAACTTTTCAAATTCTTATACCCTCCGTCTAAAAAATATTTCTGCATGTATACATAACCAATTTACAAAATGTCCACTATTTTAACATTTGTCGTTTTCTTGGCAATTGAATGAGTGTGTATCTCATTATCTCTACAGATCTCGTAAATTTGAGCCGCGATCAAGTGACGTTGATAACAATCGAGACTTTCAGCCTCTCTCTATCAACTACCACACCATGCCAACGGGACTTAAAATCTTGAAGGATATAACGTGCATCAGTGCTTCTACACGGAAGGTCTGTAGTTCCTTTAGGACTCAAACTCACGACACGCCAGCCATGAGTTCGTAACCATTAAAACAGGCTAACCAAGGTCCAAACCTCTTTCTGGGAAACAAAATGAAACAGTTTTACAACTGAATCCTTGCCAAAAATGCAAGCTAGTAGAAACTCGTTTACGTATTTGCGTGATATTTTAAAGGTTATATAAAATAGCCCTCAATATAAATTAACATAGTTTTATCTTCCTAAAGAGCTATTAAGATAATTATTGCTAAGTTTTTCCCCATTTGTCACATCGAGATCAAAAATCTTGTTTGACCTGCACGATAAAAGTATCACACAAGTTCGTTTAATACTGAATAGCGTTTTATCAGTTACACAAAACATTGCTTTTTGTAATGAAAACATAAAATATTTATTCTTTTTCCCAAGGAAATGGGTTATTTTCTTCGTTTCATGTACGAACTACATCTCCAACTGTAAAGAGAGTTTGCTAAACTCGGCTGAGAAGGATCAATCTCTAAATTGGGACTTCCTTGTACTTTAATCTGTTCATTATCATTTGCTTCCGAAATGTTACGGAACAACAAAAGGTTTTAGCAACGATTCGTAATTAATGGACACGGTATTTTAGGGAGTCTTGATCAAAAAGAATCTACTTATAATGGGATTATAATTAAATGGACGCGCCACTAACAAGATTGAATTCCAAAACTATACGATTAAATGTTAATGTATTAGGCCTATCCTGTTAAGAAGTTCCTTACTTTATTAAGTGCATTGCCTTTGTCTTATTTCCCTAGTAAAGTTTCAGTAACAATTAAAAAAAGGAATTCAGATTTCATGAGAAATAACGAATTACTAAGTATATTATATTCTAATGCAAAGTGAGCCAATCTAGTAAAATATTTAAATTTAAAGTTATTTTCAAGATTTGAGGAAAATGCCCCTTTTTATCAGTAACAAGCATTATTCATTTCCCAATAATAGTTAATGCACAATGTTTATGATCCTGTAAAGCAGCATAGAAAATTGAAGTTTCACGAATATCCTTTTTTCATTCTCATTTATAAATGCATTCCCCTTCATTTAATTTCATACATACTCATAAAACTTGAATAGATCTTAGAAAATATGGCTTGAAAATGTTAGCCCACATTTTCTATCTAACCAATGAGATACTATTGGCTTAATGCTGAATAAATTTACAAAAATTTCTTAAGCTTAAAAAGCCAAATTAACTCGTGAGTAATTGATTAAAATTTAAAATAAAAAAATGGGGTAACTTTATTAATGTAATTTGAATCGTTAGGTTTAAATACAATATTATTATTCAATGAACTAAATTGATTTAAGTTCCAAAAATTCAATATTTTTAGCACAATCATCACTATGAAATCCTTTATTTTCTCAAATTTAGTTAATATCTTCAGATTGCAGTGTAAGCAATATAATTGAGAATTGGCAAAACATAAAATTTCAACTTTCTTTTTCACTTTGAGATAAAGTTTTAAATTTTCGAAGTAGGCTCTAGAGTAGCTTTTCCTTGAAAAATAATTTAACAAAATTATTTTTCTTTCCCTCTCTCTGTCAATTAAATGTGTTCTCAATTATTTAAAAATATTGGCTTGAAATGTAATTAAAGTTTATGTCTGATTACACTGGGACTTGCCAATAAAAAGGTTTTCTAAAATTTGTTTTAATGTTTCTCAATATTGAAAAGTAAGGATAAACGTAAATATATATATATATATATATATATATATATATATATATATATGTTGCGCCATCTAGCGTCCTCTATGTGAGTCGAGCTGTTGTAAACAAAGGACTGAGAACTGTCAAAAGAAATTGATCAGACATGTAACGTAACGAATCAAGCGAGCAGAATACGTTATGTAGCGGGTTTTGTAGAAAATAGTTTTTAGTTTAGAAATTATACTTGTAAATAAACGATAGTTTGTCTACCAAAAGAAATCTCATTGCTGTCAACTTAATGAAAGCACTCAATTAATAATGATCGCATATGGATCTAATAAGAAATCCTCAATATATATAAGGATAATTAAATTAGATTTAAAATAAATTCCATGTATAAAACATAATTTTTACTTTCCATTACATCTTCAAATATTAAATTAAACACCCAATTATTATTCTGAACAGATGTTCCAAACAAACCATTTCTAAACCATGATCATTATTTTTTTATTCTATATGTCAGCATTAACTTTCAAGTACAACTCATAAATTAAGATATGCTTCACATGTCTGGGCCTAAGTGGTAGAGTCACTTATATTTTCACTGGGCGTCGTTTTTTTCTCAGTGACAGAACATGCAGATGTTTCACTGAATAAAAATCCTTTTTAAGAAAGCTTTGTTTTAATTTGAAACATGTCATATAATATATTGAAATCATCCTTTCTAATCGTTTCTTGTGAGACGTTGAGTCGTATCATTTTAAACAGAAAAAAAAAATCCGCAAAAAAATATATGTTTACTTATTTTTTTTTTCTATCTTATTTTAAAATTGGAAAAGTTCATGCAAATTGAAAAAAGTAATAATTATTTTTATTCGTAAGGAGAAGAATAGTAAAAAATAAAATAAAGAGAATGAAAAAGAAGTTTTGTGAGAATCACAAGAGTTCCAAAATCGTCTCATCCTTCTTTTCCTAAAAGAGATCATGCTAGGTCGTGAGAATTGAGCTACTGGGGAAAGTAGTTAAGATACATTGAAGAACAAAAGAAAGGCATGGAAAATTTTTCTTCGAAATAGTGCTGATGTGTATTTTGAAAAATTCTAATGTTATGTAAAAAAGAGAAGAATATGAAACATTTGTAAGAACATCATGCGCAAATTATTAAAATTTGCTTAGCGACTGTTTGTATCTTTTTATTTTAACTTTTATAATTCTCATCCAAGGAATTTTTCCCCGTAACATGTAACGAAGTGTTAATTTTTGAAGTAAAACACCCAAAATATAAGTAGAAATAATTCTACGTTTTTACGGGGAATAAGCCCTTGATTGTCATAGCACTTAATTTTTTGATAAATTTGTATATAACAATTGTTTTACTCTTTAAACATTAAAAAGACGTGATGGTCATTTGCATATTACGGAACCTCATTATAATTATTTTACCTAATATCTCGAATTAGAAACTTCTGTTGAGATTGCTTACGTAACAAACGGGTAAAAAAATTTATTTATATGTATTATATAAGAATATAAAATGTGATGTATGATGCATTTTTCTAAACCTTACCAACTACTCTTATTTGGTCAATATTCAAGGACTAGGACTTTTCTTTTGGCACATCTTGTAACTAAAATAAATATGTATGGAAAATATAGTTAGTGGGAGAGAAGTATATCATAAGAATATATGAATTTTATAATACTGATTATGTCGATTTCAGAGAAATTAGGTATCCACCATCATCGCAGTATAAATAATTCTATGCCGATCATTTTGAAAAATGCACTATGTATTTTTAGTGATTTTCTTGTAGTATTATTCCCTCGTACAAGTAATAACCGTAACTGATACTATTTAACTGTATTTTTTTATCCAGGAGCATCTGGAAATATATGGAAACGTTTATGACCAAAGACAGGAAAATTAATTAAGGATTTCATTATTTAATCCTTTATCTACTGCATTACAATCTATTGCAATTTTCTTCTTGCAATATTTTCCTTTGAAACTCTACATTGAAAATTAAGGGATATACATAAGTAAATGCTAAACTTTAGGAAATTTAATCCGTTAGAGCTAATTAATTAAATTGGCAGTTAAATTAATTAAATTGGGGTAGTCTAATAAAGGTCTAATATATTCTCATAATACGTAAAGACAAAATGCCTTTTATAACGCAATTTTGATTCTTAAAAATGCTACATAACCAGATAACACTAATATTTCACAGCACAAAATATTTAATTTTACAGATAACGAAATTTTAAAAATTATTTACTTTTTTTACACATAAACTTAATTTGATGATATTCAAAGAACCAGTTTTTGTTTTCATTAATACACAAAAATTCATTACATGTAGTGCATTTTGAGTGAGGTTTCGATTGAATGTTTTTTAAAGCACAGCATCCTGAGATAGAAAATGCTGTATTTTCCTAACATGAACTACCTACCTCGAGTCTTGATCGTCATCTGAAGAATCTAAGAAACATTCCAGCAGATTATTTGCTGTGACTTCTTCATCTGAAAAATAATCTGTTAGTACATCTATGATTCCAAATTGCAGATTCTGTAGTAAATCCAAAGACTCTTGAAGACAAAGATTCTTTTTTCCAGACATT
Source organism: Trichonephila inaurata madagascariensis (assembly GCA_019973955.1). Classification (NCBI taxonomy): domain Eukaryota; kingdom Metazoa; phylum Arthropoda; class Arachnida; order Araneae; family Nephilidae; genus Trichonephila; species Trichonephila inaurata. The sequence continues at coordinate 84,034 of BMAV01021088.1, read as the reverse complement.
CTAAGAAACGGAAATAATAATAATAATATATAAGCACCTTAGAAATCTCCAATTGTTGTTAAATTTCATTTACTCGTAAAGCAAGTAACACGTTGTCAATTTGTGAATTAAGAATAGATATTCCATTTAACTGTGTGACAAAAAAAAAGCTCGCATCCAAAGTTTAAAATTTTTTTGAAAACTTTAAACTAAAACAATAAAAAGCAAAATAAATAAGTTAAGCCAAAAAGATATGCAAAACACACATTAATCTATTGCACTACAGTGATGACTCTACAACACAACAAAAACAACAGTTCTTGCTCTAACATCCAATGTAATGTCAGTACTTAGCAACAGAAAGTTATTCAACTGTAACATTATTTACATGCACTGTTCACTTAAAATTAATAGTCAAATCGTTTTCTAAGGTCTTCATTAACATACAAAAAAATAAGACACTTATCTTTTGACTTACTAATTTTTCCGAAAAAAACTGAAAATCTTCGCAGTCCGATCAAAATGTCAGCAGAAAACACAACTTCTGTTATAAACTATTCACCTTCCCGCTAAAATACTCATAGAACCCGTGCTGCCATATACTCTGGGAGAGTGAAATTAAAAAAATATGCCTGCTAAGTATCGTGAAAGTACTCGTAAAAATGGTTATTCTATGTAATTTGAAAGTAAGAGTGGTACTTATAAGTACCGTGGTAGATAAAGGGTTAAGGTGCTGTACAACTGATCTTATTGCAAACGAAATTTTAGCATATAAGATATTCAGTTAGGTATTTAAGTAAATTATCCAATGTATTAAAATTTCTATTTTATTTTTACTAAATGATTATCGAAGGCAGAAATTTTGTTTGATTCTTCATCAACTAAATTTCTGAACTATATTAATTTCAATGTAAGATAGTTGGTAAAATAGAATTGGTATATTTTCAAATTAAAAACGAATAGAGGAAATAAAAAAACAACATTAAATGCACGACATTCTGATTTGTAGGTTTCATTCAGGAAAATCAGAACCAATGTTTTCAATAAATTCGGAAGAACAAATGTATCTTTGTTTTTAATATGAATAGAAATTGAACAATATATGACATGTATGGAAAAAATAATAAAATTATTACGAAAGAAATTATTTCCGAATAAAAATATTAAGTAGCAGTACTTATTTTCCCTTTTAATTTCATCATGTGATTTTATTATTTTAAATTTATATTGCTAAAGGCATATATGATACATGGACTAATGATCCCGTTATTATTTAATAGAAATCATCAGGTATCTCAGATAATATCATTTAGTAATTAAATTATCTCAATATAACTAATAAGTACAGTCATAAAAGTTAAAAAATTAGTTTCATATAAGTAAATATTATTGTGAAGAGAAAAAAATAGAAATTTCTTTGAAAAACTTAGTATAAGAAATAATAATAATTTTCCAAAAGCTTTTTGTATAACTCTATCTTGACACATGGTTGACAAAAAGTATTCGAGAAAATAAATTTTAATTTTATGAAATATAATTCTAAATTAAGTTTTTGAGTTATACTCAGCGTGTGCCTTTTTTCACTAAAAATACTGAAGATTCCTGATCGGCAGTTTATATATTCCGTAACATGTATGGCCTATATTCTTCCTATCGAAATACTGGAGAAAAACAAAATTTTATACGGTTTAAAACTATTTATTAAAAAATACAATCAACTACTTAAAATTATTAAATCAATACGTCTCCTAAACCATTGAGGATATTAATTATATAATAAATGTTAAGCTTCCTTCTATATCCTTTAACATTATAAAAAAGTCTTCCAAATCTTTGAAAGGGTTTGGACAGCAAGAAGATGAATAATTATTCTTCTAACCCTGCTTTAAAATTTAAATATTCCTCCATCTTTCATCAGATTAATGCATACTAAAAGGAAAAGTGAAAGGCAAATGAAAAAGGAATTTCCATAGTGAGATTAAACTTTTTCACAACCCGTATTCTTCATGTTTTAAGTGAAAAAATGTAAACCAGTGATTGCTTACTTTTTTCATAAAATATTATCTGAATAAATGGCTTGTCTATGGCTTAAGAGTACAATGCTCATTTCATTTAATGTTAAATACAGTGTTTGAATTTTAATGTTTATTTAAAAATCTGGAGTATACAAATGTATAAATAAAATGTAGAGTACATATTCTGATATATTTAATCGTTAACAAAAAAGATAGATATTTATAAATAACGTTAACACAAAATATAGGTATTTAGATATAGCGTTAACACAAAATATAGGTATTTAGATATAACGTTAACACAAAATATAGGTATGTACACTGGTGTGCAAAACTTAAGCAACAATGTAAAAATTTAGCAAATAGCCATGAAATTGCAGAAAAGGAGGTCTGGAGATCAGTAGAGGGAACACGTAAGTCAGTAAAAACGTCATGCGTATGCAAATATCAGGAACAAAACGTCAGAAGCGATGTGAGAGTACGCAAAACGCGTGATGTCGGCGCGCGTTGCTCAACAGTAGAATGAAATGAAGGACGGAGACGCAATTCACCATATTCTCTGCAAGTGCCAGTGAGTCAATTCGTGAAATATGGCTAGAAGAAATCATCTGGATGACTTCACACGTGGAAGAATGATCGGAAAGCTGGAGGAGGGGCGTACTGTCACCAGTGTAGCTGCAGATTTCGGAATCAACAAAAGTGTCGTTTCGCGCTCTTGGAAAGCGTTCCAAACCACAGGTACAGCTGTTAGAAAGGTTGGTGTGGCCGCCTGAGGACGACAAATGCATAGGATGACCAATATATCATCCTGCAGGCGAAAAAATTTCGACAGCACTCAGCAAGCGCCATTGCTCAGAAACTCTGTACAGCAACAGGTCGACAAGTGTAGCGGTTTACTGTGGCCAGACACCTTCACAAAGGGGGCCTGTTCACCCGCCGTCCTGAACGCTGCCTCCCGTTGAAAGATATCCACCGAAGCCACCGTTTACAGTGGGACAGAGAGCACAAAAACTGGACAACTGATCAATGGAGTCTTGTTCTCTTTACTCATGAGAGTCCGTTCAGTACCAGAAGCGATTCTCAACGCGTTTTGATTTGGAGAGAGATCGGGACCCGGTTTTATCCCAGTAACATCAAGGAAAGACATCGTTACGGTGGTTCTGGAGTTCTTGTCTGGGTTGGCATTATGCTGAACGGCGGAACTGAGCTTCCCATTTTCGACAGAGGGTCTGTAACAAGGGATCGCTATTGTGAGGAGGTACTTCTTCCCCATCTGCATCTTTTCCGAGGTGCCATTGTCCCAGACTTCATCTTTATGGATGACAATGCACCACCACATCGCACTCTTGCTGTTGAGGAGCTGCTGGAAAGTGTAGATATCACTCGAATGAATTGGCCAGCGTGCTCCCCAGATTTAAATCCCATTGAACATGTGTGGGATGCTTTGGGGAGACGTATTGCCACACGCTCACATCATCCGGAGTACAACCAACAAATCAAACAGATGTTGATTGAGGAATGGGCACTCCTACCTCAAGAAATGTTGCACCAGCTGGTTCTGAGTATGCGGAAACGGTGCGAAGCAACCATTGTAGTAAGGGGAGGGCATATACCATATTAAGGAACATCTGCTTGTTTTGTTCTTCCTGTTGATAGGCAATCATGAGTCACGATACTAAGCGTTCAATAAAAACTTGTTTTTGTTTGATTCCATATCGTATGCGTTGTATTCCTTTTTCAGCGCCGATGCTTTCGTCATCCTTTACGTACATAATACTCTCCCTCATTTCAGAATTCCATGTCTCTCAGATGATTTTTCGTGAAGTTATGGCAATAAACCCACCTGTTGCTTAAGTTTTTCACACCAGTGTAGATATAACGTTAGCACAAAATTATAATCTAGACATTTTCTTAAAATAACACACATATTGTGCATTTGTTTATAACCTCCGTAATATATTATTGTATATAATGGTGAAATAATATTTATGTTTCAAATAAGCAATTTAAATGTTTTTTCTTCTCTGAGCTTCCTCGCCCATCTTCTTTTTTTTTATACAAATTCTATTGTTAGTGCTGTGTTCTGAAATTCTAAATATTTACTATATTGTGTGCATAATTTTAAATGCTTAGGAAATTAGCTAAACTTTTAGGAAATTTGAAAGAAAATTATGATATATAGTTTGGTGGCTTAGGCATGCAAGTTTCTTAACGAAGAAAAATTACGTCTGCTATCTTGAAAAGTATAGCTTCTTTTTGTTATTTATATGGTTTCTTCAATAAATGTTTTTCAACTAGTATTTACTTTAATCATAATTTCAAAATTGCTTCTAAATAGGTAGATATATCCAAGAATTTCTAGCGCAATATTGATATTTAAACCGATGATTTCATTATCTATCTGCATTTATTCACTATTCTATATTTGTATAAGTTAAAAATTTAAAATATTGTAATCTGCGAGGTTCCCAAATGACAGAAATTAGATCTTGCACCAAACTCCTTAGTTCATTTGCACATAACAAACTTCATGGCGGGAAATTGATGGAAAGGAAATAAAAGCAAGTAATAAGAATATTTATATTAATAAGCCTCTTCACACCGAAATAATTTTCTTTCTTGTGTCCTTCGGATGTATAGAGGCTGCTCAAAAACTACGACAGACTGACCTATTTCAAAATAACTTAAAAATTAACATGAAGCATTAAAATTGCGAAAACATGTGCAAATAATTTCCTAGAAATGAAGCCCATCATCCAATCCTTGGAACATTAAATGTAATTTGCTTTTTTGCTAATTACAAAACTCTTAAAACATTTATTTAAATTTCTCAGAAAGAGTGTTTTAAATTAACTCGGATCATTAGTATTCGGAGAACTCCACTTTAAATGTAAAATTTACTTTTCTTGTAAACTAATCCGTTTTTTCATGTTAATATCTTACTGAAGTGACATACAGCTTATGTTTAACAATTGAAACTGGTTATTGGATTTATAAAATTTGCTGAGTTATATTCGATGAAAGAGTGTTTTAGCTTTTATTGTGTAGAATTTATTGTAATATTCTTTTTCAGAAAATAAGAAAATAATGACGTGTAATACAAGTTCAATTTTGTAAGTAAATTTAAGCAATATAATTATTTTTACCAGAGGTATATTTTATTAATTATTTACTAAAACATATAAATTATTGGCAAAAACAATTTAGAAAGACACTTTTTTAAAATGACTTCTGTTTAATAAATCAACAAAAAAGAATTAAACATGAGAAAAATGTCCAATATTTTTAAAAAATCAACATCATTCAATTTTAATATAACGGTATTTTAACTATTTTATAATAGATTAAACAACTACTTGTGCCACTGTTTAATTTCATTGTAAGCCACACTGTTCCTGCACCGGGTATTATGGTATGGGGTGGTATTGGATATCACTCTAGCCCTCCTCTAGTACGCATTGTTTTTACTTTAAACAGCCAGCACTACATCTCCGAGGTGTTGGAGCCAGTTGTCCTTCCTTACCTTCAGGGCTTGGCCGCAGCCATATTTCACTAGAATAATGTGTGACCACACGTGTCACGCATTGTCTAAAAGTTCTTCGTCAATCACCACATTGAATTGCTTTCCTGGCCGGCTCGCTGCCCGGATCTTTCGCCGATAGAAGACATGTGGTCCATAGTTGCTCAACGATTGATCCAGATTACACCCCCAGGTGCCAAATCAGATCAACTTTGGCAACGTGTGGAAGCTGCTTGGTCTGCTGTACCCAAGAACACATCCAAAGTCTCTTTGAATCAATGCCGAGATGTGTGGCAACGGTGATCTCCAACAATGGTGGCTACTCTGGCTACTGATTCTGGCAGGAACCACACTTCACAGAAGTCTATAAATTTAATCATTTGATACTTGGTCAACATGTTATCTATAAAATAAATTTTGTTGTGCTATCTCTTGTCTTTCTTGGTGTTGCATTTACGGTGACCAGCAGTGTAGTTAAAGAACAAAATCAGATATACCATGTAATAATGATGTCATTGTTTCTGTACTTTAGAATATTTACACAATCTGTTGATCATTCATATGAAATAAGTGAGTTAAAAATATTAATTTGATTTTACGTGTCTCTATATGCATGTTAATAAGCTGGATAGATACGATCCTGGCAGGTAAAATGTTATTTTCTTTCCTCTTTTTTTTTCAAATTCAACAACTTTGGCAGTTCCGTACTAAAGGAATGCATACTTTTGAATATGCAATAATCAGAATTCAACCCATACAGGGTAGAAAGATTATAAAGCTGGAAAAACAAAATAATTTTCAGATTCTTTTAATTAATATGAAAGAAAGAGTTACATATACTTTCATTTTATCTAGCACAATTGCTTTAAATGACGAAAAACATATAGATTAAAAAGACAGTATGTTGATACTTAAAATCATAAATACATTATTTGAAAAATTTATGTAATAAGTATAATAACTTTGATTTGAATTCAAATTTTGGGAACATTCATCCAAAGCAATTAATTGAAATTTATATGAATTTGAATTCAAAAGAAAAATTGAACTGTTATAGATAATTTTTTATTGCAGAGATTTTCTGTTTCCAATTTATTTTCAATATTTTTCTACTTTAAAGTATTAGTGAATTTGATAATTAAAATATTACGTACATAATGCTATATGTTGCACTTTTTTAAGATATTTTATTTTATTATATATAATTTCCAAACAAAAAACCACACGAAAAAATATGTAGCTAGACATTAATATAGATTCGATTTTTGTGGCGTAGATTAGATCCTAATATGCAATATTAAACAATACTTTTAAAAATAGTTTAATAGTTCATATTTTAAGGAAGCAAATGACAACAATTTCCTAGAGTAAATGTAAAAAAAGAAAGAAAAGAAATCTTACCATTTTTGTATTGAATCTGAAAAATGACCCTTTTTTCATTGTCCATCGATTATTGTGTAAATAATAGAACTTCAAAGATATTTTGTACTGGGTGGGAATTTCCTTTCTCCCAATAGCGGTCGAGCCACAATCGATTATGGGGCTCATAAAAGGAAGTTTTGATCAAAAGGGGTCTGAAAAGGGAGATGACACTATACAGAGAGCTCTGAAGGCAAATTTCTTTCACAGGAAGTTTGAGAAGATGACCATTTCTCTTTTTATGAAATTCATTTTGAGTATATGATTGTAGAGCTATACAGTAAATGGAGTTATGAAATGTATTTCTTTACTTATGTATTTTTCTCACATTTAGTTCCGAATGTTTTTCATTAAATGCATAAAAATGTTAACACATTTTTCTTGAAATTTTAATTCAAAAGATTTAAAAAATAAAGATTGAGTTTAAACTTATTTCAAATAGTTGAAATTGAATCAACATTTTTGTAAAATGTATTTACTTTTCATATCATATCTTGGTTTTATTTCTAAACATGTCTGAAATAATTCAGCATATGACTGATTAAATTAGAAATATAACCGAAGATTAATGTAATTCCTTTGCTAAATATTTCAGGGAAAATCATGTTGAGGCTATTTTATTAGCTTTAATAACTTATTCTTTCATTATAGATAGAATATAGCGTTTAGTATCATATGAGAGAGAGAGAGACACAAAGAATGGATTTTGACCCTACCGCATAATATATGCCTGCATTATTTGTCCTTCAGAAAGTTTTACTGTTGTCTTTATGGTTTCCAAGCTAAGTATTCCTCAGTCAATTGTTTGACATAAACTGTACAAATCCTGAAACAGAATATCAGAGATAACCTTCATCTTCATATATCAACCATCATCTCCTATATTGTAAGATTATATGTAACACTTATATATATATAAACCTTTATTTAATTATCTTAGCACAGAGGGATTATTGTTTTGTCTCCAAATCAATTGGTCAGCTCGTTAGATAAATATTATTATTTTATTTTCTTATTGTTTAATTTGTTTACAATATCCATTTACTTTCTACTAATAATCCAATTTCAAAAGTATTGGACCAAATTACAATTTATTGTTCATATATTATTCGATTAAATTATTTAAAATAATTGTATTGCCTCTTGGTAGCTAAATGTAGAATTTGTGTATAGCTATGCGAAGAATAATTAAATATGCTATGGTTCATAATCATAAAGTGGCCAGATCGGACTTTTTCGCTAATCTCTGATCGTTTCTTAAAAATATATAAAAACTCAAATTAAATAAAAAAGCCTTCCGGTTTCAAAAATTTAATGAAAACAGTTGTTAAATTTCTAATTAATTACGTTTCATCACTTTGAAAGAGACGACGTTAAAAGGGACAATATATGTTCGAACAGCATTTTAAATAGTTCTAACTACAATAGTTTAAAAATAAAAAATTAAAAAATTAAAAAAAAACATTTTACAATCAAAAAGAATTCAATAAAAAAAGTAAATATTTTTCCAAATATTGCTGGAAATATCTAATAATTGAAATGTTCAACAAAATAAAGTAATTACAAATATAAGTTTAAGAAATTGATAGATATTATCGATATAAAAAATACTTTTTTCTTCTTTTTTATGTAGAATAAAATGGCTACACACATATAATCATCGTACTACACTTTGCTTAGGACTGCAAAGTTAATAAATAATCATTGATCTAATTTGTCTTTTTAAGAGAAAATGTATTTTATTTGTCATTTAAAATGTATCATATTATTTTATTTTTTAAAATGAAAGAAAGACATTTTTTGATGTTTATAATTTTAGGATCAAAAATTTATTTCACATAATAGAGTTAAATTCATATATTTCATCTGTTTGATTTTACTCCTTTATAATTAATTCAAAAAATATATATATTTACTCAAAAGATCCAAAATATGATTTTTCTTTTGAGGAAATTCCCTTGCTATTATATAGTTTCAAATTCTGATGTAAAAAAAATAATTTTTACCTGATAAAAATATTGTGTTACACTTCCTTTTAAGCAAATTGATATTTTATATTCTGATTTGAAGTTTGAAAATTTAATTCATACAAAAATTGCCTCTGTTATGAATGAAACTGATAAGTGAAAATCTTATATGAATGTAAATGTATATTTTTGAGATTCGCACGTTCAAATCTTTAGATTCTCGTCAAATATTTGAGATTTCAAAGCTACTGAATTGGGAAGTTTGTCAAAAAATGGTTAAATTTATTATATTTACACCCACGTGCTTTTTATTAAAAGATGAAAAATTCTATCTTGGGGAAATTAAAAGCCAACATAAATATTGGCAAGCAAATTTAAATTCTTGCCTTTAACAAACCTGTAATTTGCATTTAGCTATCAGCAATTTTTCATGGAATAGCAATTTCACACATATATGTTGTCGTTAAAGTGGAAGATCCGTTATTTTATAGAATAACTAGGCATTTCATGAAATTACTAGACACAAGTCAGTTAAAGTATATAAAATTAGTGAATTCTACGATTTAACAAGGTATTCTGAAAGATAACAAGTACTTCATCTTTAAAACATAAAATGTGGCACTCAAAGTTCTTTTTAACCGAATCTAGATGCTTTTAGTCAGTTTTGAACTGCTTATAGCTCCTTTCATGACAATGCTGATAACGAATGTGTGTACCCTTCATTCCAATGCTTTAAGGCGTCACGGGGTATTTATGTTAGTGTCTTTACATTTTGAATTATAAACAAATATTTTTTCAACCTGACTTCTGCCAGAATAACAGTCCAGCCTGTAAATAAGAAAGATTTAATGCAAGATTGATTTGAATTTTTATAAAATCAGCGTAAAAGAAGGAAAACGGTACAGCACAAACCCGCGAAAAATTATGAACTTTGATTGTAGAAGTAAAAATTGCTAAAACAGCACCAATAAAAAGTACCACGGGACTATTCATTTTTCCAGCATTATAATATTCTTGATATTCAAGGAGTAGAACAGGCGATTGTGCCAGTAATAAATACCAAACTTATTTTCCTCTTTGATTAACTAAAGTCAACTGTAAGTGCAATAATAAATTATATCTGGTTTTCTTATCATTTATCAATTAATCATCCACAACATGAATAAAATGTATTTTTAGAGGTTTTAGCTATTTATGATAAATTAATTTATAAAATAACTTTGAAACTATGTTTATTTTTCGCTTTAACGATCTCTCATTAGTTATTTCAGATAATAACTAGTTATTTTATGTAATAACTCTGAGTATGAAAATTTTCATCTATTATATACTTTAACTGACTTATCTAGTTATTTCATAAAATATCAAGTTGTTCTATGAAATAATTGAATTATATACTTAAACGGTAACACATATATATGCGGCACACCGGCCGCTATTTTCAAGCTACTCCAATAACTCTACTCCATATGCCTACCAACATGCTCAGAGTGTTTGTTCTGTGACCCTGCCAGTCTTTAGACGCTCGACGAGGGAGAAGAGTTGCGACGCCATATAGGAGAAAGACTAGAAGCAAAGACGCTACAGCTTCGTGATCGTTAAGACGTTGATGGACAATTAGGACGAGAAAACTTATATAATGATCTGGATATTAATAGTTGTAAATAGTTGCTATTTATTAAAATACAATTAATAGACAAATATGTAGCCATTCCTGATCAGCGCTCCACACTCAGAAGTGGGATGAACAATGAGCAACATACGATGTAGGATAAACTTAAAGAATGAAAGACGGATTACGACGATTTGCTACCTATAACTACAGCAACATTAAAGGTAAGTGCATTATTTGGAAAAATGATTTTAAATGATATAAAGCCTATCAGCATTATATTAAAAATCTTTAGAGAATAACAGGTGAAATTGCTCTACAAACAAATATTTGATGATGACGAGTTCAATCGTAAAACGTTGCGTAACTTTTGTGGTTTTACTGCAAAATTGACAGTGAGGAATTTTATAATAAACTAAAAGATATACAGAAGAAATTCTCGTATGAGATAGTAACAATTTAAAACTTACTTAATATTTCCATTGAAGGAAATAAATCCTAATTGTGTAAAAGTATTCTACATTTATTGACGAATCTGAATGAGTTCTTTTTAATGGCACTGAGTGGCACCAGCGAGACTGACTCAGAAAGCGAAATAATAATGAATGAAAATAATAATAAAAATTATTCTTCAACGCAAGCTGATAGTGTGGGAAAAAATCTTTATTTGGAAATAAACAAAATGCATTTTGATAACGGAAGTCAAACAAAAAAGAAGTTCGTCAATTTAATTTTAAATATAAACTATTCAGGTTTAAAAAAATACCATTTCTAAATTTAATGCAGAACCACATGAAAATATAAATAATTGATTAAGCTTTTTGAAAATTTTTTTGGCTGTTTTCTATCAGATTTACAAAATCATATTTGAAAAAAAGATTTTTGGATGGAATTGCCGAATTTTTAATTATATAATTTGGGTAAAATTAAAAATTTCCGTTTTTGGGGCAAGAAAATTTTTTTAAACGGAAAAAAATCCATTTTTCAAAATATTTTAAAAATTAATACAGACGTTAGGAGTTTTTTTAAAACAAACCGCGTCAAAATCGGACCAAAATTACGGCAATAAATAAGAATTATCAAACGTCGCACTAGATTGTCCTTTTAAAAAGCCAATGTAAACAAACCATGTTCGTTAGTTTGGTTTTGAAATCGATGGCGTTTTTAAAAAATTATTTTCTCCCCAGTTGTTGCAAATTTTCAATTTGATCTTTTTTTAATTAGAGAAGGAAGTTTGCAACTCAGCACCGCCCAATTCCAAGTATTGTTAGTTTACATTTGTATTCCATACTGTTTACTGCTGCTTTATTGAATTTTCTCGTTATTCCGTAATTCGTAAGTTTTTTTTTGTTGATTGAAGTTTTTTGATCTTATTATTTACTAAAAATATTTAGTAAAGCTCAACGTAGGGGTAGTGACTATCGCCAAAAAACAAAGCGTTTTCACGAAACCAATACCCCGCAAAGTTTGATACGCTTGATGTTCCCCATACGTTACCCAAGAAATTGTGCAAAGAAAATTATCTTGACAAGGAAGGGAAAAAATTTCAATCAATCTAAGGATATAGATTGATAAACATTGATTTTTTTTATTATCTGAACTATCTAAATATTTAATATGTCCTAACTGCAATACAAAGAAAAGTTCTAAAAGAAAAGTTTTTGTATGGATTGGTGTCTGAGTTTTATGTTGAATGCACCATGCAGTCATTGACCATTTTTAAAAGTTCCTCAGTTATTGCTTCAAGTAAGGATTATGAAGTAAATACACGAAAAACCCTTTGCTATCCCACAGTGGGTTTTTAGGTTTTTGGGGAATAAAGAATTTTTGCACAGCAATGGATTTGCCACCACCAGTATCAAAAAAAGCTACGAAAGGATCTTAAAAAATAAATTTGGCCAGTCGAAGTAGCAGACGACTCATGAAAAATGCTGCAAAAGAAGAAATATCAGCTTTTTGAAGCAACAAATTTGTGTGGGTGAGGTAGTGGAAAACACGGGGACACACTTACGTTTGGTGTTTTAGTGTCATTGAGATGTTACAAAGGGATTGATGTTGCTGTTCTCTCTTATATTGTGAAGGAGGGAAAATGGCGAGGTCCAAAATCGGGACATTCTTTGAAGAGGGAAATTGAAACATCAACCACACTGTGTGAAGAACCATATTGGTTCCCAGTAAAATGGAAGTAGAGGGGATGAAGGAAATATTTCAAAGATCGGTGCCACAGCAAAATGCGAAATATACTAAGTATACCCGGGATGGGGACACAAAACCTTCCCAGAGCTTGAAAGGACAACCATATTCTATTGAAAAGTTGAATTTTTGGCCCCTACAAAAAAACGTATGGGTGCTGACTGCGAAAATTAAAACAATGAATCGGGAAAAAAATTATCAGATGGTAAGACTATCAGCGGTAAAAATCGTCTGACCGATAAGTTAATTTATACAATTACCACCTTTTTATGGCAATGTTTTTAGACAGAATAAAGCCTTGTTATGATATGTCAGGCCATATAATTTATTGTCATTATAGGTCCACTAAGAGGGAAACCCATGCATCACTTCTGTCCAATTGGTGATACTTGTGGTGCAAATATCAAAAGGCAGTTGCTCAAATAGTGCGCTTTATTCAAACATAAAAAAAACTGTGCCAATTGCCATAATGGATGAAATAAAACCTATTACAGAACATCGCACCAAAATTGCTGAAAAAAAGTGTGGGGGGAAAACGCAAAAAACTAATGAGGCTCCCCCACTGTTTAAAATACTGCCCCAAAACTTCTGGGGCATCTAAAAAAATTGTAGACATAGCAGTAAAGGAATAGTGATGTTTAATGAGGGGATGGGGGCGTATAAGGATAATGAAAGCTTTGATTTAAAAAAAGACATTTTTTCTGTTACCCCCTTTCCTTTAACCAATTTTACACGCGTAAAAATGCTGAAATTAAATCAAGATGTTAAAATTAGAGGCCCGTAGGACTAGAGGAAAAGAGAAAAAAAGAATGAGCATTTTACAGAATTAGAAGGTCCCACAAAGGAAACAGGATCATTTTTAAATAGTATGTATTAAGTTTTTTTTGAAATATTGAAATGTAATCTTAAACTTTTATTTTTTCAGTTTCAATTTTACACTTTCCCGCAAGATTGTAAAAAAATTTTTACCTAGAGCTACAAAATTGGTAGCATATTCTAGTCATAGTTCTTTTTTTTCTGTATGCCACAATTATGTTTTTTGGTTTAAAATTTTTATTTGCAAACGTATAAAATTGAAATTTTTAAAAATTATTTTTATGATTTTTTTTTAAATTTTTAAAAAAATTAAAATACAAGATATCTTTCAATTAAGTGGTATACAGAATAAAGGTTACATTTAGTTTCAAATTTAATGCAAAATTGAGATTTAAAGTGTATAATTTAAAAAAAATTTTCTTTGGGGGAAAAGGAGGTAAATTTTTTTTAAATTTGAAAATATATATTTATTTTTTTTTAAAAAATTTTTTTTTTATTAAAAAACAAAATTTCTTTGTTTTTTTTTAAAGTTTATACATTGTTATAGATAATATATAAAATTCAGATCAAAAAATTTGCAAAATTTGTTAACTTATGATGAATCGTAACATGTATATGGCAACGAACAATTTTTTTTCTCGCAAGGTACTATGCCCCCTTAATGCATTACGTAATCAAATGTATAAGTGACAGGCAATAAAACAAAATAACTCTGTGCGTATGTAATAATTAAACCGAATTAAAAGAAAAACTCAAAATTTATGAGGTAATAAAGAATGATTATGTCCAGTGTAAATATGATTTCGATAAAACTATAAAACCACAATATGATTTTGACGATAAATATAATTCTTGTGATAAAATGAAAACAAAGCATGATGAAAAATTTAATTTTAGAAAAGAGGTTGTTAATAAGAATAAAATAAAATATGATATTTATGAGAAAAATAGGGAAAAGTACTGGTCATGAAATTTAAAGCAATATAATGTGTTTCAATTGCGGATCGAAGAATTACATTTCTAGTAACTGTATGCACAAAGATAAGAGATTAAAATGTTTTCGGTGTGAAGTGTTTGGACATAAGGCTTCGGAATGCCCAGATAATAAATGATACTAAACTAATGATACTAAACTAGACGTAGCTCATTTAATTCTGAATAAAGAACAAACATTAACTAAGAAAGTATTAATTGGCGAATTAATTCTAGATGCTTTAATAGATAGTGGTAGTCAAGTGACCTTGATTCGAAAGTCAAGGTGTAATGTAGAGATATGTGTAGTAGATGGTGTTGCTATGTTATTTGATGTTATAATTGGATTAAATGTATTAATGCAAAGTGAGACTATAATTTATGAAAATGGCGTTACAATTAAAAATAAGCCTAAATGTGCTGAAGAAGCGGCCACTTTATCTGTTTCGCCAATTAATTTATCTCCCGATGATTTTGAAATCAAAATTGCGCCGGAAATTCCTTAAATTTACCAGTCAAAAGACAAGACGATAACTCCAGACTTTGCACCTGTAAAGAAAGATGGTTTACATGTGAAAGATGACCAGCGAACTGTGACCGCAAGTCCTGTTGTAAGAGTTCCTGTGGAACTTCAACATCCATCTAATTTGCCTAAATTGGAAGATGGTTTGAAACGCATAGAAAAAACTGACCCTATGATTTACTGTATTACTGATGAGCCTGGGGATCATATTGTTGCTGGTACTGAAGAACATTTTGAGATTTGTGTGCTTGAAAGACTTGAAAGAAGACAATGCTTGCATTCCTTTAAACAAACTGACCCAGTAGTAACTGTTCCTGGAAGTATGCCAAATGAATTCAATAGACGTTACCATAAAAAAAGACTCCCAGTAATCAAAGAAAACATAGATTATTACTTCATTCTCAAACAGAAGATGAAACATTCAATTGCCACTTGTGACCATCATAGATTGGTGAATCACAAACGAAGAAAGAAAGAAGACGTGCTGTTGAAAACATATTATAGTGATCACCTTGGACCGAACAGGATTACTAATTTTGAAGTAGGAGTCATGGAACAAACTATCCGATTAGTGCAAGATCTTCTATACTTAACGACGAAAGAGAAGACACAAATACCTGATAAAAGACGAACAAATACAAATCAATGAAAGACGTAGAAGAATCAAAAATAAGAGGAATGACGTAGAAGAAGCAAACATAAGAGGTAAGACGAACAAGCAAAATATGGCGAATGAACAAGAGAATGACGAAAAAAGACGTTCAAGAAATGAAGAAAATAAGATAAGTAAGACGTAGAAAATAAAAGAAAAGGAGAAAGACGTTTAAATAAAAAAAAAGAAAAAAAGTAAATAAAAAAGGGTAACAAAAGCCGGGAATTTTCCCAAACCTTTTTCTTGAAAAATTTTTCCAGTCCTTTTGTTTTTTGTTTTTTGTTTTTGACAGTTAGGACCACCCATTTGGGGCCTGTTTGCCGGCGCTTTTTCCCAAAAGACCCAATAACTCTTTTCCCTTATGCCTATCTATAAGAGGTTGAACCTGCCAGTCGTTAGACGCTCGTGGAGGCAGATGAGTTACGACGACATATTGGGAAAGGGGGAAAAAAGCCCCCGCATTGTTAAGACGTTGACAGACATTTAAGACTAGAAAACTTATATAATGATCTGGATGTAAATAGTTGCGATTTATTAAAATAAAAGACAAATTTCCATTCCCCCGTTTTTCACATATATAAGTTTTTTTTTAAGGGAAAAAAATTTTAAGAAAAAAGAGTTTTTTTTAATTTTTTAAAAATTTTTTACATTTTTTGGGAGCCCCCAAAAAATTTATTAACATTTTTTTATAAGAAAAATTTTAAATGAAACAAATGGTTTCTTTTCCAAACCTCTTTTTCTTCGAAATCTAGAAAATTTTAAAGGAATTTAAAAACCCTTCCCCAAAATAAACCCCTTCTTTTTAACAATTTCCCCTTTTTACAACCCGCATTTTTAAACCCAAAGAAATACATTTAAATTTAATGACATGTTTTCAAAAATTGAAAAAGGGTTTAAAAAATAAAATAAAAAAAAAAAAAATATATATATATATATATATATATAAAGAAGAAAAGCGATTCACACACTCATTACGAAATCTTCAGAACTATACAAACAACAGAATCTAAGTACATTTATTCCATTGAGTAGGGATCCTCTGTGGATCCCTATTTAAAGACTACTACTCTATTTGGGGCAGGATCTCTACTTAATCTTCCCCCAAAGTGAGTTGTAAAAGCGTTATCTACAAAAAATTCTGTTATTGAACTATTAGACCTACAGATTTGAAATTAGGTAAACATGCTTATTCTTTTGAGTAAAGATCCATTGAGAACGGGTTTTGCAAAAATCAACCACAGATAAGAGTTACGAGGGATTTAAAAGGAAAAATCATGCTTTGAATATATACCGAGAATGAAATGAGCAAAAAATGTTCCTTTTCTGACAGAGTTTCCCAAAAAATTTGTAAAACAAAACCCAAAAAATTGCGGAGGACGATTTTGCAAAAATTTAAAATAAATACCGTTTTTAACTTTTAGACATACAGACTAGATATTCTGTACTCAAGTTTTTTTTTTTATTATTGAGTAGAGATAGGTAAAAAGGGGAAAATATCGCCCCGAAGTGATTGCAATGGTTAGATACCTGTTCCCCTTTTTTTAATTCCACACACTATTAGTTGATTTTTTCTATTTTCTTGTATATACAGTGGGAAAAAAAAGTGTTGTAACTTTACGTTTCCAAAAAAATTTAAATGCCTTCACAAATTAAAAAAAGTTTTTAAAATTATAATTTTTTTATCATATCTGCACCCTGTTCTTAACGGAATGACATAATGGATTTTCTAAAAGTAGTATAACATTTTTTTTTTTAAAATTTAAAAATCAAAAAAATTTCTAAAAATTACTAAATTGTCTCTTAACTTAACAAAAATCTAATATAGCTTTTAAAAATTGATTCTTTTTAATTTGACTTAGAAATATGTTTAGATTCCCCCAAATTAAACGTCTTGGTATAGATTTAATAATTTTGTAATCCATTTTTTTTTTTTTACTTCCCTTATGGGGTTTTTTTGTCAGCTTCCTTTTTAAAAAAAACAAATTATAATCCAATATGTTCTACAGGGCTAAATAAAGTGATTGAGGAGGTGTTTTCAGAATTTGGGGACAATTATAGAGGCAACAGTGGCGTACATTGAGAGCAGAGCACTTGGCTTCATTATCCTATTAAAAAATGAAGTCTCCAATATCCAAATTCCTTGATCTTGCGTGGGGGTGTAAATTGTCTTCAGGATTAGATAATTTGGTATTTTTTATGGAATTGTGAATCTTCAGCTCTATTTAAATATTTTAAGGAGAAATTTTAAGTTATCTGGCCAAAATTTGGATATTGCAGACGACTTCATTTTTTAACAGGATAATGACGCCAAGCTCACTGCCTCTAACTGTCCCCAAATTCTGAAAACACATCCTCAATCACTTTATTTTGCCCAGTAGAACATATTCGGTGAGAATTTGATTTTTTAAAAAAAGAAAACATGACATATAAACACATAATGGGAAGTAAAAACAAAAATCGCAGAAGAATGGATTACAAAAATTTGATTAAATCTTATACCAAGACGTTTAAAAGTTGTTGTGATACTAAAGCATATCCTACTAAGTACTAAATTAAGAAATAAATACAATATTTAAAGCTATGCTGAGATTTTTGTTAAGTGTATTAAGACTTTTGTGGCTTATGTTTTAGTAGCTTTTTGATTATTAATTTTTAAAAATAATAGTTATACTATTTTTAAAAAAATGTATTATGTCATTCTATTAAAACCAAGTTGCAGATATCATAAAAAAAAAGTTACAATTCCAATACATTAATTTTTATTAGTCGAAAGCATTAAATTTTATTGGAAACGGCAAGTGTACGAACACTTTTGTGACCCACTGTATAAATCTTGTTCAAATTTTTAATCGCTAATAAAATACTTTCTATTCATTCATTAAAGTTGAAATATTTTTTTAAACTTATAATAGATGACGCTTGATGTTAGTACAGATTTCAAATATTAATTCATTAATTATTTTTTTAATTTTAAAGTTATTCCGTATCAATTTTGTCGTATTTACAAATAGCTACAAAAGATAACGCCAGTACGGTTTTCCTAATGAATTAGGACCTGACGTTAAAAAATTATATTACCTGTTCGAACTAATAATCCTACAGAGACTTGGAATTTGGTAAGCACGTTCCTTTTGAAAGCAGAGTTCCCCGAGGAAATGCTTTTGAGTAAATCAACTCCCTTCTTGGGTTGCGGAAATTTAAGAGTGCTTAAAAGATAGACCTGCAGACTTGAATTTTGGTAAACATGTTTGTTTGGCTGAGTCAAATTTTGCTAAAAACGGACTTATGAAAATATATCCTGAGGAAAGAGTATAAGGGTATAGAAGATATAAATAGTTGAGTTTTTTCAAAATTCATGTCCTGTACTTCTTAAATGAAGAGGAGATGGCAATCATAATGCTTTATACACACAATCAAATGCTCATTGCTACGACTTTGACCTAACATATTTCTTTACTTAATTTTATATCTCGGTTATAGTACTTTTTAATTCACCCATGCAAATAATTGTCATACACAATAATATATACATATAAAGTATAGAAATAGCTCTTGAAATAAAACAAAAATATTTTTAAGGTTCCACCTATTGAAGACCCACATCATTTGAAAAGTAAACAGTTTGAAATTTCATTTAAAAAGAAAGTGGGGAGATGAACAAGTGGAAGCAATATAACTCTAAGCTAGAAACAGAAAAAATGGTTTGAATGGCAGTGGTTTTCCTTCGATCAAAGAGGATAAACCCGTAAACCAAATTTCAGGAAATAATTTTTCTTCCCGTGCTTTTTTTCCCATAGAAATAGCTTTTCCGATTTATCTACATTTTTTCTAGTGGTGGTTTTAAGAGTTAGGATAAAAAAAAAATAATGTCAAATTTATTCCTTTTTTTACCGTTTTATGTCTGCTATTCTTTTATTTAATATTTCATTGTCTCGTATAAGCTTATTTCGAAAAGTTTTTCAACGTGTTTTGGACAAAACAAATGTCACAAGCAAAGTTATTCCCTTTATCATTTCATTTTCAAAGTTCTCCAAGCAGGAATGTCATGTAGAGCAAATGTTTTTGGAAATGCATTTTACTTTCACGTTTTTGAGAAAGACACATAATTTTTCTTTGTTACCTTTATTTTAAGAATAAAAAAATTATTGTGTGTGATAAATTTTATAAATACTGTACACACACTAAAATATTATAATAATTTATGATGTGAACACATTATGGGAGGATTTTAATAAAGTAAATTATCGGACATTTTAATTTTTAGCAATTGAAAACAATTAAATAATTTTACGATTTAAAAAAAATAAATTAATAATTTTAAAAAATATATTTTTAATTTGTTTTTTCCCACTTTAGAAAATATTTTTAAGCGAGAAATTATATGTTATACCTGAAACAAATTTATCATGGAACCAGTTGCACAAAAACTTATATAATAAAAACAGATGAAACATTTAAGTCGACCTTCTCAGATTGATTAAAAGGGGAAAAAAAAAATGGCATTGAATTCTTGATAGACTTTTAGTGAAATAGAATTCAGTTTTGAAATGCATGTATTTTTTTCAGAAATTCAATAAATTTCAATACATACATAATGCTTATCTCAAGGGATTTGATCTCTTGTATCGGTTATATATATACTGGTGTTTCGATATCAGGCCGAAAAACTTGCATAGTGTGTAGCAGGTACAGAGACAACTCGGAATCACACAGGAATTCAAGGCTCATTTTCATTTGATATAATAACTTATTATACATCTTTACATTTAAAATTAGCATGTTAATTACTTCATAAACAAGAAAAAGTTTTGGCATAATGAAAAATAAGACATGAAATCCGCTTAAAAGTTAAGAACGCAATTACAACTAGGGATGGCGATTCTTACCGAAAAAGATAGATTTTTAAATCGATTTGAATCGTATACCGATGGATCGATTCACAAAAAAAATCGAGTTCTAAGAGATAGATTTCTAAGAAATCGATTTTTTTTATCAAGTCTGCATTTGCAATGTAAATATAAATCCATTTTATGATAAACAAGAAAGATGTCATAATAAACGATCTCCTATCAGTAAAATCAGGGAATTTTTTAGTTCAGGGAATTCGACAATTACAATTATTTTTTTGTCAATTCAAAGTATGAGGTACAAGGAAACATTCATATTCTAAATGTATTTATTACGTTAAAAAGTTTAGAAAATAGATAATATAGCTTATAGTTCCCAATGATAAAGATAAATTGTTTTAAAGATTCTACTAATTGTAAATAATTTTATGGTTTTTACCAAAACGGAAAAAAATCGAATGTCGATTTTCTAGGATGAAATATTGATTCACTATATCGATTAAGTGCTACATATCAATTTAAAAAATCGATTTTTTTTGGCCCGAGAAATCGATTTTTGATAAATCGATCTCAGATCGCCTTCCTAATTTACAACATACTTCACCATTTTGAAAATTTAGTTATAAAAATGATTTATTTCCATTGATAAATCTCTAGCAATATATATTAAAATTAGCCGTATATCTTTATCTCTCTCTACCCCAATATATAAAAATACATTCAAAAATTACAAAAATATAGAATATTCAGAAAACTTGGATATTTCGTTTTTTGAAATAGTAATCCTTAAATAAAGTCATGAAACCGCTGATCTTTGATTAGCTCATTGCTAGGGGTCTCAGGGGTGTTAAATTCTTCTAGAGATTTGAAAACATAAACAATTTTCAAATAGGTATAATTCTTTTAAATTTAAATTAAAATTTGATTCGAATCATTTACACATTATTTATAAAAGAATGGGGCTTCAGAAAAGTATAAAATTATTAAAATATAATAATAATTTTATAAAAATCACATAAGCATATAAAAATTCTATAATAAATATTAAGTATTTTTTGAGTTGATCACACTATTTTCTAAAATAGTAGCCTCTGATGTGTATAAAACTTTGCAGAATTAAAAAATGCATCATACTCTTTAAACCCTACTTAATTTTAGTATTATATATCTTTTGTATTTTAAAATATCTGTGTAAAAAAAATACTGCAATTTTTAAAATCATTTTTGAAAATGTATTTTTTTTACTTATTAAAATATATATGTTATTATTCTATTTATATAAAAATAGCTACAGTGTAATAAGAATACATTTAACTTTATAAATCAACTTATAGCTAGTATAAATTAAAGCTACTATTTTAGAAAATAGCAAGCGCGACGTAAAACTTAATAAATATTTTATAGAAATTTTTTTTTATTTTCATATGCTTATAATTTTTAAAATTATGATTATATTTTAAGCATTTTATACTTTTCTGAAGCTCTATTTTTATAAATAATGTGTAAGGGATTCGAATTATTTAATTTAAATTTAAAACAATTATATCTTTTTTAAAATTATTTATATTTTCAGACCTCTAGAGAAATTTAACACCCCTGAGACCCCCTAATATTCCAATTTATAATTTAAAAAATAAATGCACATTACATGGCTTTAAAAAAAGCCGGCTGGGTGGCGTAATTGGTTTTTCACTGGCCTTGTAGACCCAAAGTTGCGGCCCAAGTCGATGGATTTTCTTGATGAAGAAAATCTACACCGGCCATGTTTCATGATTATGCGGCCTGTAAAAGATCCTTGAGTGTCTGTTTTACATGGGTACTCTTTGCAAAAAGAAAAAAAATACTAACTACGGTTTTGCATCTTCAAAGCTCAGGTGCTTCCCTCTGGGGAGGAAACTGAGCATCAAAATTACCTTCGGTGATTGGTATCAGCCCATATGTGGCTGCACTAAAAATAGATACCATCTCCCGGGGAATGTATTAGGTCTGCGATGGTGAAACACACCAATTCACAGTCCCATTAGAAATTTAAAAATGGTTTAAAATCTTTTGTACAGTCAACTTATACAAATGTTCAATCATTAAATTTCTTTGAAGCATTGTTATTGATTGTTTAGTACAATTGCAACTAATATCCTAATATTTTATCAAAAAGTCATGTAAATAAATTTTTCCCTAACATAGATAACAAGTAATGCTCCTGCACGAATCGGTATTTATACGTACCTATATCAAATATGCATCTTATTTTTAATAATATCTGTTATGAAATATAATTTTATATATATATAGCAATTTTACAGATATTCTGAATATATCATGTAAAAATATATACATAAATAGTTTTTTTTTTTTTTTAAGAATTATGTTAAAATGTAACATTATTATTTCTATTAAAAGAATTATAATAGAATTTATCATAGAAATTTAAAAAAAATAAAATGTGGTTTAAATTTTATTATTTGGTGTGATATCTCTCAAAAATCTTTAATAATGTGCAAATATTTTAAATCGCTGCCACAAATTATTCTCCCTAAAGAAAAATGCAGTTACAAGTAGAAATAAATAATAATGTCTTGTGTATCCTTTTTCAATACCAGTGCTAAGAAATTGTGAAAGTAGAACAATTTCCAAAAAATAAATGACTGTAATCTTCTAGAACTTCTTTCTATAGCAAATTTTATTATGTAGTTATCTGTACAGTGTCTTTTTCACACTTTTATCCTACTTCCTTTCCGTAAGACTCGGAAATCAATTAGAGTACATCGGAGATCAGATGAAAAGAAATTCCTATCTATTATAGAAAACTATTTGATGTATTACGCTATTCATTCAGTGATGGAGTGACATTAGGAAATTGGTATTCCTATTCTTTAAGAATAAAGGCAAGTGATTTTGCTTATTGAAGGAAATTGGGACTTTTACCTTATTCATTATAAATGTATTATTTATTTTTTGAAAATCCAGTATTTAAAATATTTTATCTTTGCTATTCTATGCTGTTTGCTTAATACGTTTTTCACTATGATTTACTTTTATTACAAGTACATACGAACACCAATGTTATTAATAATTATATTTGTATGCTGAAAGGGAAAAAATCATGTTGTGCTACACCTTTTTGAGTTGATAGAAAATTTATAATCGCATAATTTTCCAAACGTGCCCATTCATATTTTAGCGGAAAGTTTGTAACTGGTTCCATCTGCAGTCCTATTAATCCTCTTGAAGAAATTATTCTTCTTATTTTTTTTTAGTTTAAAATAGCCTTCCATCACAGAACTTCATTTATATATATATTTGAGTGCTTATTAAACCTTGGCAATGGGCGTGCTAAAGCTAGTCCTTAGACATTACGCTTCAAACAAGTGAGTTGAAAGAATTGCCTTTCAGTAACGTAGACGTAAGAGAGACGAAGTTTTTGAGTATAGCAACCTAGGAGAGATCTAACAAGTGTCCTACCACAGTGCTTCTCAAACTTTCAATATTTCCCAATATTCAATCATAATTTTCATCACGCCGCCTTCTATACAATAACAATGTATAGATTTCAATAATACTATACTTTTACGCTATGGCTACAATACTACTTTAATCTCTTAAGTTCCACCTGCGTATATAAACGTCTCGCTCAAACAAAACATTAATTGCCCCTGACGTATATATACGTCTTTCCAAAGTATGATATTTTCAGTGCACTGTCATCCATAAAACTATTCCGAAAGCTTTAGAATGCATTAAAAAGACCTTGACAGTGCTTGCGAAGGACTTGCTTATTTCAGAGGATTTGCTTAATTTTATTCCTTTTCTTCCATCCCCCAATGCATCACATGTGCCCACAACCGTCAAAAACGATGGCATTGGGGAGCGAATCGCGCAACTTTTATTTGGCAGTTAAGAGATTAATTATAAACTGTAAAAAAATTATCAAGATAAGTGTGAATTTTTGTATACAAATCCATGTATGACACTGGTAATTATTAAACTTGTTCTTGACTTACTATTGTTAAATTAATTATAAAATGCCTTGTGCAATACTGATACATTTATAAGTGTATTATATCAGCGTAAATACGTATGTTATTTTTTTTTGTGCCAGAATGTAGTTTGTTTGTTTACTTTAAGTAAATTAATATTTTTTTTTTTCAAAATAATATTTTGTTTTCGAATTTAGGGTAGCGTTTCTCAAACTGTGGGGCGCTTCCTAGGAGAGTTATCACGCCCCCCTAGGAGAGAGCGCCCAACAGTTTGAGGAACGCTACCCTACTAGATATGTGTTCAAGTGATTGTCATGTAAGCTTAAGGTAGGAAACTAATTTAGATTACTCCCTCAGTTTATTGTATTTAATTGGCCATAAAAATTAATTAGTCTGTTAAAAATTATTTTTTTATAACAGTGACTGATTATTCGGTATCCTAAACTACACCTGCAACCTCCGTGTTGTGACATCTTTAATAAACGCAAAAAATAGCGAAGAAAAATAAAGCAAACGCCATTTTCTTCATTACTTGTTCGATAGAATGTCACACAGATTCCCCACAAATGACGAAAAGGTAAAAAAAAAAAAAAAAAATGGTTAAAATGATTGTTTTGACTCAAAAAGCAGAACACATTTCTGAATATTTAAAAACTCGAAAAAGAGTTAAAACCAGGAAACAAAGATAATAGTGAAAAATGAAACAGGCTCAACTCGGCAAAATATGCAAAAATCAAAAAAAGTAATTTTTTGAATTGATTTCCTAATATCATATCTCTCGAACTATCAACAACTACCTTGAATCATTCTAAACATTTTTATTCCTTACTTCAAGTTTAGCACATTTCTCGAACACTTTCTGAATTCAAAATGATCTAATAAATTTGATTCGGTGCTTCTCTAGGGTGGTTTTCGAAAGCTGTTTGACTGTTTGAATTTTGAATGATGAAAGAGAAATTGCTGTTAAAAAAAATCACTTGAGATTTTTCGCGTAGATTTTCACCTCCCCTCCCTCCTTCTTCTGTGTTTTGAAGATGGTATTAGCTTGGAATTTGATTTTATTGTCAGGATCAAAAGCTAATTTTGTTGAAAATAATATTCCTGATAAAAGCATAGGCTGTATTTCCCCCTTTAAAAATAAAAAAAAAATGTTTCTAGAAAACGTTATTTAGGAATATAACTAAAACTTTTCAAATTACTTTTCATATATAAGAGTTAATTAAGGGAACATGATAGTATTTACCCATTTTTTTTAAAAAAATTATTGGTTTGAAAATTTGTTATGTTGCCCCTACATGTATGTATTATATAAAACTAATTGTATGCTCAACATTTCCTAAAAGACATTTGATTCAATTTATTAATAAAAACACTTAAAAATTTTGAAGTGATTTTAAAATGCTACTGCTCCTACAAAACATGGCGTACACATATGAAAATTGAATTATAAGTCCGTCAAACTATGTCTAACAAAAGTTGTTATGCTAATTGTGATGACATGATTCATATTCGTGATTAGTATTCAATGCTTTTTTTATAAAGCCTGATTTGAAATTCCTTAAAAATGTATAAATTCAAAATTCAATTATTTTTTTTAAAAAAAAAAGTTATTCTTTGATTTAAAAATGCATACCTACTTTTGTTACATGTGTTATTTGCAACAGTTAGAAAAAATATTAAATCATTGGGCTCAATAGAAGAAAAACTTAAGCATTTTAAATAAATACACATTAGTTATTTTATCTTTCTGCGATAAGTCAGTTGAAAGCTTTGATTTGCTATTAGGGTGTGAATAAAAATGAACCTAAAAGTTACCATAACACTAAATTTTTTTTAAACTTAGAACTTTCAAATTTTGTGAGATAAAAAAGTTTAAAAAGGATAATTTAAGCTAGAAAAATTATCTTTGATTTTTTGACCGATTTTGTCAACTGAATCGTACTGTGTCCCCTTAATAGTAGATAAATAAATGTAAAATTTAAAAATAATAAATTTCATATTTTTACCTAAATTATACATGCAAATGTTTGCAGCTTCTTCTGTAGTGTAACAAAGACAATGATCTATCAACTACTACTTATTTCCTGTTAAATGTTTTCATTTAAAAAGTGTTTTGATTAGCTTAACTGTTTACGAATAACTACATAGGGTAATTTACATATAGGATAATTGTGATATTTGCGTTCACATCATAACATATAACATTTACATACACATGGTGATAATAGCGCACGACTAAGCATTTTAGAAAATGGAACTTCTACATCAGTGCTTCTCAAACTTTCAATATTTGCGACCCAATATTCAATCAAAATTTCCATCACGCCCCCCTTCCATGCAATAACAATGTTTTGAATTCAATAATACTATACTTCGACGCTATAGCTACAATACGATTTTAACTTCTTAAGTGTCACTGACGTATATATAAGTCTCACTCAGCTAAAACATTAATTTTCCGGGGCATATACATACGTCATTCCGTAGTACGATCTTCCGAAGATTTTGGAATGCAATAAAGGGACTTTGGCAGAGTTTGCGAAGGATTTACTTATTTCAGAGGATTTGCTTATTTATTTCTTTCCCCTTCCAATACATGACATGCGCCACTAGAGCGTATACGTGAAAAACGGTACCATTGGGGAGCGAGTTGCGAAACTTTTAATCAGCATTTAAGCGATTAATTATAAACAGTACAAAATATTAAGATAATTGTCAAGTTTTGTATATAATTTTATATATGAGAAGCCCATGGGCTCACTGGAAATTATTAAACATTTCTTAAATTAGTATTGTTAAATTAATTATAAAATACATAGGACATTACTGATACATTTATAAGTGTATTATATAAGTGTAAATGTGTATGTAAATTTTATTATTTCAGAATCGGTTTTTTTTGTTTACTTTCAGTAAATTAATAATTTTTAAAATTATCTTTTGTTTTCGACTTTTCAATATGCTCGCGCCCCCCTCGCAGAGTTTTCACGCCACCTAGAGAGGCACGCCCCACAATTTGAGAAACAATGATGTACATATTCCACATCGTTACATGAAGAACTATTCGAGTATAATCAAATTTAACAAATTTTTGCAGGCATTTAAAAATTAAAATTGCGAAGACCAAATATGCAACAAAAAAAAAAAAACGGTTTTTTTACATCATAATCAAAAACATCTTTATATATATATATATATAAAATGTTTTGAAATGTTTTTCAAAATGTTTTAAAGAACATTATTGTACATGGGAGAAATTTTGTAAATATTCTAAGGCCAATTTTGAGATTCAATTTCAGTTTTCTATGTTCAATAGATTCATCGCTAAAAGTATTAATTCGACTTTTATAATTAATACTGTCAAAATAATTTATGCATTGTAAGGATATTCCAGAATAAATTTTTTCAAAATTTTCGTAAAAGCAATTTTTAAATTTAAAATGAAATTGGCCTTCGACAAATGATATAAAATAGTATATTTTTAAATAAAAAGTAGTTGCGATAATTATTCACTTTATATAATCTTAATATTAAAATATTAGAATTTGAATTATGCACACTGTAAATCATTTTAACTAAAGATAAATTAACTGAAACAAATTGCTTGGAGTACATTGCATAAGAAGAAAACTGTAAAAGGAATTGTAACCCTCACGAATTGCGAAGATATGAAATAAAAATAAATTACAACAGTACCATTAACTTTAGAGGAAAACTATCTAAAACTGATATATTGGAACAATTGAGTTAGAGATTATTTAAAAAATGAAATAGGTTGATTTTCTCACTATTTAAAGAAAAAAAAATGCAAAACCTTAACTACAAACAGACAGTATTTCCTAAACTTGCATGCATTTGTTGAAATAACACATTTATGTGACCATTTCTTTGAAAAATAATTGCAATTCTGCTTCATAGAACAAATAAACGAATAAATATAATTGAAAACAAGTTTAATAATAATGAAAAGTGTAATAAACTCTCAAAATCATAATGAAGAATAAGACAGGTCTGCGATGAAAAATACCAGGAAAGCAATGGTTCAGCCTTATGTATTTTTGGTGCTTGTTTCACGCTTTTATGTACACAGGTCAGCGTTTCTCAAACTGTGGGGCGCGACCCCTGGGGGCGGGATACATCTGCAAGGGGGTTGCAAGCATATTGAAAATTCTAAAAGAAAAGATTATTTAAAAAAATTACTAATTTACTGAAAGTAAACAAAATACATTCTAACATGATAAAAAATAAAATACACATTTACACTGATATAACATACTTATAAATGTATCAATACTACACAATTTATTTGTTATTTAATTAAACAATACTATTTTAAGAACCAGTTTTATAATTACTAGTGAATCCACGGGCTTATCATATGTAAAATTATATACAAAAATTAACACTTACTTGGTAATTTTTTGTGTGGTTTATAATTAATCCCTTAAGGTATCCGACTACGTTCGGAACCGTTATTTTAAAACAGCGCATAAATAGATACTTTTCATGATATTTAGTGTCACTTAGATTAGAATACAAGTATAAAACTGTTTTAAAGACATTTTGAGAAAAAAACATTATTTAAATACAATATTTCAGCAAAAAAAAAAAACTTAGAATAATCTTTTTTCAAAATGTTCGCTTTTGAGAAAAATGCTTCTATTATAATAATATTTTGCCTGTATATAGCTCAGACCTCTGTACAGAGGCCCAACTATGAATTTTGAAAAATTCACATTATTTTCTGAGTTACAACCAATTGAAATAATTATCGGCGTTTTTTTCTTAAAATTTCTCCCCTCCGTTGTCGAAAAACATGGATAAACCCACTTCTAAGTTATGTATTTCAAAAATTCTAGTTGAACCTCTGTACAGAGGTCTGAGCTATATACAGGCAAAATATTATTGTAACAGAAACATTTTTCACAAAAGGAGACTATTTTGAAACTGGGTCATTCTATGTTCATTTTTTGTCAAAATATTTTGTACTTGAATAATTTTTTATTGTAATACTATTCTTAAAACAATTTTATATTCATTTTCTAATCTAAGTGACACTAAATATCATAAATATTACCCATTTATACGCTTTTGTAAAATCACGGTTCCGAACGTAGTCGGATACCTTAACTGCCGATAAAGTTACGCAATTCGCTTCCAGTGCCACCGGACACACTACCAAAATCCTTTTTTTTGCATTCCAAGGCCTTCGGAATAATTTTATGGATAGCAGTGCAGAGAAAATTTCGTACTTCAGAAAGACGTATAAATACGTCCTTGGAAAATAACGCTTTGGCTGAGTGAGACGTTTATATACGGCGGTTACGGTCGTATCGTAGTTTGGCGTCGAAGTATATTATTATTGAATTCAATAAATTGTTATTGTATCAGGGGGGCGAGAGCTAAATTATGATTGTATATTGGGTCGCGAGTATTGAAACTTCAGAAGCACTGACACAGGCATAATATTTGCTCTTCCTAGTCAGTTGTTTATTATATATAAAGTACCTTAATAAAAATTAATTAAAAGATTGTGTTTGCAATATTTTTCTATTTATAAAAACTGTGTCATAATTGAATATAAAAAGTTTATACTGTAAAATTCGGCGTACAACGCGCACCTATACTTTCAAGCTAATTTTTTTAATTTTTAGGTATATTCGCCGTATAATGCGCACCCTCTTTTTAACGAAGAAATCTGAAATATTAGTATATATTGTTTTTATGTTTTGAAGTAATTTATTCGAGGCATTATCCAAGGCATTTGAATAAATAGTATACTTCTAGAACTACAACTGTTCTTGTTCATATGGCAAGTCGTTTCTTTTAAACAAACACTGTTTCGATGCATCTGGAAGTAATTTTTCTTATGCGCTTCTTTTTTATTATTTTTAAAACTATCGCTTTTATACCCGGTGTATAACGCGAAACCCTTAATTTCCGATCTTATTTTGTTGTGTTCAAAGTGCGCGTTATACGCCGGATTTTACGGAACTTCAAGGGAACTTCTTGATAAAAAAAATGCATCTAGTGAGATCTGGTTTCGACAGTGGTTTTCATCTATTTCCTAAAAACTAAATTTCCTCATCAAGAATCGATATTTACAAATATCTAATTGGATAAAAGATATTGTTGTTAGATGGTACACGCTACATTGTTTGAGATAATTCCTTTTCAAATAGGATTTTAGTAAAAATATCGAAATCAAGTTTACAAAAAATCCTAACTTGATGAAAAAATAGCTTCCATTTTCGGAATCAGCACAACAAATTACGTAAAATCACGGAAAACTTCTTTTGGATTTTTCAAAATCTTTAAATTGGCTGGTTTTGTAATCTATCACATTCGTAGTTAGACATGATGCCATATTATCCAAACTATGAAAAATTCTTTCAAAATTTAAATTGAAATAATGTGAAGCAAAATTCCCAAAATCCTCTTCGAGGTACCAAATATAGCGAGATTAGGAATTTCCGTTTTTGTGAGCTACATTGAAAATGCACGCCCACTTACAAATCCTTTCTTTTATCAGTATGGATTTTTTTATATGATTTGTGTGTGTAAGACGTGTAATTGTTACTTGGCTATTTTTAATAAGCATACAAATAGCAAGCAGAATGTTTTTTCTTGTATCACCAGCAAAACATTTCTTTTCGTCCTTCATGCATATCTCACAAGTTTTAAAGTCTAATATGTCTTGTTATTTTTTCCAATATTTTAGGGAAAAAAATCTCAAGATTTACACGCATAATACATACATTCTACCTTAAACATTTTAAATTATTGTTAGAAAACGTAGGGATATTCTTAAAAGTTATACTTAGTATGAAAGAAACATGTAATGAACACTGTGATATATTGGCATGTGCAACATATGTTGGGTTATTTCAGTCAAAACGTGGACTTTTACTTATTTTAAAGCATTATACACTCACTTCCAAAAGTTCAGCACGGAGAGGAAAATGCTAATTTCCGGAAGCCAATCAGAATTGAAGAGGATGCAATTCGCTGCACAGGTAGATGGAAGTATGCAAATATGTTAGGTAACAGCCAATCGTGTTTTCATGTCAAAATATCATGTCGTGCTTTCATGTTTCAAAAAGGGCAGTCTTATAAGAAGCCAGATTTATGAATGGTTAAAAAAGTTGATTGTAAGTGCTGATAGAAGGTGTTTAAAACATTCGTACAATTTGTTTTCAAGACATACGTGTTTCTATGAATTCCAAAAAACGAATGGAAGATTCTGAGCACTGGCGTGCTGTGGGGCGCATTGAAGCAAGACAGTCGATCACAGATGTTGCTCTTTTTTTCGGCGTTCATCATTCTGTAATTTCACTTTTATGGAAACAATTCTAAACCACACAGACAGTTGTCCGAAGGCAGATAGGCGGTCACCCAAGGGTTACAACCCCCGCGGAAGATCGATATATTGCTATTAGAGCCAAGCGGAATCGCAGAGCGACTTCCACACGTGTGACATCTATGGTTACAGCGTGCATTGGTAAAGCTATATCTGCAGCTACTGTACGCCGAAAATTACATATGAATGGAATGTATGCCCGGGTAACTCGAGTTTGTGTTCCTCTATCCGTCCAATTAAGAGGGGCACGATTAAAGTGGTGCCGGGAACATGGCAATTGGACTGTGTCTGACTGGGGCAATGTCATGTTTACTGATGAGTCAAGATTTGCTCTAGAGCCTGATGACAAGCGTATAAGGATATGGCGTAAACAAGGAACAAGCAATCAGCCCCAAAACATCACTGAACATTACGTATTCCGAGGTAGAAACATTATGGTGTGGGCAGGGATTTCATTAGGATACCGCACCTACCTGCACATCTTTAAACGGGGTTCTATGACGGCTGACCAGTATCGAGATGAAGTCCTAGAATCCATTGTGAGATTGTACGCAGCAGCAGTTGGCCCTATTTTGGATTTAATGGACGATAACGCACGTTCCCATAGATCTGACATCGTCTATGACTACATGGAGAGTGAAGGGATCGCACGTATGTTGTGGCCAGCATATTCGCCCGACCTTAATGCCATTGAAAATCTTTATGATGCTCTCACCCGTGCTGTATCTCCGCGTTTCCCACCTCCAGTCACTCTTATTTCGTTGGAAACTGCTCTACAAGAAGAATGGTGATTGCTTAATTCTACGGTGGTTGACCACCTAATTGAAAGCATGGTCAGAAGGTGTAAACTTGCATACAGATGAGGGTTGATCACATACCCTATTAATGTCCTTTTTTTCATTTTTTGCTGTTTATTTTCATTTTATACATAATTCTGTTTAAGTCTCCAGTGTGACATTATCAGATAACTTACAGAAATTTAATATTGTTTTCGTTTCTGTATATAATTATTGATTTTGTTTTATGTATAAATGTATATGCTACTTTGCTGCCAAATTTTGTGTCAATTAAAGCAGTATTTGTTGATTTTTTTGCATTTTACATCTTCGTGCTTAACTTTTGGAAGGGGTGTATACATATATATATAATGCTATATATATATATATATATATATATATATATATATATATATAGTTATATATATACAAAGTTTTAACTTCATTCTGGAATTCCAACTAAAGATTTTTCAAAAATATACTAATTGCTAAAAGAACATCCGCTACTTAGAATTTACTAATCAATTATGTGATGCTTATGCTCCAAAGAAATTCGATACCTCGCGTCAAATGATCGAGAAATGCAAAAAAGGTGCTCACCATAGGGTATTATCTAACAAGTCAATTCTTGGTATGGTATTTAGTCGCTTCAAATTTCTAGTTCTGACACTATTATACAGGAATATAATTGCATAGTTCTGATACAATTATAACGAAATATGTTCGAAAAATTTTGAAAAAAGAAAGCGTATTAACCCCATAAATGCTGTTATCGTATCTATTGGTCTTGCTCAATTTTTGCGTTAAATGTCCAGTCTTATATATGCGTCTTTCTGAAGTACTAATTTTTTTCTTTGATCTGCTACCAGTAAAGTTATTCCGAAGGCTTTAGAATGCAATAAAATTATATTAACAGTGTATGCGAATGATTTACATTTTTCTGAGAAAATTTACTTACTCAGGCCTTCCTGCGTATACAACACATACTCGCGTCTATGTGAAAAAAGCTGTCACTGAGGAGTGAATTGCCTCTTTAAAGGGTAAAAAAAAAGTACCTCATTTAATTAAACCCAAGTACAGTCTTTAATTCGTACATCTATTTCCAAACGAACTATATATAATGAGAATCACTTTTCGATTGGTTATCAAAATTTTGATTTTTTTTAAATGCATATTACATTTTAAACATAAATATTTTCCATTTAAAGATTATGTTCAATTACATTCAAAATAAGATCATAAGAGTTAATAATGGAAGCTATTAATCAAAATGCTAGACAGTTAGAAATAATTGGGACAAACATATTTTTCATGCTTAAGTTGGTATGTGACGACCAGTGATGTCCAAAACTGCTACAAATCGGCTATATATGCCGAGAGGTTGTGTGATGGATTGACTTGGACTATATTTATAAGACTGGTTTCAGTGTATCAGTAGCTCAGTTACGGGCATTTTAGTGTGGTAGCTGGTGGTGTAAGACTTATTATTTATGCGTGTTCAAAGTTGAACATTATCCCAAGGAAGCGTTCTAAGATAATAACCCTTAACAAAAACACTTTTATGATTGTGAGAGGTATAGCTACGGCAGTTGGAGCGGGCAAATCAAGTGTTTCAGGAATTTTAAGATTATTTCCAGATTCTGGAGCATTCTTTACAAAAAGAAAAATAAACTTTTGTCGCTGGCAGAAAACTGCTCCAAGAACTGATAAAATTTTAAAAATAAACTGCAAATTAAATCCAAAGAATACAAACATAGACTTTCGAAAGGATTTATTAGATCATAGTGTTGAAGTAAGAACCTCAAGTGTACGCAAAAAGCTTCTAGAAGTTGGTCGAAAGGCAGCAAGTTCGATGAAAAAACAATTTCTAACTCAGAAAATGATGCAAAATAGCTTAGCTTGGACCAAAAAATACCAATCTTGGACTGCTAATGACTGGAAGAAGTTAATTTTTATTTAGGAAATACTTTAATTTAGGATACAAATCAAGTGCAGTAATACAAAGTGACAGTGAAACACTGCTACCAGATCATATAGAACAGACTGTTAAACCCCCTTCAAAACAGATGTTTTGAGGTTTCTTCACAACAAATGCATTGGAAACTTAGTACCTCTTAAAGACACAATGAATTCTGTAATATACACAAAAGTATTACTTAATAGGATTTTTCAATTCCTGATAATATTTCAACACGTCTTGGCTGTTTGTCACAATTCGATATCAGTCCAAAATTTTATGCAGGAAAGTAAAATACAAGTGCTAGTTTGGTCTCGTAATTAACTACAACTAAAACTTATTGAGAAGTCATGGGGTATTCTCAAGAATCGTTAAGCTAAGATGAAATATACGACAACAGACCAAATGATAAAAATTGCTTTTCAAGTGTACGATGATAATGTGAAGATAATGTGTGCTACACAGCAGAATCAAAGCGTGTTCAATAGGTCATTTCTGCTAAAAGAGGACATATTCGCACTAATGTATTTTTCATTCTGCTTAATATTTTTAATGTTTAACAGCTAAGGTTTTAGAAAAAATAGGTTTTCTTTTTCGTTTGTCCCAATTAATTCAAAATGCATAGTACATTTGCACATTTCATTGTATTCTTAGAACTTAGATAAATAAATTAGTTGACGATGGTTAAGAATACACAAGCCTATAATATACAGAACTTTCCCAATTAATGTAATTTCATCCACATTTCTCTAACTTTTAAACAATAACTTGCTTTAAAAGGAATCACTTACATTCTCTTTATTGATCAAAATTTCATTTGAGTCCCTGATGGCTTCCTTCAGAACAACCTCAGAGTTTCTGGCTAGTAAATATATATAATTATGATATTCTGAAACAGCATGAATATTGAGATGATCTATTTGCTCTAAAAAACAAGAAATATTTAAGCTGCAGGAATATTAATGAAAGTTCTGCATTTATGAATTCAGGTATTTTCAAACATATATATTTATATAGGATTACCGCTAATTTTATTCTTGATATTAGTGAAATAAATATTTGTAATAATAATAATGATTTTTTAAAATTAGTTTTATAGTTATTCAAAAGATAGTGCTACATGTTTAATAATTTAATAATACTATATTTTATTTGAATATTATTGTGTATGCTTGTGAAGTCTTTTTATTTTCTATGAATTTTATATCAATATTTAAAGTTTTATAATGCACATATTTTGAATTAAGGTATCCAACTACCCTAAAATCATGATTCCTTTCAAAAAAAAAAAATTATGATTTTCTTTTATAGGCCATCTTATTAGCTTAATAAAAATACCAAGTTTTTTATTTACCATTCACTAAAACAAAAACTACAAGTGTTTTAGTAAGAGCAGATGCCATAACTTTATACAAGATGTCAAACATTAAAATGCGTTTGACTCGAAATGTGTTTTTTTTCAAAAAGCTCAAACGAGGACAGCGATTACTCAAAAAGTTTTGAAAATAATTCGCTGAAACTTTTTGTATATTTCATGTAACAGTAAAAGTGTTTTGACCTTCAGAATTATCAATCACTAATTTATTTATAAATATACAGTCATTTATGTGAATATAATTCCTGTTTTTCAAGCAATTTCATATAATCACTAACATAAAGTGCTCTAGTTTTTGTAAAAATTAAAATATCTCTTATCCTGGTGGTCATTTTAAACATAAATAACAAAGTAACAAATTAAATTTAAAAATTAAGAATTTGCTTATAAAATATAATTATAAACAAAAAATTATATAAAAAATCGTGCAGTTTATATAATTTTTTGTACATTTTCACGTTTTTTTCCGATTTTAATAATAATAATTTTTTTTTTCTGTTTTAAATTTTAGGATTTTTTTCTTAAAATAAACTAAATAAATCTAAAAATCACAAAAAGTTCCCATATTTCCATTTTTTCAAAAAAAAAGCTGTCGCAAGTAGTCGGATACCTTAATATTATTTTATCATAATTTACTAATTTTTATTTATGCATTACAACTTTACTAGTAGTACATGGCGGGAAAAATAATTTGTTGCTGTACTCACAAAGTAAATCTTATCATCTACTTAAGTGCATCGATTTTAACTCTATACTAGTAAATACTAATAGTGTACAATTGTACCGTTATGTTTTAATAGTATATTGTAGTTTATTTGCAACATTTAAATTTCTCCTAATATTATTCCTCCTTTCCCTATGTCTCAGAGTATAGGAAGATTACTGGTGTAGGTTGGCTAGCCCTAAGACTTCGTTTAAACCTGCAGTCTTGGTTCGAAAGGTCAGGAGTTTTCTACTGTGGCTAATATTTCCTATTATATTGGCTAGTTATACTTGGGTTTTATAGCTATTTGTATATATATATATATATATATATATATATATATTTACTTAAAACCTTAAAATATTGAGATAGGGAATGAAGAACAACTAATCAAACTCAGTAATTATAATATAAAATAAAACATATTTAATTTTGTTAAACATGTAGCGGCATGTTGTGAGATAGTTGAGTAACTTTATAAAGGAATTAATGAGTTAAAATTAATGAGAGGAATGAATAACATTAGAGATGGGAAATAATTGAAATCGAATGCAAACATTATTACAATGGGTCATTTAACTTAAAACTAGTAGAAATGCAATTGTAAAAAAATTATAGGGTGTCCATACCCAATACTAGAAGAAAGTTATTAATTTTCATTATTTATGTAATACCTTCTAATAAATATAGTATTAGTTAATTATTTATAAAATGATTTTTTATTAAATACATTGTTAAGTATTTTTATTAAAAATATGCAAAAAATATTAGTATTTACTCCTGATGAATTCATATTCCTAAAGAAATGTTTCTGCAGCTTTAATTTCTATGGGTCAAGGTTTATAGATTTATGATTAATTATATATTATTTAAGGCTGCTCTTATTGTGTTTTAAGTTGATAAATACTTTACTAGAGATTTAAAATTAAAATATGCGACTTTTTTCTTTGGTATCAAACGATAAATAAAAAAAAATTATAAATCTTTCTTGATACCCTAATAAATCCATGAGATGAGATGAGAAAATGCATAAATGATGAGTTTACAAAAAAAACTTTCATTTTGTATAATTTTTTTCTTTGATTGGGTATTTTTTTTGGTAACTCAAATTGCTTTTTTTATTAATGACGCTAATTAAAAGAACTTTAATGCAGGGTATTAAAAAAAAACAGCTTGAAAAACTAAACCAATCTAAAGTTAATAAAATACAAATAATTATTTTGTGGAAAAATTATGTATTGTTTTGCCCTAAAGATTGAAGTTGAATGATCAACAATTATTGGTGTAATGGAGGTTTTTTAATTAAATTTCTTCAAATCTTTAAAAAGAAATAAGGAAAAAAACTTGTTCATTTTTTGTAACTTGAAAAGCATTTAAATCTAATTTCGTAAGAAAAAATAATTTAAAATAGTAATAATAATTAAACATTTTTTTTACTGTGTGTGTGGGTTTCTTCATCTTATTTAAGATATTAAAGTTCAAATAATACTTTAATTTTTGTCAAACTTTTGAATTCATATACCAATACTCGTTGATTCAAAATTAGTGCGACCAATTTTAAAAGCATATAACTATTACTGGTAAATTTTGCTCTCTTTGCTCAGTTATATATACCTTAAAAATTAAAACATTTAAAATACCAATATAAATATTTTTATTAGTGGGAGTGAATTATGACTCTGAAATTAGATCCTCAAACCCAAAATGAAAATTTAATACTTTTGAAGGATGTTTGCTCAAATTCTGTTATAAATAAAGCATTTAAAAAATCAGAAAAGAGATTTTGCTAATGGATTACTAACTAAACTTCGAAAACAAATAAAATTTGACTGGCAATCAAAAACTTCTGTGAAAAAATGTGTGCGAAAGGAATTCTTTAATAAAAAAAATAATCTGAAAAAACTTATCGTTGTAGAAAGCCCTCTGCTTCAAAGAACTTCAGCAAAGAAACTATAGGTATCGCAATCGACAATTAGTCTTAAGATAAAGGATATTGCCTATAAAAAGTGAATAAACCAGTCTGTCTGCAAATGTCTGTTGAGACCGTAGAAACACGAAGAAAACGTTCTTGGTCTCTGTATTTAATGTTACGCAAAGGCGGATACAAAGGATAGAAAACATCGTATGAAGCACTGTTTCATCTGTCATTCTGAATTGGCAAAAAGAAGATGCGATAATTTTAACATAAAAAACACACACACATACACATGTCTCAAAGACGCAGCTGCTTGGCAAAATGCAAGTTGGCTGACAGGTGTTATGGTATGGATTGGAATGTCCTCTCGAGGCTTAACAGAACTCTTTTTTTGTCGAACCTAAGGCTAAAATTGATGCTAAATACTATCAGAAACACTTGGTCCAAAAAGTATATTTCTTTACCCTCAAGGAAAATTTGCTTTGCACCAAGATTCTGCACCAAGTCATACTGAAAAATACACTATTAAATGGCCAAAAAATTTTAAAAAAATTAATTTTCTGCCACCTGAAAAAAGTCTACCACCATCCCCCGGCTGTGTTCATTGCGATTGTTTTTATGGGGATATTTAAAAAATAATTAAAAACACGTGAAGTAAGAAGTCTCCAAGAGCTTCAAAAAGTAATCAAAGAGGAAGCTGAAAAAATACCCCCCAAAATGGTAAAAAAGCCCTTTCGGCTTCGCGAAAACGTTTACGCAAAATGTATTATGCCAAATGAAACCACATTGAAATTCTTGTGTAGTTACCTTAATTCGAAAAAAATTATGATGCTTTGAAATTGGTCACACTATTTTTAAATCGACCGGTATATTTATATTACATTTTTTTTTTTTCCTGTGGAAATGAATAAAAAAATTTTGTTTGACAAATTTATTGACGTTCATCATGCAATTTACATTGTAATATAAAGTAATTATCATTGAAATTATTATGTATTATGATGCTTGTGTGCGCTTACTTATTACTTATGTAGACACTTGCGTCTTTTCCATTTTGTATTATGTTATACAAAGTTTTTTTCTTTATTTTATTTACCCTTAAGCAAGCGTTTCTCAAAATGTGGGTTGCGCCTTACCTTTTAACGGCGGGATAATTTTACAGGGGGAGAAGCACGGGCTTATCAAAAAGTTGAAAATAAAAGATTATTTAAAAAATTCACTAATTTACTTAAAGGAAGCCAAAAAAAATATGTACATTCCGGCATAATAAAAAGTAAAATGCACATTTAAACCAAAATTTTATACTTATAGATGTATCAATACTGCTCAATGTATTCGATAAATAAATTATCAATACTAAGTTAAGAGGACTTGGCACCTTTCAAAAGTCGAAAATCGATGAAAATATCGATTTTTCAATTTTTATCTTAAAATGTAGTTTGATACCTCTGGTACAACTGCGAAGTTTCGAAACGATCTGATTATTTAAAATGTAGTAAAATGTATTTTAAATATTTTGACAGCTCTGTCAGCTGTTTAAATGCCACGCCCACCTCAATGTTTACACTTTTTACTTGAGAATAACTGTAATATTTTACGTAAAAAACTACACAGAAGAAGAGGAATCCGTTACGCTGTGACTGTGACTGCCTGCAAAGTTGTTTATTTACATTAGCAACATATATAATAATAGCAATATATATAATAATAGCAAATATATATAGTACCTTATCATTAAAACAACAATACAATTTTCCTTAGACATTAGGGAGTAAAAATCACAAAATCGATAACCATGTATTACATATTAATTCTTTCTTACTTTGTCAAAAAAAACTTTGATAATAAGTATAAAACATATCATGAATGAATTTTACTTGAAATTTTAACACACTTCCCGAGATTCATCAGATGTTTATGATAGAAGTGGTAAATCTCACTGCAATAATTGTGAAAAAAGTAATACTAGTTGCGCCATCAAGTAGTAATATTTAGAAATACAAAAATATCACGGAAATTAAAAAGACGTTTAAATGCTGACGAACTCAGATTCAAGGATAGAATTTTTCATTGCATCGCATGCCATGCGATACCGACAAAATAGGCACAGAAACGCCAAACATATGACGGAGAAGGAATTAATCTATACCTCAACGTTACAGACGCTTTTCACGCTTTCATCTGGATTTTGAACCGTTT
The DNA here is from genome assembly GCA_019973955.1 of Trichonephila inaurata madagascariensis. NCBI lineage: Eukaryota > Metazoa > Arthropoda > Arachnida > Araneae > Nephilidae > Trichonephila > Trichonephila inaurata. The sequence continues at coordinate 43,257 of BMAV01021088.1, read as the reverse complement.
CAAATGTTATTCAATCGTGCGTATCGCTTTCTACATTAGTTGTTTCCTTTACTAATATATATATATATATATATATATATATATATATATATATATATATATATATATATATATATATATATATATATATATATATATAATTAAATCACAACTTATAATAATCAATTAAAAAATTGAAATTATATGAATCTTATAACATAAATTCCATTTCAAAATATCAATGGCGAATATAGAAGATAAAGTTCCAACGTTTCCAAACAAAATTAAAAAAATTATAAAATAAAAATTTTTAAAATATCCAAGTGTAACCTCGGACTTAGGACCGATAAGTGGGGTTAAATTAGTTTGATGGCTCCAACCTTCCCCCTATTGCTACTTGGTAAGTTAATCAGAAAATATCCAATTCTCAAAAATTTAAAAATTAAAAAAAATAAAATTAAACCGTTAAACTTGAAAAATTAAACTATTCGCCATCGCATTCCGTAAAATGTTATAACATTGAAAACAATTCTAAAACAATTAAGTGCATAATATAAGTGAACCATCGCACACCAAAGATGACGCACCCATCTTTTAAATAGTTGTATATGTAGAAAAAATGTCTAAAATCCGAAAGTTCAAATTAAAAACTCAGTATGTTCACAAATGAATAGCGTAAATCATTAAAAACTCACCAAAGAGCATCCTATCAATAATTCAATTCATAATTTTTGAACGATTTTTCTCTCATATTTAATACAACAATTTCCACTCCTAAATTTTGCTCATAACTCCCATTAATGCCATGTCAATCTAATATCTCACACCCTCTCTCTCTCTCTCTCTCGAGCTGTCAACTATATATACATATATGTATATATATATATATATATAGTTGACAGCTCTAGACTGAATGATAGAAACTCGAATACAATATATCACGAGAATTAGTACTTCATTTTTTTGTTTGAAATGGTATCAGAGAGTTTTACGTTTCAAAAGCTAAATGTGAGTGACATTTGAAGTGATTAAAAAACTGATTTTTCTGTTATTTTTGTTGATCAAAGTGATGATATTGACACTGAATTATTTTCTGCTATAAATTCAGACAAGGGAATATGTCAGATAATTGAAATAGTCAACTGTTTCTGAGAACATCTCTGCTAATTTCTAAGGAAAGCAATCTGTATATAATGTAAATTTATATACATGCATTCTTAAAAAAATGTTTTATTTTGTACAATTTATTTTTTTTACATATTATTATGTACAGTTTTATTTTCAGGGAAGTAATGCTTCCGAAAAGATATTTCAAGACAACTTGTAGTATATTTTAGCAATATTTAATATACTAAATGTAAACTATCCAAAGTAATTCGTTGTGTAATAATGATAGTGCAGTTTGCAAATATTAAATATTAACATTAACGTTTTAAACTGATTTAATTAAAATAGAATATTTATGGATTGCTAGCTCAATTTTAAGGTACTGCAATACATATGTCTTGAAGGTAATGATTGTTTTGTAAGGATTCACCAGTCTTATGATATTTACCTATATTAAAAACTTATTTTCTCTCTATCTCTTTAAAATAAGATTTCATTCTAGGTTATTAGGCTTAAATCAAGTTTATCTGATATGGGCTCAAAACGTCTTAGTCATGAAATTTAGTGCCTTATACTAGATAACGTATCAACATTTATTAAATACTGTATAATAATTTTTAATATTCCCAATTAATTCTTTACTAGTCATTCTTAAAACTTCTATGAGGAACTTGATGTAATTCTTATCTTGAATGGTCTTGTTCTTTCATAATCCTTCAGAAGAAGCATTTTGTATAGCTTTGGTAATAAATAAATATCTTTTGGATTTTAATCCAACTATATATATGCACATAAAATGGATTTTGGCTTTTACAAGTAACACACGCACACACACTTATATATATATATGGGGCTGCGTGTGTGTGTATGACCATTAAAAATCAAAGTTTTTTTAATGTGCAGATCACCTAGCTAATCCATAAATTGACTGATTTCCGTACTTTAGGGGTAATACTCACACAAACACACCTGTACAATGTGTTTAATTTTAAGGAAAGTTATTCCATTAAATCCACAGCAAATTAATGTATCATGTATATATTTATTATTTTTGAAACAATGAAAACATGAAAAACAATAGAAATGAAGTAGTAATTTGTTTTTACTATACATAATCATTGGGTTTTATTACCTAAATAATAAGGTATTATCATGTAATAACACCACATATATACTTATGGCTTATGCACTTTAATAAGAATTAATATAATGCAATTAGTTAATTATTGAAGTAATACTGCATAGCTTTTATTAATATATATGTACGTTTAAGAAGAACGCTTCTGCAAAAGTTCCCATCAGCAAGACGAATGAACTGATTAAATGGAACTGAACTTACCATAGAGTCGCAACAGCCATGAGAACCAAGAGGCCTACTGAACCTATTTCAGTTTACGTGATGTTAGGTGCTGGGGTGCATGTGCATATGTTTCGGTCAAGTTGTCCGTTTGACGCAAAACACCCAGTGTTCAGTTCCCAAGCAAGATTATACCAATTTTCGCCACTTAAGGAAGAAAAAACTAGTCGCCTTGCCCAACTCGGGGTTTAACCCTTTAACTGCCCGTTTCACTTCTGTTTATTTATTTTAATTTAACGCTCAGTATTTTTTAGTTACCTACAAATAACATCTGAGGGAAAAAAAAAGATTACTGTAACGAAATACATGCTGATTTTGTCACTAGATGAAAGTACATTTTTTCCAGAAATCACCAAATATAAAAGCTCTGATTGAACTGTGTTTTTTTCTATAAAAAAAAATCCATTATATTTTGCTTCCTCTTGTTCTTTACAAAAAATTACCATGTAAAAATTTAAAATTTTAGTAAAATAAAATCCTCATATTTTATTTTTTTTTAAATTTATGGATTACTGGAATATTAAAATCTGCAACAAACAAATAAAAAGGGCTGAAACCCATTTAAAAAATGCTTATTTTTTTTTTTATTTTTTTTCCTTTTATTTTTACTTGAGAACAGCTGATATAATTTTCTCATAGAAATTTTAAAAAATTGGGAAATTAAGGGCTTAATCGGGCCTGTGACGTTGAAGTGCGATCGCTTCCACTGAACTGGGCTCATTATTTAATTAATTTTTTAAATAAATGCTCTGCTTTCTTAGCATTAAATATAATTTAACAATAAAATACTTGTAGGTCGCAATTATTTTATGGTAATTAATACGTTTTGCTTATGAGAGATTATGAATAAAAAGAATATTTTTATAGTCAAACGATTAACGTCATATGAGTAATTTATTTTTCAAAACATGTTTTGTTTCTTATTTACGAAAGCTCATAGGAAGCTCATTTAAATATAGTTCAAATGTTTCACTTAATGTTACGTGTTGGAAATATCAAATTGTAGTAGCCATCATAGAGTTAACTGATCATGATATAGAATTATGATGTCCACGTAGGCACTCATGTATTCTTACTATATTAAAGTTAAAAGAAAACAATTTTATTATATTAATTACTAAAGAATATAAATACGAGGACTTAATTCTTTAAATATTACACAATTATATTTCGTTACTTATAAGGATAACTATTTCAAGTCGTCGTATAATTTTTTTTGCCAGTTTTTTTAAAATATTTCCTATTTTCTATATTTTATCCTACTTCCATTGACTTTCCGTATAAAATATATATCCAATACTAAAGCATAAAAAAAATTAAGATTGGTATTCTGCACTTTGAACGAATAGAATGAGACATTTTGATGGACTCTACTGTTCCATCAAGACAAATTTTCAACCTTTTTAGAATGATCCTCTTTTTCATGCTAGTCCACCTTTAACTTAATATATATTGCAAGATGGATTCATTTTTCAGCATTTCAGAAAGACAATTTAAATTCATGTCGATTTTCCATTATGTGAAAGATGAAACAATTCATAAAATTATATAATTTAAAGGGTTTTTCTTTTTTTAAAAATATTAATAAATAGAACGTCACAAAAGCTAATAAAAAGTTGAAGAAAATGCTGCTAAAAAGAGAATGAATAAATCCATGAAATATGCAATTCTATTTAAAATCATCAACTTCATACGAGAATCGATAATACTTTTCAAACAAAACGTGCTTAAGGAAATGAAAAAATATATATATATATATGTATCACAAACAAAAATGTTTTTAATGCTCTTTCTTAGTAAAGTATTTATTGATTTTCGGGGCATAAGTGAACCCAAAATGACAAAAATGCCCCGGAAAAAGTTCAGCCAAATATATTTTTGACTAATATAAGTAGCTTGAAGTTTGATGAAGTATTACATTAATTTGTGTGAATTGGAAATATAGCCATATTGAGAAATTTTTTTTATAAAGGAATAGGTTTTTGACAAATAAATTCCTTCTTAAACCCTTTAAAAAAAAATAAACGCTGAAATTATTAAATTAATTCATCGTAATGAAAAGGGAAAAAGTATTGAAAAAACCCTCGAAAAAAAAGATTTCCTTGTTGTTGTTATTTTGCCCTGATCAAAATAACATCGGATCAAAACCCCAAAAAATTCATCGTGGGAAAAGGGGTTATATTTGTTCACCTGTCGTTGGGGCTCTTGCACAAAACAGTTAAGATGATATTGTTTCCGGGGTTTTGGGGGTGGTCAAAGGGTCCCCCTTCTCTTCCCCCTTCCACCAACCTCACTAGAGGTTTTCGGCTTGACGGCAATACCTAAGTCCCCGACACGGGAGTCAGTGTCACTAACCATACTGGATGGGTGACAGAATTTTTAAATTCATGCATTGAATCATTTGACAATCTTCTTTAAAAACAATGAATGTAACTGCAAATTAAAAGAAACCAAAAATTGTTATTTTTTCACTGGGACCGTAGATGCAAACGGAAAGGAAGATGCAAATAACATGAAATTTACAAAATCATTAGGGAGGTGAGATATAAATATTAGAATTTCAGGAAGACACACATCCGCGTGCCTGTGGCGCCCCCCAAAAGCGCTATTTAAGGTTAAAATTTCAACGATTTAAAGGGAGCAATTGTGTTTTATTGTTTTTTCAAAGATCAGTTATGTCCGTAAAAACAGCGATCAGCTTTTGATCAAGTATCCGAGTTCACAAAGGGGATAGGGGCCCTCCGAGATTGTGAATTATCTTTCGGGGAAATCGGTGTCGTGTTGGACAAAACCCAAAAAACTGTAATGCGGATATCTACCTTTTGGTGGGAACAAAGGACCGAGGGCATTACTTCACATGAGGAAGGAAAGGCCCCCTGACGGTTTCTCAATACATCACGAACCATAGCACGCATTGGTCTGTAATGCATCATTCGGGGCGTACCTTTCGACGCGTTTACAGAGAGTGGTCTGTCCGCAAGCGTCCATTGTTTGGGTCCCGTGGCGTGCGCGACGCAGAACCACAACGTTCCCCCCCAATGTGCCAAGGGAAAAAAAAATGTGGGCGGCAAAAGGAAGAAGTTGTCTTTTCTGACAGTCAGGGAATCGTCGAAACACCTCGATCGGGTTCAGTCGGAGGGGGAAAGAATGGGGAAAAGGTTACACACCGCCACATTGGTCTTGCACCGAGTTTTTGGTATGGGGTGGTATTGATATTACTTCCCCCACACTCTTCTAGTACGCATTCCGGTATTTTAATCAGCCAGCACTACATTCCGAGGTTTGGGAAACCCTTTGTCCTTCTTTTCCCTTTAGGGGTTGGACAGCCATTTTCTGAAAATGCACGACCCCCGTGACACGCACAAGGTTTTCGTCAATCACCGATTGAATACTTTGCCGGCTCTCTCCCCGGATTTTTCCCCGATAGAAAACGTAGGGCCCCTGGTTCCAACGATTGACTCAGATTAACCCCAGGTTCCACAACAGATCAATTTTTGGCAACGTGTGGTCTGCTTGGTCTGCTGTCCCCAAAGAACACACCCAAAGTCTTTTTGAATAAATGCCGAGGAGTTTGGCGGGGTGATCTCCAAAAAAGGCTATTGGCCTGATTCGGCAGGAACCACTTACAGAATCTAAAAATTTAATCATCTGATGCTTTGTCAAATGTTATCTACGAAATAAATTTTTTGTTATCTTTTGTCTTTTTGGTGTTGCATTTGCAATAGCAGTTTTTCGCAAACTATTACAATTAGGACTTCCATATGTCCGAAAAAAGGATCGTCTTGTGTTTCCAACATTTTAAAAAAATTTACAAAAATTATTATCTTGTTTTAATTATTGGGAATAATTAAATAAATGTCAATAGGTTTCTAAAAAATGTAAATTGTCAATGAGAGTTAACGAAGTGAAAAAATTCAACATAATCAGCCCGTGGGATTTTCTACGAAATCGTTATTCAAATGGGTTTAAGATAAACTCCAATCAATGTGTAGAAAAGATGGAACAAGTGACTAACGTCAAATGCCAAACATATCATGATACCTCGGGGTCTTTACACATTTTAAGTGTTATCTCATTTTTTAGGTTACAAAGGGCACTTTTAAGCTTTCAGTCCATCATAATGGTTCTTCGACATCTGGTGCAATATTTTGACGTACAAAGATTCCTCTGAACAAATTCTCTTTGATGATGAATTTCTCTCTCTCTTTTAAAAGTTTCCAAAAAAAACCCCCACCAAAACCCTTGTTGCCGTATTTGGCAACAAGTCAACTTTTTTAAAGGTACCACGAATCCAAAATATAACGTGGGTCGCTCACTAATCGCTACAGAAAAACCCCTTTCTGAAATTTTTTGCGCATATGAAAACACGTGATGGTATGGGGGGATTAAGCCATAAAAGACAAAAAACCCTTTTTGGAAGATTTTAATCACGTGTGCTGTAGGGTGTTTAATTTCCCCAATCACCCTATTGAGCACACGTTCCCCGTGTAAGTTCAACCTTCCTGCAGATCCGGGGCTTTATTTAAGCAAGGGTTTAACCACCCATGCTGAATAATACTGTAGTATTTTTAAACATGGAAAATACGTGACAAAGGACCTTACAAAAAAACCCCATATTTTTTTGACATAAACGAATTTATAAATGTCTTGTATTAAAATAATTCATTTATGAAAAGAATACATACTGCACTTAATTAATCGTTTTGGTGAAAAATCAGTTAACTTCACTTCTTCAGACACTTTCAGACTTCTTTCAAACCCTTGTCCCAACACATTGGTTCTTGGGGGGCAGGGTCTAGTCCACCCACGTCATATTTGATGTCACATGCCATAAGTCACACAGATAAGCTAAATTGTCATGTCAATCCCGGGCAAAAACAATTTAAAACATCTATTCTTCACAATAACGAACCATTCTTTCTGAACATTTGTGTAGCAAGGACAAGTGTTAAATAAGAATATATGGAAGCTGATACAAATGCGGCCGGTCTATTGTCCACTTGAAGAAGGAAAACAATAAAAAAGAGTATGCTTGCTTGAAGAACCTGAAAACACAAAGAAGGGATGGAAGACAGATGGTCCTCAAAGGGGGGAAACGCAGAGTCGATATAACACAATCCATATAAGCACCAAACTGTTTCTAAAACTTCATGATAGTGAGTGTTCGAATAGTCTAGAGCTATACATAATCCTTCGAATTATTGCGTATTGTAGTCTGGCCAGGGGCAGATTTTACTTCGGAAATATTGAGTATATCAAAACGTATTGTTTCAGCTCAAAATATCAAGAGATTTTCTAGGGGCTGAGTATATATTTAGAATTATCGAGAGTCGACTATATATATATATATTATGTCGAAAGTTTCTGCTGTACGGGGAAGGTTGTATCCATAAAGCCTTGCTAACCCTAATCCGCTGGCCTAATTCAGCGGCAGCTTTAGAAATCATAATAATCTCCAGTTTAGTCCCAAAAAACTTTTATATCTACATTTGTTTTGTCGAGGGGAATTCCAATTTCTTCCTGCTTTAGCACAGTAGGTTTTACTACTTCTTCACTTTCATTTTATATTACTTTTATATATATATATATATATATATATATATATATATATATACATATATATATATATATATATATATAATAGCTACAAATATGTATATATATATATATATATATTTTTTGCTAAATATGATTTATCTTTTTTCATTACATGAAATCTGAATTACATCTTAGAATGAAATATATTTTTTAAAAATGCTATCCAGGCCGCAATTTTGAATACAGCGTGCACTTGTCATTAGAATAACAATGTAGTCTGAAACTTCTCTTTAGCATATATATTGAGTCCGTTGTCTTCTCTGACCGTCTATGATTTCAAAATAATTATATTCGCAGGAGTGTTATTAAGGAACTGTCATCAAAGCTCAGTTATTACACATGAAACTTCTGAAATATATTAGCATATTTGTGGCAAATTTCGACAGCTACCATACATTTTGCTGACACAAAGCACAACCAAGCCATGACTAGAAAGACATGCAATTTTATTTGCATGTGCTTTGTATAACATACTTTTAAAGAAACAAGCAATTACAGATTACTCTAAGTATATTTTACGCTTCTCAATCACTTCCACAACAGCAAAATAATTAAATTTGTTTCACTATTATAAAAACATTTTCGAATAAAGTTAATATTATAATATAAACATAATTTCTGGATTCAAACTGTTAATTTTTGAATGATTTATTTCGGGGATATGTTTATTTACACTAATCTAAATCCTAAAGTTGCACATACTTCGAGATTATATTAACACTAAAGTTTTGAAATAAATATTATGCTGAAGTGGTTAGCTTGTTAGATTAACTTAAATATTGAATAAATAATGCATAACAAACATATATTTAAAAATTTCCTACTAAAAATAAATGCAAGTAATTCATTGTCTTCTAATTATTGAGAATAAAACCCACTATAGAATGTATATGTATGTATGCATACAATTTGTTAATTTTGAATATTTATATATCATTATGTTCACATAAGAAGAACATATGCAATAACCACCGAAAATGTTCCTGGATCTAGGTATTAAATTTTATTACAATTTTACCCACACATTACATAGCGCACTCAATCAAGCAAAAGAACATTTTTATAATTAATATTTAATCCTTGCATACTGCTATACATTTACTAAAACTCTCCTCAGCGTTCACCGGTTTTATATGAGGACTATGAAGTCAATAATAAACCACTCAAGCACTCAAACATCTCAGGCACGTGGTACCCTCTTATACTGATTCTTTTAGCCTCTACACCAGGGATGTGAAACATGTGTCCCGCAAGCCGCATGAGGTTCACTGATTCTTTTTAAAAATTATTAAATATCATGCTTTTAACGTTTCCATTCTGAAATTTATTTGAGATAAACCTTATATATATATAATATTATCTCGAAGTATATAAACATTAGAGTCCCGGAAACGAAGGGAAAAGTTAAGACGTAGACAATGTCCTTGGTGTGCTACCGTACTATACAGGGGTCAACAAAGAGTCCCAGCTATCAGACAAAATCCCATTTGATAACTCCTAGTTGTCAGATTGTGTAGAGAACGGCTGCATATCCTTGTTCCCCTGTTCATCTCCAGATACATCTTATCCGGTCAATGTGTCTCAAATCGAAGTGCGACTCACCTCTAAAAAAATTTTATTCCAGTCAGTGAAACTCCAAGCAAAAAGTCGTTGATAACACTGGAAACTCACCTGGCAATGCGCCAGTGTGACAACCGTTGATTTTAGTCGCCAATCAATGATCATTTCAATTCACTTGAATTCCATTTAGATATCAATTCTTCAGCAACTAAATACACATCACGGGATGGACAATTGGCGGAACACTCTGCCTTTCGACTCTGAAACATTTACTTGCTAACCTTACCTTCACGACACGATAGAATTTACTAATAAATGGGCAGGTTGTGGCATCATTTTATTTGCAAATATCTTGTGATCCTGAGAGCTATCCTCCATTAAATGATTCATTAGCATATGTCTTTTTTCAAATTAATAAATGAGCTTCTGCTTCCGTCTGGGTATCTTTAATACAATCCATGGGGGTCATGATGGATTTCCATTTTCATAGAAGCTATTTATTTGCATTGCATTGTCCTCTGTTTCACATGACAATTCTGATGATCAGTTATAAAGGTTTAAAGCTCCATACAGTTGGACTTCCGCCGCCAAAAGACAATCAATTGGCAATTAGCAATACATGTATATATATATATATAACCTCTGCTAATAAATTCCGGTGAATAGTCCTTAGTCCTGTAACATTAATGTAGATGAAATATTAACAACAGTTACCCTACTGCTGGGACTCCCAAACTGTGGGGCGAGTCTCCCCTAGTAGGAGGGGACTTGATAACTATACGAAAAGGACGCAAGCATAATAAAAAATCGAAAACGAAAAATTATTTTTAAAAAAATTAATTTACCGAAAGTAAGCAAACAAAATACATTCTGACATAATTAAAAAATACACTTTTACTTTAATATAATACACTTGTAAATGTATCAGTACTGTACAATGTATTTTAAAATCAATTTAACAATACCAAGTAAAGAGCAACATTACTAATTACCAATGATCCCACAGGATTGTCATATATAAAATTATATACAAAAAATAACACTTATCTTGATAACTAATTTCTTAAAACTTTTGATTAAAAGTTACGCCATTCAATTCCCAATACTACCGAGAAAGGAATAAATAAGCAAATCCTCTGAAATAAGTAAATCCTTTGCAAACACTGTCAAGGGCCTTTTATTGCATTCAAAAGCCTTTAAAATAATATTATGGACAGCAGTGCACAGAAAAGATTGTACTTCGGAAAGACGTATAAATACGTCCGATAAATTGGTACTTTGTGGTTAAAGCTGTATTGTAGATTTAGCGTCAAATTATAGTATTATTGAATTAAATGCAATGTATGGAGGGGAGAGCGATGAAAATTATGATTGAATATAAGGTCGCAAACATTGGAATTTTGAGAATTACTCACTGCCTTACTGTCCTTTGAAATAGTCACCCCCCGTCATAACAATGCACGACTGAAATCTGCTTTACATATCTTGGAAACTTTGCAAGATGTATTTTCTTTTGGGATGAAATTCAAAAGCCTCGTCACGTTTCGTTGAATATCAAGGATATCGTCAGATCTCTTTCTTTTCAAAGCGATTTTAAGTCGTGTAAGTAGGAAGATGTCTGGAGGATTGAGATCTAGCGAGTATGGTGGATGTTCAGTTTGCACCACACCTTTTTTTTGCCAGGTGCTGTTTGACAAAATTAGCTGTGTGAGGGTGAACATTGTCATGAACAAAAAACCATGAGCCTTGTTGTGATTACTGACGCCGCCGTACCCTACTTATCCCCGAAGCATTTCTCATCCCTAAATTCTGTGTAACTATTTGTCGCATGGATTCACGGTTAATCTACAGTTCATCAGCTATCATATGCATGGTTAGTCGACGATTTATCGTGATTAATTTCCTCACTTTCTTAATGTTTTCTTCATTGATAGAGGTCACCGGTCTTCTGTTACGGGTTTTGTCAGAAAACTTTTCCCGGCTTTATTGAAAAAGGGAGAACCACTCATACACAAACTTCATGGAAAGTGATTGATCTTCATAAATACGTACCAGCATCGCTGCAGCAGACGTACCATATATATATATATACTATACATATGTTCTATATATATATATGCTATAAATATATGTACCATATATTTATATATATATATATATATTACGTTTGCTGAGGAGGAGTGGGGATGGAATATAACTGATCTTGATCCATCCGGTCCGTCATTCCGTCCCTCTTTCTAGCTCAATTTTTTAATTTTTTTTTATCCTTGTTTGAAGACGTAGTTTTTCGAAACGACGAAATCATGATAAACTGAAAAACCAAGCTGAGCGTAAAATTTAAAAAAATCCAATTGAACGTTTTAATATGTGTTTTTAGATAACTGCATGTGGCAAAGTCAAATTTGTGTATGACACAATTGATTTTCGGAAGATCGGGAGGTTTTTGAAGATGATGAACGTTATGTTCCATCTGCGACATCAAGAACTGGTCATGTTCATCGTTTTTGTTCGAGTTCTATGGTATTCTCATGATTGAATGGGTCTCAAATGGTTAAGCAGCAGTACTTGATTGAGGTACTTAAAAAGCTTAGAAAATGAGCTAGGAAGAAAAAGTCAGATCTGCAGAACAACAGCACGAGGATTTTGCACCAAGTTAACATCCAACTAAACATTTTGCTTTTTGTATGAAAGTTTTACTGTGCTCGAGCATTCACCATACTCAACAGTTCATAAACAATACGATTCCTACATGTTTCTTCATGTGAAAAATTCATTGCTGTTATCTCAATTTCAGTCTGTAGAAGAGGTGAAAGCAAAAACAGACTTATTGATGATAGTGTTACCTTATTAGCCACACTATTGCAGTAAACGAGATATTTCGTATGCAACTAAGTATTGATATTGAACAGGAGTATGTTGAAGGGGATGAAAAGGTATTTTCAATTACTCTATTTTTTAAAACATGTCTGATTATTTAATTGCCATACCTCGCGTACAATATATGTTACTCTTTTTTTAGATCGGATTTTTCTTTAACTATTTTAATATTCTTCTTCTATATGTTTTAAGTAAGATTATGACTGTATTAGTATAATTATATTGGTTATTACGTTATTATTTATCTCTCAAGAGTAAAAGATAATAAATTTTTAATAATATAGCTTTGAAAACAATTTTAGTATTATTAAAGATATATTTTGTGTCTTTACAGAATAAAAACTTATATTATTTCTAAAGCAAGTAAAAGTATAAACCAAATTTTAAAGGCCATTATTTTACTAAAAATATTCTACAAAATAAACAGTATGTACATTATTCGTCTATGTTAAGCATATTTTGATGCTGCTTAAGTTGAAGTTATTTATAAACGGTATCCCATAAACATACACAAAAGAAGATATTTTTTGATTCTTAGATCTTAGTCTACAAATATTTTCTCCAGAAAAAAACAGAAGTATTTTTTCTATTTGACTGTGTGCACACTGCATTCCAAAGATTTAGGGATAAACACATGTTTTTTCCTTTCCATTGGCAGATATAAATCATCTCGAAAACACAAAAAGTTTCTTTTTTTTTCCTTAGTCAGTATCTAATGTTTGATTCTTGTATATCCTATTTTTAGTGATATTCTAGTTTCTTTTAGTTTGGGAAGGATGCCTGTAGGGAATATAAACGCATCACTCAACACAAAGATATTGCAAAGTTTTATGACGTTTCTACGTCTATCTTCGCGTTTTTATTTTTACTATTTTCACCTTAATCTACCGTTTTGGTGTGTTTCCTATAATATGAAATGCATGTGAATTTTAAATAGAAGAAACATTTAATTTATTCTATTTGATGTATATATTTCCGAGCAGTCTAAAAATGAATAACGTTCAGTAAAAGAAACCTATATTAAGTTGATTATCAGTCACAGTTATTAGTAAATCGATTTTATGAATAGAATAGAATTGAATTTCTCGAAAGATTAATTTGAAAAAGCCTCAACAAGATTCAGGGGTATCCGACTAAATTCGGAACTGTTATTTTAGTGTTGTTTTTTTTAAAAAAAATTTTGTGATATTTAGTGTCACTTAGCGTAGAATACATACATTAAACTGTTTTAAGAATATTATTACAATAAAAAAATTATTTAAATGCAATATTTTGGCAAAAAATGAACATAGAATTACACATTTTCAAAATATTCTCATTTTATAGGAAATGCTTCTATAATAATATATTCTGCCTATATATAGCTCAGACCACTGACTGAACTAGATTTTTTTAATTATATAACTTAGAAGTGGATTTATCTTTATTTTAATATAACAGAATGTAGAATTTTTAAGAAAAAATCACCGATAGTTATTTTAATTGGTAATAACTCTGAAAATAATGTAAATGTTTCAAAAATCCTAGTTAGGCCCTCTGGAGAAATCTTAGCTTAATATAAGCAAAATATTATTATTATAGAAGCCTTTTTCATAAAAGGAGAATGTTTTGAAAATAGGTAAATTAAAGTTCATTTTTCGCAAGAATATTGCTTTTAAGTAATATTTTTATTCTAATAATATTCTTAAAACATTTTAAAAATATGTATTGTAATCCAAGTGAAACTAAATATCATGAAAAATATCCATTAATGGGTTTTTTTAATCATGGTACCGAACTGTAAGTTGGATACCTTAAATATCTTATAAAGTTGAAAAAATGAAAAATTGCATTGTTTAAAATAACTATAAAAACCTGTTTTTAATTTATTTTTTTTTTACTAAGAACTTTTTGGATACGATTTAAATAACTCATAATGAATTCTCATATACCTTTTTTTCTACGGATTAGCTTTTGAGTAACATTTAAGAGATCATAACGTACTGATTATAAAAAGAAATGTATTAATCAAACATTTTTATATTTAAAAAAAAATTCTTTCTGAACATTTTGTGTAGCAAGGACAAGTGTTAAATATAGAATATATGGACAGCTGATAACAAATGCGGCCGGTCTATTGTCCACTTGAAGAAGGAAAACAATAAAAAAGTATGCTTGCTTGAACCTGAAGAAAACACAAAGAAGGGATGGAAACAGATGGTCACTCAAAGGGGAGACACACCAGAGTCGATATAACACAATCCATATAGCACCAAACTGTCTTCTAGGACTCTACATGATAGTGAGTGTTCGAATAGTCTAGAGCTATACATAATCACTTCGAATTATTGCGTATTGTAGTCTGGCCAGGGCAGATTTTACTTCGAAATATTAGGTATATCAAAAACGTATTGTTGTTTCAGCTCAAAATATCAATTTTTCAGGAGCTGAGTATATATTTAGAATTATCGAAGTCGACTATATATATATATAAATGCCATGAAAGTTTCTGCTGTACGGGAAGGTTGTTCATAAAGCCTTGCTAACCCTAATCCGCTAGCCCTAATTCAGCGGCAGCTTAGAAATCATAATAAATTCTCAGTTTAGTCAAAAGACTTTTATATCTACATTTGTTGTGTCTGAGGTGAATTCCAATTTCTTCCTGCTTTGGCACAGTAGGTTTTACTACTTCTTCACTTTCATTTTATATTACTATATATATATATATATATATATATATATATATATATATATACATATATATATATATATATATATATAATAACTAAACATGTATATATATATATATATATATATTGTTTTATAAATATGATTTATCTTTTTTTTCATTACATGAAATCTGAATTACATCTTAGAATGGAAATATATTTTTAAAAAAATGCTATCAGGCCGCAATTTTTGAATACAGCGTGCACTTGTCATTAGAATAACAATGTAGTCTGGCTTTCTTTAGCATATATATATTGAGTCCGTTGTCTTCTCTGACCGTCTATATGATTTCAAAATAATTATATTCGCAGGAGTGTTGATAGGAACTGTCATCAAGCTCAGTTATTACACATGAAACTTCTGAAATATATTAGCATATTTGTGGCAAATTTCGACAGCTACCATACATTTTGCTGACACAAAGCACAACCAAGCCATGACTGAAGACGTACGTTTTATTTGCATGTGCTTTTGTATAACATACTTTTAAAGAAACAAGCAATTACAGATTACTCTAAGTATATTTTACGCTATAATCCACTTCACAACAGCAAAATAATTAAATTTGTTTCACCTAATTATAAAGCTTATTTCTTGGGCAAAAGTTAATATTATAATATATTATAATTTCTGGATTCAAAACTGTTAATTTACGAATGATTTATTTCGGGGATATGTTTATTTACACTAATCTAAATCCTAAAGTTGCACATACTTCGAAGTTATATTAACACTTACTAAAGTTTTGAAATAAATATTATGCTGAAGTGGTTAGCTTGTTAAATTGCTTGAAATATTGAATAAATAATGCATAACAAACATATATTTAAAAATTTCCTACTAAAATAAATGCAAGTAATTCATTGTCTTCTAATTATTAGAATAAAACCCACTATAGAATGTATATGTATATGTATGCATACAATTTGTTAATTTTGAATATTTATATATCATTATGTTCACATAAGAAGAACATATGCAATAACCACCGAAAATGTTCTGGATCACAGGTATTAAATTTTATTACGAATTTTACCCGCATTACATAGCGCACTCAATCAAGCAAAAGAACATTTTTATAATTAATATTTAATCATGCATATATATACATTTACTAAAACTCTCCTCAGCGTTCACCGGTTTTTATATAGGGACTATGGGGGAGTCGAAAATAATAAACCACTCAAGCACTCAAACATCTCAGGCACGTGGTACCCTCTTATAGTGATTTTTTAGCCTCTACACCAGGGATGTCAAACATGTGTCCATAAGCCGCATGCGGTTCACTGATTCTTTTTAAAATTATTAAATATCAGGCTTTTTAACGTTTCCATTCTAAAATTTATTTGAGATAAACCTTATATATATATAATAATAGTATCTCAGAAGTATATAAAATTAGAGGTCCCGGAAACGAAGGGAAAAGTTAAGACGTAGACAATGTCCTTGGTGTGCTACCGTACTATACGGGGGTCAACAAGAGTCCCAGCTATCAGACAAAATCCCATTTGATAACTCCTAGTTGTCAGATTGTGTAGAGAACGGCTGCATATCCTTGTTCCCCTGTTCATCTCAGATACATCTTATCCGGTCAATGTGTCTCAAATCGAAGTGCGACTCACCTCTAAAAAAAATTTTATTCCAGTCAGTGAAACTCCAAGCAAAAAGTCGTTGATAACACTGGAAACTCACCTGGCATGCGCGGAGTGTGACAACCGTTGATTTTAGTCGCCAATCAATGATCATTTAAATTCACTTGAATTCCATTTAGATATCAATTCTTCAGCAACTAAATACACATCACGGGATGTAAGTACAGATTTGCTGAACACTCTGCATTTCGACTCTGAAACATTTACTTGCTAACCTTACCTTCACGACACGATAGAATTTACTAATAAATGGGCAGGTTGTGGCATCATTTTATTTGCAAATATCTTGTGATCCTGAAGGCTATCCTCCATTAAATGATTCATTAGCATATGTCTTTTTCAAATTAATAAATGAGCTTCTGCTTCCGTCACAGGTATCTTTAATACAATCCATAGGGGTCATGATGGATTTCCATTTTCATAGAAGCTATTTATTTGCATTGCATTGTCCTCTGTTTCACATGACAATTCTGATGATCAGTTATATAAAGGTTTAAAAGCTCCACTTACAGTTGGACTTCCGCCGCCAAAGACAATCAATTGGCAATTAGCAATACATGTATATATATATATATAGCCTCTGCTAATAAATTCCGGTGAATAGTCATGGTCATAGTAATGTAGATGAAATATTAGCAACAGTTACCCTACTGCTGGGACTCCCAAACTGTGGGGCGAGTCTCCCTAGTAGGGAGGGACTTGTCTTATACGAAAAGGACGCAAGCATAATAAAAAATCGAAACGAAAATTATTTTTTAAAAAATTAATTTACCGAAAGTAACCAAACAAAATACATTCTGACATAATTAAAAAATACACTTTTACTTTTAATATAATACACTTGTAAATGTATCAGTACTGTACAATGTATTTTAAAATCAATTTAACAATACCAGTAAAACAACATTACTAATTGCAATGATCCTGGGATTGTCATATATAAAATTATATACAAAAAATAACACTTTATCTTGATAGCTAATTTCTTAAAACTTTTGATTAAAAGTTGCGCCATTCAATTCCCAATACTACCGAGAAAGGAATAAATAAGCAAATCCTCTGAAATAAGTAAATCCTTTTAAAACACTGTCAAGGGCCTTTTATTGCATTCAAAGCCTTTAAAATAATATTATGGACAGCAGTGCACAGAAAAGATTGTACTTCGGAAAGACGTATAAATACGTCCGATAAATTGGTACTTTTGTGGTTAAAAGCTGTATTGTAGATTTAGCGTCAAATTATAGGTATTATTGAATTAAATGCAATGTATGGAGGAGGCGATGAAAATTATATGATTGGAATATAAGGTCGCAAACATTGGAATTTTGAAATTACTCACTGCCTTACTGTCCTTTGAAATAGTCACCCCCGTCATAACAATGCACGGCTAATCTGCTTTACATATCTTGGAAACTTTGCAAGATGTATTTTCTTTTGGGATGAAATTCAAAGCCTCGTCACATTTCGTTGAATATCAAAGGATATCGTCAGATCTCTTTTTCTTTCAAAGAAAAGCGATTTTTAAGTCGTGTAAGTAGGAATGTCTGGAGGATTGAGATCTAGCGTATGGTGGATGTTCAGTTTGCACCCACCTTTTTTTGCCGGGTGCTGTTTGACAAAATTAGCTGTGTGAGGGGTGAGGAACATTGTCATGAACAAAACCATGAGCCTTTGTTGTGATACTGACGCCGCCGTACCCTACTTATCCCCGAAGCATTTCTCATCCCTAAATTCTGTGTAACTATTTGTCGCATGGATTCACGGTTAATCTACAGTTCATCAGCTATCCTTGTATGCATGGTTAGTCGACGATTTATCGTGATTAATTTCCTCACTTTCTTAATGTTTTCTTCATTGATAGAGGTCACCGGTCTTCTGTTACGGGTTTGTCAGAAAACTTTTTCCCGGCTTTATTGAAAAAGGAGAACCACTCATACACAAACTGTGGAAAGTGATTGATCTTCATAAATACGTACCAGCATCACCGCTGCAGCAGACGTACCATATATATATATATACTATACATATGTTCTATATATATATATGCTATAAATATATGTACCATATATTTATATATATATATATATATTACGTTTGCTGAGGAGGAGTGGGATGGAATATAACTGATCTTGATCCATCCGGTCCGTCATTCCGTCCCTCTTTCTAGCTCAATTTTTTAATTTTTTTATCCTTGTTTTGAAGACGTAGTTTTCGAAACGACGAAATCATGATAAACTGAAAAACCAAGCTGAGCGTAAAATTTAAAAAAATCAATTGAACGTTTTTAATATGTGTTTTTAGATAACTGCATGTGGCAAAGTCAAATTTGTGTATGACACAATTGATTTTCGGAAGATCAGGAGGTTTTGAAGATGATGAACGTTATGTTCCATCTGCGACATCAAGAAACTGGTCATGTTCATCGTTTTGTTCGAGTTCTATGGTATTCCTGGGTGAATGGGTCTCAAATGGTTAAGCAGCAGTACTTGATTGAGGTGCACTTAAAAGCTTAGAAAATGAGCTAGGAAGAAAAAAGTCAGATCTGCAGAACAACAGCACGAGGATTTTGCACCAAGTTAACATCAACTAAACATTTTGCTTTTTGTATGAAAGTTTTACTGTGCTCGAGCATTCACCGCATACTCAACAGTTCATAAACAATATACGATTCCTACATGTTTCTTCATGTGAAAGAAAAATTCCTTGCTGTTATCTCAATTTCAGTCTGTAGAAGAGGTGAAAGCAAAACAGACTTATTGATGATAGTGTTACCTTATTAGCCACACTATTGCAGTAAACGAAAGATATTTCATTAATGCAACTAAAGTATTGATATTGAACAGGGTATGTTGAAGGGGATGAAAAGGTATTTTCAATTACTCTATTTTTTTAAAACATGTCTGATTATTTAATTGCCATACCTCGCGTACAATATATGTTACTCTTTTTAGATCGGATTTTTTCTTTAACTATTTTAATATTCTTCTTCTATATGTTTTAAGTAAGATTATGACTGTATTAGTATAATTATATGTGGGGTTGTACGTTATTATTTCTCTCTCAAGAGTAAACAGATAATAAATTTTTGAATAATATGGCTTTGAAAACAATTTTAGTATTATTAAAGTATATTTTGTGTCTTTACAGAATAAAAACTTATATTATTTCTAAAGCAAGTAAAAGTATAAACCAAATTTTTGAAGCCATTATTTTTACTAAAATATTCACCACAAAATAAACAGTATGTACATTATTCGTCTATGTTAAGCATTATTTTGATGCTGCTTAAGTTAAGTTATTTATATAAACGTCATCATAAACATACACAAGAAGATATTTTTTGATTCTTAGATCTTAGTCTACAAATATTTTCTCAGAAAAAACAGAAGTATTTTTCTATTTGACTGTGTGCACACATTCCAAAAGATTTAGGGATAAACACATGTTTTCCTTTCCATTGGCAGATATAAATCATCTCGAAACACAAAAAAGGTTCTTTTTTTTTTTTCCTTAGTCAGTATCTAATGTTTGATTCTTGTATATCCTATTTTTAGTGATATTCTAGTTTCTTTTTAGTTTGGAAAGGATGCCTGTAGGGAATATAAACGCATCACTCAACACAAAAGATATCATAAAGTTTTATGACGTTTCTACGCGTCGTTTTTTCTTCGCGTTTTTATTTGTACTATTTTCATCTTAATCTACTGTTTTGGTGTGTTTCCTATAATATGAAATGCATGTGAATTTTAAATATAAGAAACATTTAATTTATTCTATTTGATGTATATATTTCCGAGCAGTCTAAAATGATAGTTTGGTAAAGCCTATATTAAGTTGATTATCAGTCACAGTTATTAGTAAATCGATTTTATGAATAGAATAGAATTAGTCCGAAAGATTAATTTGAAAAAGCCTCCAACAAGATTCAGGGTATCCGACTAAATTTAGACTGTTATTTTATTGTTTTTTAAAATTTTGTTATATTTAGTGTCACTTAGCGTAGAATACATACATTAAACTGTTTTAAGATATTATTACAATAAAAATATTTAAATGCAATATTTACAGCAAAAAATAATTTATAGAATTACACATTTTCAAAATATTCTCCTTTTATAGGAAATGCTTCTATAATAATATTTCGCCTATATATAGCTCGAACCACTATACAGAGCCTGACCTAGATTTTTTTCAATTATATAACTTAGAAGTGGATTTATCTTTATTTTAATATAACAGAATGTAGAATTTTTAGAAAAAATCACCGATAGTTATTTTTAATTGGTAATAACTCTGAAAATAATGTAAATGTTTCAAAAATCTAGTTTAGGCCCTCTGGAGAAATCTTAGCTTAATATAAGCAAAATATTATTATTATAGAAGCCTTTTTTCATAAGGAGAATGTTTTGAAAATAGGTAAATTAAAGTTCATTTTTGCAAGAATATTGCTTTTAAATAATATTTTATTCTAATAATATTCTTAAAAACATTATATATGTGTGTAATCCAAGTGAAACTAAATATCATAATATCCATTAATGGGTTTTTTTAATCATGGTACCGAACGCGTATAGTTGGATACACCAAATATCTTATAAAGTTGAAAAAAAATGAAAAATTGCAGCGTTTAAAATAACTATAAAAACCTGTTTTTTTTTTTTACTAAGAACTTTTGGATACGATTTAAATAACTCATAATGAGATTCTCATATACCTTTTTTCTACGGATTAGCTTTTTGAGTAACATTTAAGAGATCATAACGTACTGATTATAAAAAGAAATGTATTAATCAAGCTTATTTATTTTATATTAAAAAATACTTCATGAAATATTATTGCTTTCTTTTAAATATTATCATTCAATTAAACAGATATAAAGTTTGTTTCCTGTAATTTTCATAATTTGTAGCAAATTTTGAATGTTTGTTTATGAAAAGTATATAAGTATTTCCTCAAAAGATTGGAAATGTTTATTTTATACATAATGGTTAAAATTGCAAAAGAGAAGCCAAGGAACAAGATACTTTCAATAAGTTTAAATATATATATGTACACAGAGAGAGAGAGAGAAATCAAGTTATATTCTAAATGAATTCATCATATCATGTCTATAACCAATATACAAAACCTTTTTTTTTTATTAGTTAACATTTTATTTCTTTTCTGTGAC
Source organism: Trichonephila inaurata madagascariensis (assembly GCA_019973955.1). Lineage (NCBI taxonomy): Eukaryota > Metazoa > Arthropoda > Arachnida > Araneae > Nephilidae > Trichonephila > Trichonephila inaurata. Next base: position 21,248 of record BMAV01021088.1, on the reverse strand, counting down.
TTTAAAATTTTATATATTTATTTTTAGATTTACTGTCATACATTTTTCATTTTTCAAAGTTAAAATCATAGGTTTAAAAACCTTTAATTTAACCATATGTTGCTTTTATTTACAAACTAATTATATTGTAATGAGTTTTAAAATCATTTTATGTGTTTGGAATTTTTTAAAGTTTAAAACTTTTTTGTACAAATTAATATTTTTTATTTTAGAAATTTGTAATATGTTTAAAAAGAATTTATTAAAATATTATGCAACAATTTTAAAGCATTGTAGTTGAAAATCGACTAAAACTAGACATAAGTTATACTCCTGAACTTTTATATCACATTAGATATGTTTTCACAAATTGAGAGATAATTCTTTTCAAAATTACAATTTAAAATTTTTGGGGGCATTTTATCTCTTTAAAAGATACATTTAAAATATCTATTTTTAAATCTAAGAAAACACACACACACACACACACACACACACACACACACACACACACACACACACACACACACACACATATATATATATATATATAAAATGAAAGATTTATGAAATAATTCTTAATATCTATGTTATAATCAGGTAAATTGAGTCAATTATCTCTAAGTAACATAAGTATAGGGAACATTATAATACCTAATTAGGACAAATAATTAAAATTTAAATGTGTTATCTATATGCCCCTTTGCGTTAAAACTTTGAAGCTGAATTTGAAAGTGAGACTCTTTGGATTATAAATTATTTCTGATACACTTAAAAGTACTTTCAATATTCTAAAGGAATTAAATGATAAAACTGAAATTCAGAAACTCTACATATAATTCTAAAGCATATACACACACATACAAATGAAGCATACATATGTACTGAGTGACCAAATTATTATCATCACCCTTTCGAAAAAATATTTAACCACTTTTGTTCACAATACTTCATGGATTCTTCTAGGCATGGCCTTTATGAGATATGTGGTATGTGATATGAGGATTTTGAGAACATTTCCAATGAATTGCACTTTCCACTGCCTTCAAATTGGATTGCAATTCATCCAGCTATCTGATTCCCTGTTCTACCGGTTGATTCAAACTCAATGTGACTATATTTGAAAGCTCTTTAAATTGTAATTTTAAAACTATTTATGGTGTATTTCTATCGTTTTACTAATGGTTTTATTCGAAAAACAAAACGTTTAAATTACTAATTTAACCATTTTTATTATTGGAAGTAGATTCTCATCCTCAAATCCGGAACACAAATTTAAGGCTTTTGAATGATGTTTGTTGAAATTCTGTTATAAATAAAGCGTTTTAAATAAAAAAGACAATTTTGTAATGTATTACTATCTAAACTTTGAAACAAAATAAAATTTGGCTCGAAATCAAAAGCTCCAGGGAAAAAAATGTGAATGAAAGGAATTTCTTCAAATGAAAAAGAAAAAAAAAGAAGTTAAAATGAATTATAGCTATAGAAAATCCTCTGCTCCAAAGAACTTGTAGAAAAGACACTGAGTATCATAAAGAAGGGTAGTTTATAAAAGGTGAATGAAATAGTCCATCACGTCAAATTCCGAAAAGCAAACACCGAAAGAAAAACGAAAAAAAATTCTCTGTCCGCTGTATTTAATGTTCTGCAAAGGTATATACAAATCATGAATAACTTCCTATAAAGCATGCTTTATCTGTCATTTACAACTGGCGAAACGAAGATACAACATATTTCACTCAGCACGTCTAAGCTAAAGATGCAGCTCTTTTGGAAAAGGTAAGTAATCCGTCAGGTGTTATGGTATGGATGGCAATGTCCTCTCCAGGCTTTGTCCAACAAAACCATTTTTGTATAGAGCCAAATGCAAGAAAAGATTTTACATACTATCAGCAAAAAATTTTGAAGTACATGATCAAAGAAAGTAAACGTATTAACCTTCAAAGAAAGTCTTTTCTCACCAAGATTTTGCACCATGTCATACTGCAAAATCAACTATAAAATGGCAAAATAAATTAATAAAAATAAATAAATTCTCTTCTTTATGAGAAATAGCTATCATCACCTCTCGATTGTGCTCCTTGCAAATATTTTTATCGGAATACTTAAAAAAATTAAATAGATGTATAGTAAGAACACTCCAAAGGCTTCAAAAATCAATCAAAGAGGAAGGTATAAAAATTCCTCCCAAAATGTTCGAGAAAGCTCTTTTGGCTTTGCTGAACATTTACTTAAAGTGTACTATGTTTAAGCAAACCACATTGAAAATTTCAAATAAATAAAATTATTCAATAAAAATGTATGATGCTATGAAAATGGTCACACTTTTTTTAATCAACCGGTATCTCACCCCACATAGTCTTAATTGGATTGGGATCTAGTAATTAAGGAAGCCGACTAAACAAGGTAAAATAAATGCCATGGTCTTCGAAATTTATTCGGATAAGGCCAGCTGTATGACAAGGAGCATTGTCCTGCTTAAAGTATCCATTTTCAGCATGGAATTCCATGAACATAACCGGAATTGCTTATCTACAATAACATTAAAATATCTTTGTGCATTCAGACGTTTTTCCATAGGAATAAAAAATTCCATTCAATGCCAGGAAAACATCTCCCTATCCACAATACTGCCTTAACAAGCTAGAAGAATTGTGACAATACAGGCGAGGTCCATGCTTTCGTTTAGTTTCCCCTATATTCACACCCTGCTCTCTATCTGTTGTAATTGAAAACACGATTCATCGAATCTATGACCATTTTTCCACTCATCTATTGTCAGAACCTTGTGCACCTTTAGAAACTGGATATGTCTGCTCTTATTGATGACTGATAGTAGAGACTGATTCGAACAGATCGTGGGCATCTACAGACTATACGGTGTAGTGTGTAGCGAACATTTCTTTCAGAAAATAATCTTGATTAACGAGAGAGGGGACACGTACTCGATATGAGTTTAGTGGTCACGCGGGTGTTGTGTGTGTGTGAAAGGTGAGTGAATCCCTCCAATGCTTTTTTTAAAATTATTTTTATTATACACGATAAAAATCGTATAATTCCAGTGAATAATTTAATATATAGAAAGTATGCTACTTACTTTTAAGGACTTTTCAATTTTTCTTTGATAATTTGAGAAAATTTCTAATCAAATTGAACTAAAATGTTTCAAATGTACGTGGATTTAATAAAGCACACAAATCACACAGGTATTTTTCCCTAGAATTAAAGAAATGCTACTCGCAGGCAAAACTCTTATATTTTTTTCAAGTTATTGTATGTTTTTTAGTCCTTGGATGATCGAAAAATAGCATGCTGAACATTTATCCTTGTGTCTTTTTGACTGGGCGCTGTGTGTCTGGAGCACTTGTGGCTTCATATCTTTCTTGATAGAGTTTTTTTAGTTATCATTTCAAAACTTTCTCTTTCAACTCAAACGTTTCATGTTCATCATTTTTCTCAAATTTACTTTCACTATCACGATTAATATCCATTATTTCATTAGATTCTTCCCTTTCTTGATCAGATTCAACTTCATCCAAATAGATCACATAGATGACCAATTTCTTTTATATATTCTGTACAGCAATCAAAACCATGGGGAGGAGTCGTTCATGGGGAAAATGTATAGCATGTTCAAAGAAAATGTTCAAAGCAAATGTGATGACGTGGGGAACTCGATTCATACCAAATATTTTAAGGTAAAAACGTTTGTTGCTCTCAAGAAAATGAGGATGATATGTGACAAATACATTCTGATTCCTTTATGTGCATATGTTTCGGTCAAGTTGTCCGTTTGACGCAAAACACCCAGTGTTCAGTTCCCAAGCAAGATTGATACTCAATTATCGACCCACTTAAGTGAAGAAAGACTGAGTCGACCTTGCCCAACTCGGGATTTAACCCTTAACTTCGCACTGTTGCACTTCTGCAACATATGATTTATTTTAATTTAACAGACTCAGTATTTTTTTAGTTACCTACAAATAACTTATCTGAGGGAAAAAATGATTACTGTAACGAAATACATGCTGATTTTGTCACTAGATGAAAGTACATTTTTCCAGAAATCACGGCAGTATAAAAGCTCTGATGCCTCCAAGAACTGTGTTTTGCTATAAAAAATAATAATCCATTATATTTATGCTTCCTCTTGTTCATTGACGAAATAAATTACCATGTAAGAAATTTAAACATTTTATGATGAAAATAAAATCCTCATATTTTATTTTTTTTTAATTTATGGCATTACTGCGCAATATTGCAAGTCTGCAACAAACAAATAAAGGACTGAAATCCCATTTAAAACTGCTTATTTTTTTTTCGTATTTTTCCCTTTTATTTTTACTTGAGAACTAGCTGATATAATTTTCTCATAGAAATTTTAAAAATTGCGAAGTTAAGGGCTTAATCCCGGACCTGTGACGTTGAAGTGCGATACGCTTCCACTCAGACACTGGGCTCATTATTTAATTAATTGTTGTTAACTAAATAGCTCTGTTTTCTTTCTTAGCATTAAATATAATTTAACAATAAAAATACTTGTAGGTCGCAATTATTTTATGGTAATTAATACGTTTTGCTTATGAGAGAATTATGAATGAAAGAATATTTTTTATAGATCAAACGATTAACGTCATATGAGTAATTTATTTTTCAAAACATGTTTTGTTTCTTATTTACAAAAGCTCATTTAAATGTAATTCAAATGTTTTACTTAATGATACGTGTTTGATATATCAAATTTTAGTTACCATCATAGTTATCTGATCATGATATAGAATTATGATGTCCATGTAGGCACTCATGTATTCTTACTCATATTAAAGTTAAAAGAAAACAACATTTTATTATATTAATTACTAAAGAATATAAATACGAGGGACTTAATTCTTTTAAATATTACACAATTATATTTCGTTACTTATAAAGGATAACTATTTCAAGTCGTCGTATAATTTTTATGCCAGTTTTTTATAAAATATTTCCTATTTTCTATATTTTATCCTACTTCCATTGACTTTTCGTATAAAATATATATCCATTACTAAAGCATAAAAAAAAATTAGGATTGGTATTCTGCACTTTGAACGAATAGAATGAGACATTTTGATGGACTCTACTGTTCCATCAAGACAAATTTTCAACCTTTTTAGAATGATCCTCTTTTTCATGCTAGTCCACCTTTAACTTAATATATATTGCAAGATGGATTCATTTTTCAGCATTTCAGAAAGACAATTTAAATTCATGTCGGTACCCGTATAATGAAAAGATGAAACAATTCATAAAATTATATAATTTAAAGGGTTTTTCTTTTTTTTAAAAATATTAATAAATAGAACGTCACAAAAGCTAATAAAAAGTTGAAGAAAATGCTGCTAAAAAGAGAATGAATAAATCCATGAAATATGCAATTCTATTTAAAATCATCAACTTCATACGAGAATCGATAATACTTTTCAAACAAAACGTGCTTAAGGAAATGAAAAAAAATATATATATATATATGTATCACAAACAAAAATGTTTTTAATGCTCTTTCTTAGTAAAGTATTTGTGATTTTCGGAATAAATGAGCAAAATGATGACAAAAGTGCCCCGGAAAATGTTCAGCCAAAAATATTTTTGACTAATATAAGTAGCTTGAAGTACTACATTAATTTGCGTGAATTGGAAATATAGCCATTTTGAGAAATTATTTGCGTATAAAGGAATAGGTTCTTGACAAATAAATTCCTTCTTCAACCTACTGCTAAAAATAAACGCTAGTAAATTATTAGAATTAATTCATCGTAATGAAAAAGGGCAAAAGTATTGACAAAAGCCTCAGAAAAACAAGAATTTCCTTGTTGTTGTTACTTATGCAGCCTGATCAAAAGTAACATCGGATCAAAGCCCAAGAAATTCATCGTGGAAAGGAGTTATATTTGTTCACCTGTCGTTAGCCGTAGCTCTTAGCACAATACAGTTGACAGTATGATATTGCTCGGTTCCAATTTAGAAGGAAAATATTTTGGGGATGGTCAAAGGCGTCCCACTTCTCTTCCCCTTCCACCAACCTCACTAGAGGATTTGCGGCTTGACGGCAATACCTAAGTCCTACGACACAGCAGTCAGTGTCACTAACCATACTGGATGGGTGACAGAATTTCCTTAAATGTCATAAGCATTGAATCATTGTGCACTAATCTTCTTGCAAAACGCAACACAATGAATGTAACTGCAAATTAAATGAAACACAAAACTTGTTATTTATTACACTGCTGGCCACCGTAGATGCAACACCTTGAAGGAAGCATGCAAATAACATGAAATTTACAACAATCATTAGCGGAGGTGAGATATGGAAATGATTAGAATTTCAGCGAAGACACACATCTCGCGTGCCTGTGGCGCCACCTCAAAGCGCTATTTAAGGCTTAGAAATTTCAACGATTTCAAGTTGAGCAATTGTGTTTTTATTGTACTTTCAAAGTGATCAGTTATGTCTCGTAAAAACAGCGATCAGCTTTTTGATCAAGTATCGGCGAGTTCGACAAAGGATAGTGGCTGCGAGATTGTGAATTATCTTTCAGAATCGGTAGTCGTGTTGGACAGAAACCAAAAACTGTAATGCGGATATCTGACCATTTGGTTAAGAACAAAGGACCGACGTGCATTACTTCACATGAGGACAGGCAAATTGGCGCATGCTGAGCGGATATCTCAATCACATCACGAACCATAGCACAGCACGGTAGGTCTGTAATGCATCATTCGGTGTGTGCGTACCATTCGACGTCGTTTACAGCAGAGTGGTCTGTCCGCAAGGCGCGTCCATTGCTTGAATGCTGTGGCAGTGCGCTTGACGCAGAACCACAGACGTCTCCGCCGCCAATGTTGCCATGAAAAAAGATGTGGGCGGCAGAATGGAATGAAGTTGTCTTTACTGACGAGTCAGGAATCTGTCTGAAACACCTCGATGGTCGGATTCGAGTCTGGAGACACAGTGAAGAGATGATGCTGAACAGCTGCGTTACACACCGCCACATTGGTCTTGCACCGAGTATTATGGTATGGGGTGGTATTGGATATTACTCTCGCACACTCTTCTAGTACGCATTGCCGGTATTTTAATCAGCCAGCACTACATCTCCGAGGTGTTGGAACCATTTGTCCTTTCTTACCTTCAGGGCTTGGCCACAGCCATATTTCTACAGAATAATGCACGACCACACGTGACACGCATTGTCCAAAGGTTCTTCGTCAATCACCAGATTGAATAGCTTCCCTTGCCGGCTCTCTCTCCGGATCTTTCTCCGATAGAAAACGTATGGTCCCTGGTTGCTCAACGATTGACTCAGATTACACCCCCAGGTTCCACAACAGATCAACTTTGGCAACGTGTAGGTCTGCTTGGTCTGCTGGCCTGCCCCAGAACACATCAAAGTCTCTTTGAATCAATGCCGAGGAGTTTGGCGGCGGTGATCTCCAACAATGGTGGCTACTCTGGCTGATTCTGGCAGGAACCACTTCACAGAGATCTATAATTTAATCATCTGATGCTTTGTCAACATGTTATCTACGAAATAGAGTACTGTTGTGCTATCTCTTGTCTTTCTTGGTGTTGCATTTTGCAATAGCAGTGTATTGCGCAAACTATTACAATTATGGACTGGGCCTCCATATGTCCGAAATAAGGATCGTCTTGTAAGCTTCCAAGCATCTTAAAAATTATACAAAATGTATATATTATCTTGTTTTAATTATTCGGAATAATTAAATAAATGTCAATAGGTTTCGTCAAAAATGTAAATTGTCAAGTGAGCAGTTAACGAAGTGCAAATGATTCAACATAATCTAGCTCCGTAAAAGTGAGCTTTCATATCGTGAAATCGTTATTCAAATGGGTCTTAATGATACAACTCCAATGCATGTGTAGAAAAGATGGAACAAGTGACTAACGTCAAATGACGTCATAACGATATCATAGATACCTCTTATGGGGTGGGCATTGACACATTTTATAGTGTTATCTCATTTGTAGGTAATACATTGGAGCACATTTACAAGCGTTTCATTGTCCATCATAATGGTTCTTCGACATCTGGTGCAATATGTGTGACGTACAAAGATTCCTCTGAACAGAATTCTCTTGATGATGAATCTGTCTCTCTCTCTCTTTCAATGATGTTTCCAACCAAAAAAACCCCCCACCAAAACATTAGTTGCCAGCTATTTGGCAACAAGTCAACTTTTTAAATGAGTACCACTGCAATCCAAAGTATAACGATAGATGCATGCTCACTAATCGCTACAGAAATGAACTCCTTTTCTCGAAAAATGTTTTCAGCGCTATACTGGACACACGTGATGGTATGGGGTGATATTAAGTTCCATAAAAGATCAAAAACTCCTTTTGAAGACTCTAAATCACGTGTGCTACAGTAGGGTGTTTAATTTCCACAATCACCCTATTGTAGCACACGTTCCACACGTGTAAGTTCAACCTTCCTGCATTGCATTCCTGGAGCTTTATTTAAGCAAGTTAACGCTTACTCACATGCTGAATAATCACTGTAGTATTTTAATCATGGAAATATACGTGACAAAGGACCTTACTTTAAAAAAGCCCTCATATTTTTAAAAATGACATATTATACAGAATTTATAAATGTCTTGTATTAAAATAATTCATTTATGAAAAGAATACATACTGCACTTATAATTAATCGTTTTTGGTGAAAAATCAGTTAACTTCACTTCTTCAGACACTTTCAGACTTCTTTCAAACCCTTGTCCCAACACCATTGGTTCTTCAAGGCAGGGTCTAGTCCGACCCACGTCATATTTGATGTCACATGCCATAAGTCACACAGATAAGTCATAAATTGTCATGTCAATCCAGGGCAAAAACAAAATTCTAAGCATCTATTCTTCACAATAACGAACCATTCTTTCTGAACATTTGTGTAGCAAGGACAAGTGTTAAATATAGAATATATGGACAGCTGATAACAAATGCGGCCGGTCTATTGTCCACTTGAAGAAGGAAAACAATAAAAAAGAGTATGCTTGCTTGAAGAACCTGAAAACACAAAGAAGGGATGGAAGACAGATGGTCCTCAAAGGGGAGACACGCAGAGTCGATATAACACAATCCATATAAGCACCAAACTGTCTTCTACAGGACTCTACATGATAGTGAGTGTTCGAATAGTCTAGAGCTATACATAATCACTTCGAATTATTGCGTATTGTAGTCTGGCCAGGGGCAGATTTTACTTCGAAATATTGAGTATATCAAAACGTATTGTTTCAGCTCAAAATATCAATTTTTCAGGAGCTGAGTATATATTTAGAATTATCGAAGTCGACTATATATATATATAAATGCCATGAAAGTTTCTGCTGTACGGGAAGGTTGTTCATAAAGCCTTGCTAACCCTAATCCGCTAGCCCTAATTCAGCGGCAGCTTAGAAATCATAATAAATTCTCAGTTTAGTCAAAAGACTTTTATATCTACATTTGTTGTGTCTGAGGTGAATTCCAATTTCTTCCTGCTTTGGCACAGTAGGTTTTACTACTTCTTCACTTTCATTTTATATTACTATATATATATATATATATATATATATATATATATATATATACATATATATATATATATATATATATAATAACTAAACATGTATATATATATATATATATATATTGTTTTATAAATATGATTTATCTTTTTTTTCATTACATGAAATCTGAATTACATCTTAGAATGGAAATATATTTTTAAAAAAATGCTATCAGGCCGCAATTTTTGAATACAGCGTGCACTTGTCATTAGAATAACAATGTAGTCTGGCTTTCTTTAGCATATATATATTGAGTCCGTTGTCTTCTCTGACCGTCTATATGATTTCAAAATAATTATATTCGCAGGAGTGTTGATAGGAACTGTCATCAAGCTCAGTTATTACACATGAAACTTCTGAAATATATTAGCATATTTGTGGCAAATTTCGACAGCTACCATACATTTTGCTGACACAAAGCACAACCAAGCCATGACTGAAGACGTACGTTTTATTTGCATGTGCTTTGTATAACATACTTTTAAAGAAACAAGCAATTACAGATTACTCTAAGTATATTTTACGCTATAATCCACTTCACAACAGCAAAATAATTAAATTTGTTTCACCTAATTATAAAGCTTATTTCTTGGGCAAAAGTTAATATTATAATATATTATAATTTCTGGATTCAAAACTGTTAATTTACGAATGATTTATTTCGGGGATATGTTTATTTACACTAATCTAAATCCTAAAGTTGCACATACTTCGAAGTTATATTAACACTTACTAAAGTTTTGAAATAAATATTATGCTGAAGTGGTTAGCTTGTTAAATTGCTTGAAATATTGAATAAATAATGCATAACAAACATATATTTAAAAATTTCCTACTAAAATAAATGCAAGTAATTCATTGTCTTCTAATTATTAGAATAAAACCCACTATAGAATGTATATGTATATGTATGCATACAATTTGTTAATTTTGAATATTTATATATCATTATGTTCACATAAGAAGAACATATGCAATAACCACCGAAAATGTTCTGGATCACAGGTATTAAATTTTATTACGAATTTTACCCGCATTACATAGCGCACTCAATCAAGCAAAAGAACATTTTTATAATTAATATTTAATCATGCATATATATACATTTACTAAAACTCTCCTCAGCGTTCACCGGTTTTTATATAGGGACTATGGGGGAGTCGAAAATAATAAACCACTCAAGCACTCAAACATCTCAGGCACGTGGTACCCTCTTATAGTGATTTTTTAGCCTCTACACCAGGGATGTCAAACATGTGTCCATAAGCCGCATGCGGTTCACTGATTCTTTTTAAAATTATTAAATATCAGGCTTTTTAACGTTTCCATTCTAAAATTTATTTGAGATAAACCTTATATATATATAATAATAGTATCTCAGAAGTATATAAAATTAGAGGTCCCGGAAACGAAGGGAAAAGTTAAGACGTAGACAATGTCCTTGGTGTGCTACCGTACTATACGGGGGTCAACAAGAGTCCCAGCTATCAGACAAAATCCCATTTGATAACTCCTAGTTGTCAGATTGTGTAGAGAACGGCTGCATATCCTTGTTCCCCTGTTCATCTCCAGATACATCTTATCCGGTCAATGTGTCTCAAATCGAAGTGCGACTCACCTCTAAAAAAATTTTATTCCAGTCAGTGAAACTCCAAGCAAAAAGTCGTTGATAACACTGGAAACTCACCTGGCATGCGCGGAGTGTGACAACCGTTGATTTTAGTCGCCAATCAATGATCATTTCAATTCACTTGAATTCCATTTAGATATCAATTCTTCAGCAACTAAATACACATCACGGGATGTAAGTACAGATTGGCGGAACACTCTGCCTTTCGACTCTGAAACATTTACTTGCTAACCTTACCTTCACGACACGATAGAATTTACTAATAAATGGGCAGGTTGTGGCATCATTTTATTTGCAAATATCTTGTGATCCTGAAGGCTATCCTCCATTAAATGATTCATTAGCATATGTCTTTTTCAAATTAATAAATGAGCTTCTGCTTCCGTCACAGGTATCTTTAATACAATCCATAGGGGTCATGATGGATTTCCATTTTCATAGAAGCTATTTATTTGCATTGCATTGTCCTCTGTTTCACATGACAATTCTGATGATCAGTTATATAAAGGTTTAAAAGCTCCACTTACAGTTGGACTTCCGCCGCCAAAGACAATCAATTGGCAATTAGCAATACATGTATATATATATATATAGCCTCTGCTAATAAATTCCGGTGAATAGTCATGGTCATAGTAATGTAGATGAAATATTAGCAACAGTTACCCACTACTGCTGGGACTCCCAAACTGTGGAGCGAGTCTCCCTAGTAGGGAGGGACTTGTCTTATACGAAAAGGACGCAAGCATAATAAAAAATCGAAACGAAAATTATTTTTTAAAAAATTAATTTACCGAAAGTAACCAAACAAAATACATTCTGACATAATTAAAAAATACACTTTTACTTTTAATATAATACACTTGTAAATGTATCAGTACTGTACAATGTATTTTAAAATCAATTTAACAATACCAGTAAAACAACATTACTAATTGCAATGATCCTGGGATTGTCATATATAAAATTATATACAAAAAATAACACTTTATCTTGATAGCTAATTTCTTAAAACTTTTGATTAAAAGTTGCGCCATTCAATTCCCAATACTACCGAGAAAGGAATAAATAAGCAAATCCTCTGAAATAAGTAAATCCTTTTAAAACACTGTCAAGGGCCTTTTATTGCATTCAAAGCCTTTAAAATAATATTATGGACAGCAGTGCACAGAAAAGATTGTACTTCGGAAAGACGTATAAATACGTCCGATAAATTGGTACTTTTGTGGTTAAAAGCTGTATTGTAGATTTAGCGTCAAATTATAGGTATTATTGAATTAAATGCAATGTATGGAGGAGGCGATGAAAATTATATGATTGGAATATAAGGTCGCAAACATTGGAATTTTGAAATTACTCACTGCCTTACTGTCCTTTGAAATAGTCACCCCCGTCATAACAATGCACGGCTAATCTGCTTTACATATCTTGGAAACTTTGCAAGATGTATTTTCTTTTGGGATGAAATTCAAAGCCTCGTCACATTTCGTTGAATATCAAAGGATATCGTCAGATCTCTTTTTCTTTCAAAGAAAAGCGATTTTTAAGTCGTGTAAGTAGGAATGTCTGGAGGATTGAGATCTAGCGTATGGTGGATGTTCAGTTTGCACCCACCTTTTTTTGCCGGGTGCTGTTTGACAAAATTAGCTGTGTGAGGGGTGAGGAACATTGTCATGAACAAAACCATGAGCCTTTGTTGTGATACTGACGCCGCCGTACCCTACTTATCCCCGAAGCATTTCTCATCCCTAAATTCTGTGTAACTATTTGTCGCATGGATTCACGGTTAATCTACAGTTCATCAGCTATCCTTGTATGCATGGTTAGTCGACGATTTATCGTGATTAATTTCCTCACTTTCTTAATGTTTTCTTCATTGATAGAGGTCACCGGTCTTCTGTTACGGGTTTGTCAGAAAACTTTTTCCCGGCTTTATTGAAAAAGGAGAACCACTCATACACAAACTGTGGAAAGTGATTGATCTTCATAAATACGTACCAGCATCACCGCTGCAGCAGACGTACCATATATATATATATACTATACATATGTTCTATATATATATATGCTATAAATATGTACCATATATTTATATATATATATATATATTACGTTTGCTGAGGAGGAGTGGGATGGAATATAACTGATCTTGATCCATCGGTCCGTCATTCCGTCCCTCTTTCGCTCAATTTTTTAATTTTTTTATCCTTGTTTTGAAGACGTAGTTTTCGAAACGACGAAATCATGATAAACTGAAAAACCAAGCTGAGCGTAAAATTTAAAAAAATCAATTGAACGTTTTTAATATGTGTTTTTAGATAACTGCATGTGGCAAAGTCAAATTTGTGTATGACACAATTGATTTTCGGAAGATCAGGAGGTTTTGAAGATGATGAACGTTATGTTCCATCTGCGACATCAAGAAACTGGTCATGTTCATCGTTTTGTTCGAGTTCTATGGTATTCCTGGGTGAATGGGTCTCAAATGGTTAAGCAGCAGTACTTGATTGAGGTGCACTTAAAAGCTTAGAAAATGAGCTAGGAAGAAAAAAGTCAGATCTGCAGAACAACAGCACGAGGATTTTGCACCAAGTTAACATCAACTAAACATTTTGCTTTTTGTATGAAAGTTTTACTGTGCTCGAGCATTCACCGCATACTCAACAGTTCATAAACAATATACGATTCCTACATGTTTCTTCATGTGAAAGAAAAATTCCTTGCTGTTATCTCAATTTCAGTCTGTAGAAGAGGTGAAAGCAAAACAGACTTATTGATGATAGTGTTACCTTATTAGCCACACTATTGCAGTAAACGAAAGATATTTCATTAATGCAACTAAAGTATTGATATTGAACAGGGTATGTTGAAGGGGATGAAAAGGTATTTTCAATTACTCTATTTTTTTAAAACATGTCTGATTATTTAATTGCCATACCTCGCGTACAATATATGTTACTCTTTTTAGATCGGATTTTTTCTTTAACTATTTTAATATTCTTCTTCTATATGTTTTAAGTAAGATTATGACTGTATTAGTATAATTATATGTGGGGTTGTACGTTATTATTTCTCTCTCAAGAGTAAACAGATAATAAATTTTTGAATAATATGGCTTTGAAAACAATTTTAGTATTATTAAAGTATATTTTGTGTCTTTACAGAATAAAAACTTATATTATTTCTAAAGCAAGTAAAAGTATAAACCAAATTTTTGAAGCCATTATTTTTACTAAAATATTCACCACAAAATAAACAGTATGTACATTATTCGTCTATGTTAAGCATTATTTTGATGCTGCTTAAGTTAAGTTATTTATATAAACGTCATCATAAACATACACAAGAAGATATTTTTTGATTCTTAGATCTTAGTCTACAAATATTTTCTCAGAAAAAACAGAAGTATTTTTCTATTTGACTGTGTGCACACATTCCAAAAGATTTAGGGATAAACACATGTTTTCCTTTCCATTGGCAGATATAAATCATCTCGAAACACAAAAAAGGTTCTTTTTTTTTTTTCCTTAGTCAGTATCTAATGTTTGATTCTTGTATATCCTATTTTTAGTGATATTCTAGTTTCTTTTAGTTTGGAAAGGATGCCTGTAGGGAATATAAACGCATCACTCAACACAAAGATATCGCAAAGTTTTATGACGTTTCTACGCGTCGTTTCTATCTTCGCGTTTTTATTTGTACTATTTTCATCTTAATCTACTGTTTTGGTGTGTTTCCTATAATATGAAATGCATGTGAATTTTAAATATAAGAAACATTTAATTTATTCTATTTGATGTATATATTTCCGAGCAGTCTAAAATGATAGTTTGGTAAAGCCTATATTAAGTTGATTATCAGTCACAGTTATTAGTAAATCGATTTTATGAATAGAATAGAATTAGTCCGAAAGATTAATTTGAAAAAGCCTCCAACAAGATTCAGGGTATCCGACTAAATTTAGACTGTTATTTTATTGTTTTTTAAAATTTTGTTATATTTAGTGTCACTTAGCGTAGAATACATACATTAAACTGTTTTAAGATATTATTACAATAAAAATATTTAAATGCAATATTTACAGCAAAAAATAATTTATAGAATTACACATTTTCAAAATATTCTCCTTTTATAGGAAATGCTTCTATAATAATATTTCGCCTATATATAGCTCGAACCACTATACAGAGCCTGACCTAGATTTTTTTCAATTATATAACTTAGAAGTGGATTTATCTTTATTTTAATATAACAGAATGTAGAATTTTTAGAAAAAATCACCGATAGTTATTTTTAATTGGTAATAACTCTGAAAATAATGTAAATGTTTCAAAAATCTAGTTTAGGCCCTCTGGAGAAATCTTAGCTTAATATAAGCAAAATATTATTATTATAGAAGCCTTTTTTCATAAGGAGAATGTTTTGAAAATAGGTAAATTAAAGTTCATTTTTGCAAGAATATTGCTTTTAAATAATATTTTATTCTAATAATATTCTTAAAAACATTATATATGTGTGTAATCCAAGTGAAACTAAATATCATAATATCCATTAATGGGTTTTTTTAATCATGGTACCGAACGCGTATAGTTGGATACACCAAATATCTTATAAAGTTGAAAAAAAATGAAAAATTGCAGCGTTTAAAATAACTATAAAAACCTGTTTTTTTTTTTTACTAAGAACTTTTGGATACGATTTAAATAACTCATAATGAGATTCTCATATACCTTTTTTTCTACGGATTAGCTTTTTGAGTAACATTTAAGAGATCATAACGTACTGATTATAAAAAGAAATGTATTAATCAAACATTTTTATATTAAAAAATACTTCATGAAATATTATTGCTTTCTTTTAAATATTATCATTCAATTAAACAGATATAAAGTTTGTTTCCTGTAATTTTCATAATTATGTAGCAAGTTTTGAATGTTTGTTTATGAAAAGTATATAAGTATTTCCTTAAAAGATTGGGGAAATGTTTATTTTATACATAATGCTTAAAATTGCAAAAGGAGCCAAATAACAAGATACTTTCAATAAATTTAAATATATATATACACAGAGAGAGAGAGAGAAATCAAGTTATATTCTAAATGAATTCATCATATCATGTCTATAACCAATATACAAAACCGTTTTTTTTATAGTTGACATTTTATTTCTTTTCTGTGACTTTAAAATTTTATATATTTATTTTTAGATTTACTGTCATACTTTTTTCATTCTTCAAAGCTAAATTCATAGGTTTAAAACCCTTTAATTTAACCATAACATGTTTATATTTACAAACTAATTATATTGTAATGAGTCTTAAAATTATTTTATGTGTTTGGAATTTGTTAAAATTTAAAATGTTTTTGTACAAATTAATATTTTTATTTTAGAGATTTGTAATATGTTTAAAAAGAATTTATTAAAATATTATGCAACAATTTTAAAGCATTGTTGTTTAAAAGAGACTAAAACTAGACATAAGTTATACTCCTGAACCTTTATATCACATTAGATATGTTTTCACAAATTGAGAGATAATTCTTTTCAAAATTACAATTTAAAATTTTTGGGGGGCATTTTATCTCTTTAAAGATACATTTAAAATATCTATTTTAAATCTAAGAAAACACACACACACACACACACACACACACACACACACACACACACACACACACACACACACACACATATATATATATATATATATAATGAAAGATTTATGAAATAATTCTTAATATCTATGTTATAATCAGGTAAATTGAGTCAATTATCTCTAAGTAACATAAGTATAGGGAACATTATAATACCTAATTAGGACAAATAATTAAAATTTAAATGTGTTATCTATATGCCCCTTTGCGTTAAAACTTTGGAAGCTGAATTTGAGTGGAAGCTCTTTGGATTATAAATTATTTCTGATACACTTAAAAGTACTTTCAATATTCTAAAGGAATTAAATGATAAAACTGAAATTCAGAAACTCTACATATAATTCTAAAGCATATACACACACATACAAATGAAGCATACATATGTACTGAGTGACAAATTATTATCATCACCCTTTCGAAAAAATATTTAACCACTTTTGTTCACAATACTTCATGGATTCTTCTAGGCATGGCCTTTATGAGATATGTGGTATGTGATATGAGGATTTTGAGAACATTTCCAATGAATTGCACTTTCCACTGCCTTCAAATTGGATTGCAATTCATCCAGCTATCTGATCCCTGTTCTACCGGTTGATTCAAACTCAATGTGACTATATTTGAAAGCTCTTTAAATTGTAATTTTAAAACTATTTATGGTGTATTTCTATCGTTTTACTAATGGTTTTATTCGAAAAACAAAACGTTTAAATTACTAATTTAACCATTTTTATTATTGGAAGTAGATTCTCATCCTCAAATCCGGAACACAAATTTAAGGCTTTTGAATGATGTTTGTTGAAATTCTGTTATAAATAAAGCGTTTTAAATAAAAAAAAGACAATTTTGTAATGTATTACTATCTAAACTTTGAAACAAAATAAAATTTGGCTCGAAATCAAAAGCTCCAGGGAAAAAAATGTGAATGAAAGAATTTCTTCAAATGAAAAAGAAAAAAAAAGAAGTTAAAAATGAATTATAGCTATAGAAAATCCTCTGCTCCAAAGAACTTGTAGAAAAGACACTGAGTATCATAAAGAAGGGTAGTTTATAAAAGGTGAATGAAATAGTCCATCACGTCAAATTCCGAAAAGCAAACACCGAAAGAAAAACGAAAAAAAATTCTCTGTCCGCTGTATTTAATGTTCTGCAAAGGTATATACAAATCATGAATAACTTCCTATAAAGCATGCTTTATCTGTCATTTACAACTGGCGAAACGAAGATACAACATATTTCACTCGAAAAGCGTCGCTAAGATGCAGCTATTTTGGAAAAGATAAGTAATCCGTCAGGTGTTATGTTACGGATGGCAATGTCCTCTCCAGGCTTAACAAAACCATTTTTGTATAGAGCCAAATGCAAAAAAAGATTTTACATACTATCAGCAAAAAATTTTGAAGTACATGATCAAAGAAAGTAAACGTATTAACCTTCAAAGAAAGTCTTTTCTCACCAAGATTTTGCACCATGTCATACTGCAAAATCAACTATAAAATGTCAAAATAAATTAATAAAAATAAATAAATTCTCTTTGCTTTATGAGAAATAGCTATCATCACCTCTCGATTGTGCTCCTTGCAAGAGAAATATATTTTTTTATCAGCGGAATACTTAAAAAAATTAAATAGATGTATAGTAGAGGAACTTGCTCCAAAGGCTTCAAAAATCAATCAAAGAGGAAGGTATAAAATTCCTCTCCCGAAATGTTCGAAAGCTCTTTTTGGCTTTGCTGAACGCATTTTACTTACGTGTACTATGTTTAAGCCAAACCACATTGAAAATTTCAAATAAATAAAATTATTCAATAAAATGTATGATGCTATGAAAATGGTCACACTTATTTTAATCAACTGGTATCTCACCCCACAGAATCTCAGTTGGATTAGGATTTGGTAATTAAGGAGGCCGACTAATCAAGGTAAAATATATGTCATGGTCTTCGGAATTTATTCGGATAAGGCCAGCTGTATGACAAGGAGCATTGTCCTACTGAAAGTATCCATCCCCAGCATGGAATTCCATGGACATAACAGGAATTGCTCATCTACAATAACATTAAAATATCTTTGTGCATTCAGACGTTTTTCCATAGGAATAAAAAATCCATTCAATGTCAGGAAAACATCTCCCTATCCATAGTACTGCCTTAACCAGCTAGAAGAGTTGTTATAATACAGGCGAGATCCATGCCTTCGTTTGGTTTCCCCTATATTCACACCCTGTTCTCTATCTGATGTAATTGAAAACACGATTCATCGGACCGATGACCATTTTTCCACTCATCTATTGTCAGAATCTTGTGCACAACTTTAAACTGGATAATAATGTCTGCTCTTATTGATGACTGATAGTAGAGACTGATTCGAACAGATCATTAGGCATCTACAGACTATATACGATTGTAATTATTAGCGAACATTTCTTTCAGAAAATAATTTTGATTAGCGAGAGGGGACACGTACTCGATATGAGTTTAGTGGTCACGCGGGTGTTGTGTGTGTGTGAAAGGTGAGTGAATCCCTCCAATGCTTTTTTTAAAATTATTTTTATTATACACGATAAAAATCGTATAATTCCAGTGAATAATTTAATATATAGAAAGTATGCTACTACTTTAAGGACTTTTCAATTTTTCTTTGATAATTTGAGAAAATTTCTAATCAAATTGAACTAAAATGTTTCAAATATTGCATTAGTTTAATAAAGCACACAAATCACACAGGTATTTTTCCCTAGAATTAAAGAAATGCTACTCGCAGGCAAAACTCTTATATTTTTTTCAAGTTATTGTATGTTTTTTAGTCCTTGGATGATCGAAAAATAGCATGCTGAACATTTATCCTTGTGTCTTTTTGACTGGGCGCTGTGTGTCTGGAGCACTTGTGGCTTCATATCTTTCTTGATAGAGTTTTTTTTGGTTATCATTTCAAAACTTTCTCTTTCAACTCAAACGTTTCATGTTCATCATTTTTCTCAAATTTACTTTCACTATCACGATTAATATCCATTATTTCATTAGATTCTTCCCTTTCTTGATCAGATTCAACTTCATCCAAATAGATCACATAGATGACCAATTTCTTTTATATATTCTGTACAGCAATCAAAACCATGAAGTCGTTCATGGGGGAAAATGTAGCATGTTCAAAGAAAATATTTCAAAGCAAATGTGATGACGTGGGGAACTCAGTCATACCAAATATTTTAAGGTAAAAGAAAACGTTTGTTGCTCTCAAAATGAGGATGATATGTGACAAATACATTCTGATTCCTTTGATGACTGCCATATAGGAGGATACTTTGACAAGGTCTCATTGGTAACAAATAAACAGTTTTCCCAGAATTAAGGTGTTCGTAAGCCTGGGGTGAGTCTGTGTCCCGCGTGACTGCTCCCGTAATTTGATGTGCGGTTGCTTTTCTGTTGGACTGGACAACTTTCAGAATTTTTCTTTTTAAGAGAGCATTCATTAGCCTTTGACGACTTCAAACGTGATATTGTGACTCGTTTTTCAGTTTGGTAATCCACTCTTTTGAGGGGACATGGTACGATTTACGCAAAAATTTTTAATTTAAGGATTTTTAAAAATTTTTCAGTTGCCTCCTAAGTATGTTTACTATGTTAAACAGATTTTGTGCTCAATATTTCATAAAAAACTAGCCAAATAATTTTTTAAGGAAAAAAAAAACTTACAATTTGTGAAGTGATTTTAAACCGCTAATCTTCCTACAAACATTTACGTACATACATGGAATTTGATTTACAAGTACGTCAAACTATGTATAACAAAAGTTGGTATGGGTTTTGCGTTAACATGATTGGAATTCGTACAATACTTCTATATTTATCAATGCTTATTGAAAATTCCTTCAAAAATATATAAACTCCGAGTTCAATTATTTTTAAAAAATAAATATTGCTTTGATTCAAAATTGCATACCAACTTTTTTTACATGTACTATTATCAATAGGTAAAAAAAATTCAAAGCATTTCTCGCAATAGTAAAAAAGCCTTAGAATTTTAAATGAACACAAACTAGTAATTTTATCTTTCTGAGATAAGTCAGTTTAAAGTTTTGATTTGCCATAGGAATGTGAATAAAACGAACGCGAAAACTGTCATAATTCTGCGTTTTTTAAGAGTTTAGAGCTTTAAAATTTTGTGAGGTTATAGAAAAAAATATTAAAAATAATTTAGGCTTAAAAAAATAAATTTAATTTTTGACCGATTTTGGTCAATTGAATCGGTCAGTTGTTTTCTGAAATGTTAATAACTGCTGTTATCGAGTAGTTTACAAGTTTAGGCGTTTTGCTGATACTGGTTCTCACGTTCCCAACGCTTTCAATTTTCTCTTTGAAATTTAAAGGACTATGA
>BMAV01021087.1:0-26908 GCA_019973955.1 Trichonephila inaurata madagascariensis | reverse complement strand
TGTAATTGATTTTTAATTAAAAATTCTTACATACTTTTAAGGACTTTTCAATTTTTCTTTGATAATTTTAGGAAAAAATTCAAGAAAACTGAACTAAAATGTTTGAAATGTGTGTGACCTAAAAAAAGGACACAAATCACAAACACTTTTCGCTAACATTACAGGAATACTATTTGCAGGCAAAACTGTCATATTTTGTTCAAGTTATTGTAATTTCACTGTCCTTTGATGTTCGACAAATAGCATGATGAATTTTTGCTTGCTTGTGTGTTTTTGACCAAGCAAAGTGTGTCTTCAGATACTTATGGCTTCATATTTTAGTTGATAGTTCTTTTGGTAGCATTTGAAAATTTCTCTTTCGTTTCATGTTCATCGCTTTTCTCAAATTTACTTTAATATGCATTATTTCAGTAGGTTCATCTTTTTTTTTATCAGTTTTAACTTCCTTCAATAGAGATTAAAGATGCCCATTTCTTTATATATATATATATATATATATATATATATATATATATATATATATATATATATATATATATAGATAGATAGATAGATAGATAGATAGATAGATAGATAGATAGATAGATAGATAGATAGATAGATAGATAGATATAGATATATATTCTGCTCATTTACCAAACATTTACCTGCTCATCATGCTCATTTACCAAACCACAATAAGTCGTACAACAAGGCAATCAAAATCACTAAGTTATTCATTGGGGGTGATGTAGCATGAACACAGAAAATATTTTTGGAAAAAAATGATCTCACCGGGAACTCAGGCAAAGCAAGTACCTTAAGATTGTAAAAAAACGTTTGTCTCTCCCCAAAAAGAGGGAGATATGTGACAAACATATTTTAGTTCCCGTTAAGACTGTCAAACGGGAGGATAGTGTCAGGGCCATTGGTAACAATTAAACAGTTTTGCCAGAATTACCGATTTCGTGCATTCTGTGCTCGGAGTGACCACTCCCGGGTTAAATGTGTTTTTAATACAATATGGATGTTCTAAAAAATTGTGTAAAACATTTTTCATTATGCTTTATATGTTTGGGAATACTCATAAAAATAAATCTTGGCCAAGTAATTCTTCAAAGTGCTCTCTGTGTTTTTCCAAAAATCATAAAAATCTTTTACAAGGAAAAATGCGCAGCAGAAATAGTTCAATTACAACTTCCCTAAATGAAAAAACAAATACATAAGAGCAGGGACGTAACTAACCGTACAAGTAAGTTCGAAGGTCAAACAGCAGCAAATACATTCTGCTGCCTTCAGCTAAGGTACAATATTTCAATAATGATAACAGTGATGAATTTTTTATCTTCCTAAATTTGTTTTGATTATTGGTCTGGGTTTTGTTTTTTCTCTGAAAGAGTAGTATTTTAGGTTTGAAAAGAAAACGTAATAAAAAAAAATCTCACATCATGGGATTACAGCAAATCAAATAAAATGTTTCTTATTTGGTTATAGTATCAAAGATAGCTAATGAGGTTTTGAAGTAGAAGCTTTTATTTTTGATGACGCAATATCGCAGATGATATATATATATTAAATCAGTGTAAATGTGTATTTTTTTTATTATGTCAAAAAAGTATTTTGTTTTATTTCATTCCAGTAAATAAATTCTTTTTAATCTTTTATTTTCGATACGCTCGCCCCCCCCGTAGGTTTTATCGTGCCCCAGGGGGTGCGCCCACGTTCAGAAACACTGCCTTAAGGCCACCTTCCAGAAGCCTTTTCTGTGCAGTTGAGCACCATTATCCAATAAATCCCTTCAAAAGTCTACGCTTGTCTTTCTTGGATTTATTTTGCTACTTTATAAAGTTTCATCAATTTTTGAATAGTTTTCCACCTACGCACACATTTTTCTTTTTGTTTTTTTAGACGATGATTCAAATTTTTAAATGTTCTTAAAACTTAATTCGACCCCACCAACTGCCCCAGTTATATCTCTCACAGTCATAGAAGTGTGTTCATTGAGAGCGATTTATATTAGAACTGCTCCTCAGAGTAATATCCATCTTTCAACAAGTAAAAGTAACACGTCTTATACAAAACGCAAATTTAAATTACCAGCTCCCCCTGAAAAGGGTCAAAACGAGCTCCTGGTACATTAAAATGAATAATTTATAGTCAAGTCGATCTACCACACTACCTAAGGCTGATATAACGGGCTTGAGGTTTTCGGACATCATTGGTAATTATACCAACTCAAACAAAGAAAAACATTTTGTCCCAAATAATTCGAAACAGTATAGTATATATATATATTTTATTATATATATATATATATATATATATATATATATATATATATATATATTATATATATATATATATAAATAGGATCCAAATCTTAAGTTGGATTCTTCAGATGAGGGTTTTTTTTGGTGTATGGGGTTTTTGGGTGTGTTAGTTAATTTTGAAATAAAAATAGACAACATAGTTCAAGAAAAAAACTAGTTGAAAACTAAACAATTTATTAGAATTTAGGGTATTTACATGGGGAATATTTCAAAAGAATAGAAGGTTAGATAAGCATATTTGGAAAAATGAAAGGGGGGTTAGATCACATTACTTTAGGGAGGCAATTGGAAAAAAAATTCATTATGGTGCTAATAAGACTTACTGCCTGGGGCGGAGAATGTAGAACTCGTTAGGTACTATAAGATTTACGCCTGGCGCGGACGAAATTTGCGCGCGCGAAACACCTCTCCGAATGTTGTGGGCCTCTGGCGAAAAGGGTTTATGGGCGTTTTTTAAGGACGCTGTGGCGTTGATGTGGAATACTTTTTTGATTAAATTCCCGACCTCGGTAAATGTGATATGATCTAATTTCTTACAAATGGAATACCCTAAAAATCACCCTCCTCTGACGATGGTTCTCAGCTCTTACAATGAGAGCTAAATTATTTACAAAAAAGCAAAATTGGATTCAGCTATAACCAAAAATTTTTTAAATATGTGAATGTTTTGCAAAAACCCAAAAAAAATATTGTTCTTTTAAATAAAATATACAGATGAAAAGATGCATACCCGATATTTACAATTCCGGATCTAAAATAAAACTAAAAATACCAAAATATTCATATTGCGACTTCAATTAACTAAATACCAAATCCCACAAAAATATTCTTCAAATAGGTTAAAAGGAAAAGGGAAAAATAATACTAAAAATAAAATTTTACAAACAAATATAAGATAATTATTGGAAACGGTTTTACCACATAATAGAATTAAACCAAAAGGGTATAATATAGAAAAGTTAAATATAATAATTACTATCAAAATTTAATTTGTATAAAAATATTTCATTAAATCAGTGATGGTGGTGGAGTTTCCTTCTGATGCCCAAACCCTTTTTCCCCTTATATCTATCTCAAATTCTTTTTAGTTATTTTATAAGGACCAAGAATTTTTGGTCTGTTTTACCCAGTTAAAATTGACCCTTTTGGGGATGGCTACTAGATCGCCTTCTTTGTACATTGGAGCTATTTTTTTCTTCTTTTGTTGTATTCTTTCGGTTCTCAGATTGTAGGGTTTTCATTTTTTTTTGGCGTCATTCCAAAAAAAATTCACGTTGTTCTTGTGTTCTTCCCCATTTCTTCAGCAGTAGGTCTCTGATTAAAATGTCCTCCTTGTTACGCATTTTGGTTCCTTTTAAAAAGTTCGAATGGTGCCCATTTTTGCTTCGACATATAGTGCTGTTTAGTATTTTTTTGTAATCTGTCGACGATTTGTACCATTTCGTTGGTCGTTAACGATATTGGGAGGACGGGAATAAAAGTTGGGTGTATTGTTCAATTTGGCCCAAATTGTTGCTATTTGTAGATGTTGAATATTTTCTTCATACAGAGTCGTTGAAAAAATTTTGAATGAACGCTGAACCTCTGTCAGTGAAAATTTTTACAGGGTTGAAAAAAGGTTTTCTGTGTATTTTTAATTTTTCCCAAGGCTTTTTTTAGAACCGTTTTAACAGGATATAAAGAAAATTTTGGGTAAATGCGTCTACTACGGTAAAAAATTGTTGATAACATTTGTGGAAGGAAAAAGGGCCAATAAGTCAACGTACGTATTAGAGGTTTTTTTGGAAATAGGATTCAAAACCCCCTTTTGCCTGTTTTCTTATTAGCAAGATACAGGGGAAACCTTAAAATTACTTTTTAACGACGTTGGTTAATTTTGGGAAAAAAATTCTTGTTTACAATTTCTTCTGTTTTCGCTACTGAAAATGACCATTTTCGTGAATTAACTTAATTAGTTCTGCTTCCATTGCTTTAGGAGTTACGTTAATTCTCGACCATTTAAGTTTTTTTGAGAGTATACCTTTCCGTTCAAAAATTTTCTGATTCTTGCTTTTTGAAGCATTCAATTTTTTGGATCTATCGTCTTCCTTTGTTTTTTCAGCTTTGTAAGGGTTTTTACAGATTATCATTGGGATATCGATTTAGAGCATCAACATGTTTCTTTCGACTTCCAGCTCTATGCTCTATTTTTTAATCAAATTCTTCTAATTGGGTGCCCATCTGGCTATACAGAAATTAGATCTTTTTATCATGGTCTTCTGAAATGCTGAACAGTCGTTACAATTTTAAAATGTTGCCCAAAAAAGATAAACCGAAATTTCTTTAATGGTTGAAAATTGCGATACCTCTGTTCGTAGCATCATACTTTTTTTTCCCTGTATTTGTTTTTTTTCGACATGTAGTAAACCGGATGTAACTTTCCATCTTCGGCTTCTTGTAATGGGAATTGCGCCATTTTTGTTTAAAAAAGCGTCAGTATCGTTCTGTTCTTCTTCCATATTTGTAGATATGCAAAGGGGGCCTTCGGACATAATTTTCTTTAACTTCTCAAATGTGTTTTTTTGTAGAGTCCAAAAACAAAGGTTTTTTCTTTTCGTTAAATGCTAGGGGTTTTTAGCTATCGTTGAATAGCCCTTTGATATATTTGCGGAAATAACCGGTTAAGCCAAGAAAACTCTGGACTTGTTTTATTGTTGTTGGTTGGGAAATTTTTTTGGACGCTTTGTCTTCCAGTAGATGGTTTAATGTTCCTTTTTTTCCCACGTGACCAAAAACGATTGTCTTTTTAAGAATTGGCATTTCTTGAATTTAATTTAAAACCCGTTTTTTTTAGCGACTTCGAAAACAATTTTAATTTTTTCTAACCCTTTCCCTTTTTTTGTCTTTCGCTGGAATTGAGATCATCCAAATAACTGATTAAAATTTCCCTTTCCGTGTAAGATCTCTAAATATACTTGAAACTAGGTTTGGGAAAATCCCGGACTTGTGCTCAGTCAAAAGGAATTTGTTGAATTAAAATTCCCTCTGGGACGAAAAGGGGACGTATACTTTCTGCAATCTTCGTCAACATAAACGGGGAAAAAAGCCATTACGTAAATCTAATGTAGAATATCCCTTTTTGTTTTTGCAAAGTGTCAAAACATCTTCGATGAGAGGTAAAAATTTATCTTTAAATACTTCTGGTTCAACTTTCTGTAGTCAAAACATTCTCGACGATCCATCTTTCTTTTTACCATTACTGGCCCATATTCCGATGAACTCGGACGTATAACCCCTTCTTTGAGCCACCCCTCTATTTGTTTTTTTTTACCTTTTGTCTTTCGGGAAACCCTTGTCGACGAGGTGGTTGAAGACTGGTTTTGCTTTCAGAAAAACTCATTGTGACGTCGGTGATGCTACGGCATAATCTTGTATTAACTTCTCGAGTTCCTTCTTAATTCGGAAATTTTTTCAACATGACCGGTCTAGCTCTTCTTGAAGATTTTCGAATATTTGAAAATTTGCATGGCCGATTTTCATTTTTGGGAATTTAACTCCTTCTTTCGTGAAACTTATGTCTTTTTCCCAAAAAGGTCTCCCCCAATAACTGTTCAATTTTAATTTATCGGCAGGTACAACATGCCAAGTCAATAAATAATTTTCATTGTCAATTTCAAATTCATGTTCAAAGGAACCGATAGTTGTCACCTGTGTTTCGCCAATACCTGTGAGAAGTTTTTTATTCTTCGATAATTTTGTTGGGTCCATGATTTTCTGTTTGTGTTCCCCGCAGCAAATTTACGGTACTACCACGTCTATAAGCGCCGTGATTTTCTTTTTTAAAAAAATATTTTTTGTCGAAACCTTCCTTAACGATGAGTGTGCAAGTTTCCTCGGGACGTTCTTTGAATTTCCGTGACTTTGAATAATTCGTCTGAGCATTGGTTTGGGTGTTTTTTCGTAATTTTTGTTGTAATACCCTTTCTGTGCATTGTCTTGACATCTTTGAACATTTTCATACTTGGTGACAGGAGATTGATAATGTTTGTTAAAATTTTGTTGACGCTGGAAACTTCTTATCTGTTCTGTTAATTTCCCAAATTTTCTCGTCCCAAACCGATTTTTTTCAATGGGTTTAATTTTTTTTTCCAAAAGGATTGCCCTTTTTTCATTCTTTAACTCTTCGAATTTTTAGTTTTTTTTGCCTTTTAAAGGGGGTTATATTTGGCCATTCATCAAGTAAAATTCTTTAAATTCAAAATGTTTTTCCCTTTGTTTTCCTTATGATTAGTCAGTAAATTTTTAAAGTTCATCTTTAAACCGTTTTCAATTGAAAAATTTTTTTTGGTAAAATCAATCCATTTCTTTCAGGGGCCGTAGAAACAAATAGCTTCGAAAATTTTCTTATTCTTAAAACTTTTTTAGTAGTAAGTCTTTTTAAATTTTTTGGAAAATGAGCTTTTTATCAGGTTCTCTCCAATTTGGGAAAATTTCAGCCTAATAACCCAACAGATAGCCCAAAATTTTTTTTTATATACTGGGGGCGTTCGTAATTTAAGTAAAACTGCCCAAATCGAAACGATGTTAAAATTTTTACACTTCTTTTTGAAAAGTATTACGCCTTCGGGTGTTTAGCACCAATTTAAATTGCGCTTGGGCCCTCAACTTTTCCAATTCAAATTCTCTTTACGTTTTGTTCATCAAACTTCAATTTTTTGATGTGTATTCTTTCTTTTCGTTCTTCTATGCGTAATTTTTCTGCACTGCTTCTATGCGTAATTTTTCTTCCTTGGCCTTGTCCCTATCGTTGTGTGAGGTTTTGGGTTTGATCTTCGTCTATTCTTCACACTAGTAATTAGGTTTTGAGGTAGGTGGTCATGATTTATCAATTTTAAATTTGTTCTGTTAAGACGAATAAACTTCACGTCGACCTTTTCCGAGATAGGGCCCTTTTTAAAAATTTTAAATTTTAATTTTTTTTGTAACTAAAAAAATTAACTAAACTTACGCGTTCCAACAATAACAATGGTATCACTATAGTATAGCAAATCTCGCTTTCAACTAACAAAATTCTTAAGATAAAATTGTAATGCCCAAAATACTTAAAAAAGCAATGAAATACTCAAAACTTTTTACGCTTAAAAAAATTTTAGACCAATAATGTTTAAAACAACAGTAAGTAAAACGTTTAATACTTAAATTGAAAACTTCAATTTTAATTTTTAAACCAAAAACTTCTATAAAACATTTAATATATCAGTTAATTTTTTTTAATAAAAAAATTTGAAAGTAAAAATAAATTAAAAAAAATCTTTTTTAAAAAACTGAGATTAAATTTATTATTAAAAAAAAAAAATTTTAAACATTCGAAACAAACTAGGGAAAATTAGTCATTAAGGGGAAAACTCATATATATATATTTTATTAAGCAATAAAATAAAATCACAGGATCTATTATCATCAAATTTAAAATAACAACGTTTCAATGAAACATAAAACTGTCAAAATAACTAAAATATTATAATTAAAATTAAAGCCCATTAAAATTGAACGGATGTTTCATAATAAATTAAAAAAATGAAGATGTTTAAAAGGAAAAAGAAAAATAATCAGTGAACCCCAAAACGGAAATTTAATTTTTACACAAAGTCAAAATTAAAAAATATAATCGAAAAATTGCAAAATTTATCCCTGAAATTACATTTTTCCCCAATTAAGAAACACATAAGGCATAGCAAAAAAAAAAATTTTTAGTTTTGCATATTTAAACATATAAAAAAATAAAAAATTTTTTTAAAAATTGCAAAATTAAAATAACTTGAAATTCTCAAAATTTCCCTTTTTTTAAAAGAAACCAAAAAAATTTTTCCCCATTAATTGTGAAAAATTTTTTTGATAAACAATTTGCTTTAAAATATGAAAAATACTTTAAAAATTTAAACAAATTTTTTTATTCAGCAGCGTCCAAAATTTTCTTTAGAATTTTTTCAAGAAGAAAAAAAAAAAACATCCCAACGTTTTAAAATGTTTTTTTTGGTGGGAAAAAGGGGAAAAACTTCAAAAAATGACTTAAATGGTTTTTATGGTTTGGGGTTTTTTATTTTGTAGGAATTTTTAGGGAACCCAAAATTTTTTCAAAAAGAAAAGGGTTGGGAAAAAAATTTTTAAAAAATAGGTAAATTTTTTCTGGGGAATCAAGGGGAAATTTAAAAGATTATTTTCAAGGGGGGGATTGGGGTGTCAGGGGGGGTTTTAGGGGTTAGTTAATTTTTGAAATAAAAGTGACAAATAGTTAAGAAAAGAAACTGGAAAACTAAAAAAATTTTTAAAATTTAAAGGGGTATTTTTATGGGGTTTTAAAAGAATAGGGGAAAGTTGATAAAAATTTCGGAAAATGGGAAGAGATCAAAATTCTTTAAACAAAAGAATTAAATAAATTATTATGGGGTTTAAAAAATTAGTGGGGGGAATTAGAACCCGTTAGGATATTAAATTCCCCGGCACAAAAAAGGTACCCCAAAAGCTTTTAAAAAATTTTTGGGCCTTCCGGGTTCATGTGGCGTTTTTTTGGGTAGATGGGGTTTTGGAAACCTTTTGAAGAATTCCCCACCCTTTAATGGATTGATTAACTTTTACAAATGGAATACCTACAATATATAAAATGAAATAAAAAAAAGGAAAAAAGAACCTAAGGAAGAAAGGAAATATTTAAACAAAAAAAAAATTTGATAAAAAAACTTTAATAAATAATTTTGATTTTTAAAGTTCATAATTTAAATTTGGGTTACAAAGTTTTTGGGGTTTTCCCCCCTAAGCAGAAATTTCAAAATGGGGGAAAAATAAACCATTTAAAAGTTAACCTATTTACTATTAATGACAATTATAAAATGAAATTAAGAAAAAAGACCCAAAAAATGAATCTCTCAAAAAGGAATAATAAACAAATTTTTTATAAAAAATTTGGATAAAACTTAAAGAAAATAAAATTTTTGAAAATCAAAAATCAAACCTTTACCACCGTTTGACCATGTCGTGGGTTTTTCCTAACTGAGGGTTGGGTTATCAAAAAATGAGCTAAAAATTTTTTAATACAATTTTATTAAGATTCTTTATTCTTTTTAATTTGAAATTTTAAATTTAAGTGAAGGGCAAAAAAATTAAACAGAAAGCAGATCCCAATAGATTTTATTAATTTCATTAATAATCCCTTGTCTAATTCTTATTCTAAAATTCCTTTTTAGTTTTTTTTTTACCTAAAAAATTATTTAAAAATTTTAAATTTCCAACCCTTCTTTATTTTTCATTCTTTTTCCCAAAAACTTCATCAAATTTATCTTGATTTAATTTTCATATCATCAGAATTTAAATATATTTTTAATTGCCGGCATATCTACTTGCCACGTATCCTTTTTTTTTGTATTCCTTTTAATATTATACTTTATTTTTTATTGGGTTGGAAAAAGTTTTGCCATTAATCGTGGCCGTCAAAGAACATAGGAGTTATGTTAACAGAAAGACGCGAGAGACGTCACAACCCCCAAGAAGAAAAACGTGATTTACTTAAGGGTTCTCAATGCCCTTAATAAATTACGTGTTCTAAATCTCTATTTCTAAATTTCTTCGCTTTCTGAGTTTTTATTTAAATTTTAATCTTAAATCCTCATTTTAACTTTTATAATTTCCAATATCTATCTTGACTTTAATTTTCATTGCAATTTTAATCTTAAATTTTAACTTTCATAATTTCCAAAATTTATCTTGACTTTAATTTTCATTACTCATCTTAGAATTAAATTTTAATATTCAATTTAATTTTAAACTCGTGACAATAAATTTTACTCCAATAACTAGGCCAACATTAATAATACTGTTTAATTTATGCCCACTCTCACTTTTACATTCAGTTACTTAAAATATTTATACACTTAAATATTTTAAAAATAAATATTCTGGGTGCGCAGACCCAATCTAACACTGCATATGGAGCTGGAACTGTTGCTCCCCTTCTTGTTGAAGCTATTATTCGTATACTTTTCAAGATTTTCAGGGTCAGTCTCCCTGAAATGAAAACTATTTGAGTCTCTATTTCCATAATATTAATCAATTTCACAATTATATATTATTTATATATCACAATAAATTTTCATCTCCATCCCCACATCTGGTTTCAACAAAAACTCCCAATGAGCCGCGCAGCGCCGTTATTATTATTGTTAGTGCCCTGACTACGCCGCGTTTCCCTGAACCAGATGCCTCATAATACGTAACAATACAACAACATATATATATACACATATTATACAATTACAAACATTTTTCAATAAACTATTATAACAAATAACCAAAGGAATTTTCGCATCTCACGAAGTCATACATCGAAGCAAACAAATGTGTGATTACAAATGTTTTCTTCAGAAAAAAAATTTTAACAAGTCAAAAAGTTCCAAAATTAAATGAACACTCATTGTAGTGTTTGACTTGCTTATAACTTTAAGCACCGCCTCGAGACTTCCTTCTTGCAATACCTCTTCTTCCGACCACTTGTTGGAAGATCATAAAAAAATGAAACAATACAACCCGATTTTTTTATATGCTTTTCCCAATATTCACGTTCAACGATGAGGTGTCATCACTCTTCTCATTCCTCGGTTGTACTGGAATTTTGTTGTAAGGCTTTGTAATCTCCTTTGTCGTCCTTTCCCTGACTTCCCCAACTGTGTTCTGGCTGGTCGGGGTTCTTCTGTTCTCCGTCTTGGTCTTAAGCTGTATCTACTCTCATCTGTAACTCTCAGTGCATTTCTTTTGTTCCTTTTCCCTTCTAGAAATAGTACTGGATGACATTTGTCTTTTATTATTATTATTACCCCTTTCTTTTGCCACTTCTTGTGGTCCTCGACACACCTGATCTTTAATACCTCTATTATATAAAACCTTTTTGTTTTTATTTTCATTCCCAACCGAATCCAGGTAGTGATCTGACCAGTGATTTGTTTTTGCGGGTCCTCTTGTATTTTTTATATTTATTTGATTGTTACCAACTCTTTTGCCTCTAACCAACCTACGTTTCACCGCAAGATTTTTCTTTTCCCATATTGTGACCTCATTTGCATCCTTGGTGTACTTTTTCCGAAGTACGAGTTTCCTGACTTTGGATTCATACTATTTGGGGATGTACCTGTTCCTGATCACTCCGACCTCGTCACATTTCCTATGACGATATATTCTTATTTGATCTACGTGTTAACTGTTAATCTTTTTCCCGATTTCATATTACAATATTATTAAAATTCTTAACTTCAAGACTCTATAAGGTCCCTCAAATTTTGTTTAACTTAGCACACATACCCTTTATTAGCTGCTGAACTTACAGGGTGTGTTTCCACAAGCATCCAATCATTTACCTTATTTTTATGTCCTTTTCACGTCATATTTATAATAATATTTTTCCCCACCTTCCTGTTTAATTTCGTACTTAGCCTGGGCTTCCCTGAATAACTTCTCTATATTTTGATTTTGAATTTTTGAACTTTCCGGATATCGTAACTGCTTTTGAAATGGTGTAATCAATTTTCGACCTAAAAATAATTCAGCCGGTGTTTTTCCCGTTGTTTCATTCACCGCTGTACGAATAGCGTAAGCAAACTCACGTAAGAATGATCCCAAGTATCGTGTTGATCATTAACAACATACTTCTGCGTAAATCATTTGCACTATATCTCGATTAACCTCTTTTCAGTCCGATTTGCTTGTGGTCGATATGCAACAGTCTTCACATGCCTTATGCCTAATCTTTTCACTTATGCTCAAAATCTCGGATATAAATTGGGGACCACATATTTCCCTTATTAATTTTATTGAGCTCCATAACGCGATATAAAGTTGTCAAAAAAATATCCGCTATTATACGAGATGAGGCCTTTTAAGAGGGGTATACTTCAGCCCATTTAAATGATCGGTTTCGGGGTAAATATAGCGGTTACGTCTTTATTCCTCGATATAGATGTACGCCTAACAAATTCAACTAACGTCACTATCTCATTCTTCGGATACTTGATATAATTGATTTTTAACCGACCAGCTGGTAACGCGTTTTATAGTTATTAACTTGGCACATATGGCATGTATATCATTGGTTGATCAATAAATTTTCACATGTACGGGAACAAACGTCCCGAATTTTATGATACGTTTTAAATCTGCCTATGTCCGAAGCGAGTGGCTTGTCATGAAATTTTCCTCATTTCATTCCTTAAAAGATTTTTGGAAATGTATACACGCACACCCACGACGTTTCGCGTTTCTCGTATAAAATAACAATCCTTCAATTAAACGGAAATCGTGGGACCAATTCTCACATAATAAGTTGCATTAACCGAAAGTATCTTCCGGGTTTCTAAATATCTATATATATGACCTACCCTGGGTCATTTTTCTCTGTTCATTTATTACCACCCGCGAAGTACCAAATCTTGATTATGGCAATACTAATTTTGTCACCAATTATACTATTAATTGGATTCCTTGAAAGAATGTCAGCCACTGCATTTTTGAGTTCCCCGGTCTATGCTCCCACTTCTATAGTTGAATTCTGCTAACTTTTAGTGCCCATTCTCCAATCATCCTGCCTGGTCAGCCTTTTGCCATGTGTTAGGCGTGTTAATGCGGCGTGATCTGTTATTACCTTAATTGGTAATATTCCTAAATATGTTCTGCAATTTGTTCAACGCCTCATACTACTGCTAGACATTCTCTTCGTTACCGTGTAATTCCTCTCTGCGTTGTTCAGTGTACGACGCAAATACCACTGGTCTGTTTTGTTGGTTATACTGCTCCCAAAACCAATCGAACTGGCATCTGTAAACAACTCGAATGGTTCCTGAAAGTTTGGTATTCTTAAAAACCGGCGCTTTTGTTACCGCCTCTTGACCCTTTCTTCTTTCGAATGCCTGCCTTTTGTGCTTCATTGGACCAGACAAATTTTTAAATTTTCGCTTAAGATTATAAAGTGGTTTCACAAATAACTGCATACTTTAATAAATTCTCAAGTGCACCACTGGGACATACCTAAAACTTGGAAACCTCTTGAGTTACGGGCGGTTTCATCTCTTATATAGCTCTAACCTGTCTCTCATCCGTTTTAATTCCTCTTTACTAATAATTAATCCCCAAATATTTTCAATTCATCGCACCCACTTACATTTTTCCTTATTTGGGTCAATCCTGCATCCTTTAACAACGAAAAACTTCCCCTAAATGTTCAACATGGTGAATGATGGAGACGTAATAAATAACGTCGTCCATGTAAACACCTCACAAACCCTTATCACCGGTTTTTAGGATTATGCTCACTGCTTTTGAAAATTGAGCTGCTCCTGATAAACCGAATGGCATCCGCTTGGAAAGTTAAGGGTGCCAATTTTTTACTACAAATGCAGTCTTAACTATATCGCCGGGGTTTACCGCCATTTAAGCGCACCCCTTGACCAAGAGATTACTACTATTGTTGTGGAGTATATGTCCAGCACAAATCAATCTATTAACGGTAAGGGTATCGCGGATACTTTGTGACGAATTTAATTTTCTATAGTCTACCGTAAATCTATATGCTTCCGGATTATCCGGTGGTAACCCATTATTTTCTTGCATAATACAACAGGTGACGCGCGTATGGGACCGAATTGGAACAATCGTTTCCTCTTTGTAACATTTTTTGTATGTGAAAATCTATTATTGCTTCGCTTAGTGCGATCATACTATATGTCTTTGAAGCTACTGGTGGTTATCTCCCGTGTCAATTTCATGGTATAAAAACATGAGTAAGACCTGGTTTGGTTCGAAAATAACCCTTAAAACTACTAAACAATTTTTAGAAGTTTTTGCTTTTTCTACTTCCCCAATTTTGTTTTTAGATAAATCTATCTCAACTTTTTCCCTCTTTAATTGTTCAAGTATTTATTTTTGAGAATCTGAATTTTCAACGATTTTTGATTAAAAATTCAATACGATTCTGACTCAACTTATGAAATCTATACCTAGAATACATGGGTATGCCTCTAAATCTTTCAACACATGAAATGACCACAATTTCTTTCTCGAATTGCCCGCTGATCCTTTTCCACTTTCAATTCTACAATCCCCCCTTGTTTTTATATTTTCGCACCCTGTGCTGTTATTATTACCTGCTCGCGATTTTTAATTTTTTTGCTTATAGAAAAAATATTTTCTATATACTTCTTCCGATATAAATGATTTATCTGCTCCGGTGTCCCATAGCGCTTTCTCTCAAAAATGTGTGTTATTTAATAATATAGAACGTGGGGAAGTTCTTACGCAGGCTATACATATCGGAGAAAAGTCTAATTGTCTTGTCGACACCTCTTGAGGTTGATCATTAACCTTTACAATATTTAATCGTCCCCTTTGCGTCCTATCGCCTCGATTGAAATTATCACTCGAACCTCTATTTCTACGGTCCCCCTACTCATCATTTTCGCTCATTTCCTCGAAATGAGTAACCCCCGTTGAACACCTTTGATCATTATTATTAAAACCCATTCCTCTCGAACCCTATTATTTTGACGGCTAATTCTCGTAAAACTCATTTCTTGTTATTTGGTTCACGCCTTATTTCGTGAGTTCCTCCTAGTTTCTCATTAGCTTCCTGCCAAAATTAGCATCCTATGCGCATTTTGGACCCTTTCGTCTTTCTATATATTATCGTTCTGATAACCCCTTTGTAATTCTTAAAGCACATCTCTTCTCGAATTTAGCCAAGACTTCTAAAGTTGTATCGTGTTTTGTGGATTGCGCACCTCCACATAGTCTTGTACCTGTGGTTCGAGTCGAACCAAAATATGATCCACTAAGTCTGCTTTGGGACATTCTGCACTTAAACTCTCTATTTTTAGTAATTCCATACTACCAAAATCAGTAGCATCCTGATTTCCCCTGCTGGGATGCATGTACCCGACTGTAGTTCTTTCTTATGCTTTTTGGACCGCGGGAAAGTCTCGCTAATTCAGTTTTGAGCTGCGCAAAAATCCGCTGGGTGGCTGTATTTTTGCACCAGAAACCACACAAATAACCAATCTTGAGCCCTTCCCCTGAGATGACTTTGGTAAGCAATACGACAGATTACTTTGGGATTTCAAGTAACTGTATGTTGTTATCTATACACCTCTATAAACTCTGCAACGTTCCTCCGACCCTGAAAAGTACATTTCAGGTAGAACCGTATTTCCACCCACATTACCCAACCAACCCAGAATTAAATACGTTCGGAAGCTATTGTGACACAGCCATCCTGTGTTGACCATGTCGTGCCGGTTCCGCGTGTTGGGGAGGTGTGATTATCAAAATGATGAGACATAATAAATTTAATACAACTTTTATTAAGATTAATCCTTATATTACTTACCCTACTTGGACAATTTAATTAAAGTGAGAGTCAAGTTCAAATTAAATCACGTATTCAAGTCAGATCACGCAACACCAGATCCTTTTATCCTCAATTATCATTAATAATCCTATGCATCTAATTACTTATATCTAATATTACCTTTTTCAGTTCTGGTTCCTTTACCTGTGAAAATGGTATCTATAAACTTTATGAACGATGACTCCAACTTATCTAGGCTTCTTATTCTTCCCCAAAAACTATCGGACTGCTAAATCTTGATCTGTAAGACAACACTAAGCTTTATGTCACTATCGATCAGAATGCTTCCAATAATACTAGCTCCTGAGCTTCGCCGCGCTATATCTAGGCTTCGCTTCACGCTATCCTTTATAGTATATCTCATTTACATATTATGATCAAGTGTTTATCTTCTTGGTATTGGGTTGGAAAAAAGTTTTTGCCATTAATCGGGGCCGTCAAAGAACAGATAGAGTTATGTTAACAGAAAGACGCGAGAGACGTCACAAACCTTCTACGTTAAGATCCCGCTAAATGACTTAAGGGATTAGGGAATAACAACACTGGAAGGAAAACATCAGTCAAAATTATAAAAAATCAGTTATATAATGATATTGAGTGATTTATATACAAAATGGCTATTAAATATAGTATGCCTATAGAGGTATTCACAGAATTCAAAGGTAATATTACACAACAAAGCTTAATAAATATAACTTTTAGTACAGACAATAATAATATTCCACGATATTATATGTAAATAGCAAAATACCTCTACTATAGTTGTCAGAAATTTTGGATTCATATATGTAAGTACTATTAGCTGAATGATCAGCAAATATTTTGATAATAATACAGTTTTATTGTCATCAATTTCGATAGAGAAATAAATAATCGCATTTTGCTTTTCATAAACAATAAGAATGCAAAATTAATAATAATTTTAAATTCCACATGAATTTCTTACTCCTAAATTTCATAAAGACCCAGTCACGATTAGAACAGGTACTAATGGTTTTAATACATATGGATGCTTCAATTGCACAAATCGATTAACTCTATAAAACAAGAAGTTGAGAAAAATGATAAAATATTATATGTTGTTTTTCAAAATTCTTTTCAAATTAAAAATTTTAAAATACGATGTAGACTGTATTATTACAAAAACCTATTTGATTTGACGACATATAGAAAATATAAGATGGAATATACTTGGAGTAATTGTTATTATTACTACAATTTTTTTCGTGATTGGTGGAGTTAATAGATTTGGCAAGTGAAAGTAAATTATTATTTTAAATTCAGTCTTTGAATTATTCTTTTATTACGGAAAAATGTCATTATATATACATATGTTTTATTAAAGAGTTTAGCACAAATGAATAATAACTATTCTGTTACTCGTACATAATATTACGAGTATTATTACTTTGTTTAAATTGCGTTATCATCATTATAAATGATGTCATCTTCGTTAGCTGTATTTGAGCTCCCATCCTGTCGATTTGTCCTTAAAGTTTTATAATACTCGTGTTTAATAGAAGGAATAAATTTCAAAGAGAGAGTCCATCATATCTTTCCTCTTTTCTCTTGTCACTGTTCTACCTGTTGGATGCAACAAAGGCTGGATCATATTTTTCAGACATAGTGGTCTACCTGCTACATTTTTTCGTATATTTATGGCACTAAATTTGGTATCTTCATTAAAGTCATACTTAAATTGCATCAGATGGGGTTTCAACTTTTCTAATTTTATCCAGTGCATTTTAAGCCAATTTACTGGTATCCCTGTAACTCAGTGCTTCTCAAACTTTCAATACTGGCGACCCACTTTTCAATCATAATTTTTATCGCGCCCCCTTATACAATAATAATGTTTTGAATGCAATAATAATAACTTTGACGCTAAAGCTACAAAACGATCTTAATTATAAACCGTACAAATTAATAAAATAAGTATATTAAATTTTATATATGTAACTTTTAAGTAATATATATTTTATTTTTTTTCTCGAATTTTTAAATTGGAACAGATTGTAAAATGCAGTGGCTGCTTTCAAGACAAAATATAGATCTCAGCCAAATATAGAAAATGTACTCAGAGTGTCAATTTCTAATCGTAAACATTCCTTTGAAAAACTTTCCTCTGCAAGACAAGCCCATGGAAGTCGCTAAAACTTATTAAACTTATTCTTAATTTAGTATTTATAAATTAGTTATAAAATACCTTGTGCAGCACCAGTAGCGCACACAGGAATTTTTCAAGGGGGGTGGGCGGAGCCGAAAGTTCACCATTCTTGTATCATGCTTCTTTTTGATTTTGTCGATTTTCGGGAACAAAACACAGTAAAAAACTAATTATTGAACAAATAATTAGCATTAATTAATAACATTAATCACTAACAAACACTTAATTAAATTTTACGTACTATATACTTAGAATTAGAATCAATCGGGGAAAAAATCAAGGGCTTTGGGGGGGGGCTCCAGACCCCCATGCCCTTGTGTGCGCCACTGTGCAGCACTGATACATTAAAATTATACTGTCTGAAGTACCCGCTCTTCGAACGAGCTCATTTTTTAAAAAACTAAAACATCCTTAATAAATTGTTGAATTGTCAGGAGAGTAAACTCAAATGCGCGACAATGTTTACGAAAATGTAAAATGATATTTTAAAATGAATTCTCATATAATTAGTTTTAAGCGAACTGTAATTTTAAGCCTCACAGAATTAGCATTTAGAATTAATGTTAAACAATGAAAAATAATATAAAATTCCAAGGAAGAAATAGCGTTATTTTTAATATTTAAAGCGAGAAGACTTCAAAATGTTTTATCCCGGGGGCAAACACACACTCGATACTAGCGTTAATGGTCACGCGGGGTGATTGAGTCACCCCAATCCTTTTTTTCTATAATTATTTTATTGTGCACGATACAAATCGCAATTCCAGTGAATAATTTAACTAAGAGAAAGTAAACTTACCTACTTTCCAGAACTTTTAAATTTTTTTCTTTGGTAACAAATAAACAGTTTTGCAGAATTAACGATTTTGAGATTTGTGTGTCCCGCGCGACCACTTCCGGGTTAAAAGTCTTGGCCAAGTAATCCTTCAAAGTGCTCTCCGTGATTTTCA
Source organism: Trichonephila inaurata madagascariensis (assembly GCA_019973955.1). Taxonomy (NCBI): domain Eukaryota; kingdom Metazoa; phylum Arthropoda; class Arachnida; order Araneae; family Nephilidae; genus Trichonephila; species Trichonephila inaurata. Next base: position 8,065 of record BMAV01021087.1, on the reverse strand, counting down.
AATATCATAAAACTCTTTTGCATGGAAAAAAGCGCAACACAGAAATAAATACATTACTTACAACTTGCCTAAATGAGAAACACATATAAGAGAGGGTCATAACTAACTGTACCAATAACTTAGAAGGTCAAACAGATTATCAGCAAAAACAGATTACAGCTATAATGTGCAGTATTTCAAAAATAATCACAGTGATGAATTTTTTATGTTCCTAAATTTTTTCGATTCTGGGTCTGGGATTTGTTTTTTCTCTGAAAGAGTAGTAAAAATCACTTATCATGAGATTACAGCAAATAAAATAAAAGTTTTTTTATTTGGTTTTTTGGATCAAAGATAGCTAATTAGGTATTGAAGAAGTTTTTATTTTTGAGAGATGACTTATATCGCTTATAAATTATATCAGAGTAAAAGTGCATTTTCTACTATGTTTGAAAGTATTTTGTTTTAATTCATTCCAGTAAGTTAATTATTTTTTAAATCTTGTATTTTCGATATGCTCGCGCCCCCTCGTAGGGTATCGCGCCCCCAGGGGCGCGCCCACAGTTGAGAACACTGCTGTAACTGATACCTTTCTATTATTGATAGAATTTTCTATAGAGAAAAAATCCTGATGCGTCATTTGAACCATATGAAACGGTGCTTTCTTTTTACAGGTTTTTATTAAATTATACCATTCATCTGGCGAAAAGATATTCTGAACTTTTTTTACTAGAGATTCGATGATAGCAAATTGTGAATCATTAGGCAAGTAACTGTGTCCACTTTCCAGAAATTTCCTTTCAATTGATTCAGATTGTATTTCTGTACTTTGAAGCAATTTCAATAAACTTAAAACAGTCCGATTCATTACTTTCCTTACTCAAATAATTCTTATTTACATCTTCCATCTTAATGTTATAACGGCTTATTTTTTTTAAAAAAAGAATTCACAATAAAATTGAAATTTATAAGTATCTTCACTTGTGGCAGTTCGAATACAACTAATTTATATTTTATTTTTCTCGTACTTTGTTCGTGTGAGCGATAACAACTGTCGTCTAAAGGGAATAATGAAATTAAAGAACAACTTACAGATGTCTCCGTAGGAGAGGAAAAATAGTGCAGCTGATTAAATAGATTTTTATTATGATATAAATACATTATAGTATGGAGTTAATCAGATTGGCTTCTGACATAAATTATTTATTACTCAATGGCTAAAACGATTTTGTCATTTAGTGGTGTTAATACTTATTATTAGAGAAATTTGTTTTGAATATGTACAGTTAGAAGGCAATGAAGTGCTTTGATAATAAAATTTAATAAAATTCCAAAAATAGAGTTAGTCGATTTGGCAAGTGAAGCATTCATATATCAGCAAATCAGGCAAAATTCTCAATGAAATATTACAAGATACGGTAAATAATCTTAAATTCTCAGCCATATTTAAAAAAAAGTAAAGAACTTATTGAACAAATTAAAGATAAAAATATTTGTTCAGTCTATAGTTTTTAGATTTTGAACATCTTTTAAACTCTATTAATATTGATGATATAATTAAAATACCCGTGAAATTACATAAATATAATTTATTTAAAAACTAGCTGCATGGCCCGCCTTTGCAAGGGCTTTCTCTACTTTTATAAATTTTCCTTCCCTTCACAAAATCAACACTTCCAATATTTTTTTTTCAAAATTACTTTGGTTCCTCCTCCCCCTCCTCTTAGCCCGGCGTTGCTCGGGCTTTTACCGAGTGTATAACTTAAAATTCCCTGTTTTGAAATTTTTTCACTTCTTTTCTTTGTCAGAAAGGTTTATTTCCATCCGGCGTTGCACAAACATTTTTGAATGAATAACATATTGTCATGGAAATTCCTTTTCCCCTCTCGCTATCAGCCCTTCCTGGTGTGTGTGTGATTTCTATATTAACGTCATTGCAAAATTTTCTCGTGGTAATTTCCTACAGTTAATTATTACTGCCCTTTTAAAATTTTGGCTACCGCTGAAGACCCGCTGTTAAGAGGAGCGATGTACCTTGAATCTGTCGAGAGTTTAAACGTCCTAGCATTGGTGAGGTAGTTAAAAGAGATGGGTGCCAGTTCAAGTCTCATCCTAGTCACTTGACCATGAATCAGAATTTCGAAGTCCGTCGCGTAAAGCTCTCGAGTAGGTGAACAGTGTGACTTTAATATTCACTCACTCACTTTGCAACTATTTAGCCCCCGGAAACTAAAATGTGCCCTTTTAAAAATAGCTGTATGTTGAGAAAAGACAAAAAAGTAGACATTTTTATACTTACAAAATTTCTCAACTATATTAAATGTTGAATTAAAATTGTGCGCATTTTTTGAAATGTCCGATACTAGGGAAAAAATGTTTCATACAAATATTTTTATAAATGAAGAAGTTACTAAAAATTTGAATTTGATAAAAAAGTTATTAAATGTTTAAAATTTGAGTATTTCTTAAAAATTCGTAAGAAAAAGTTTTCGGCATTTTATTTTTTAAATCACTAACTCTAAAAAATTAAAGTATGAGTTTTTTAAAAATTATTTTCATTTAAATGCATCAATATTGGTTCAATTTAGAAAAAATCATAAAATATGCAAAGTATCATTGTTTTGAAAAAAGAAAAAAAACATAAAAACCCTATACTGTTCGTGGCGAAATAAATTATATTTACAATTAAAAAATTGATGACGAAGTTATTAAATGCGCGAATAAAATTTTGAGTATTTTTTAAAAAAAATCATGCGATGATGTTGTTTTGAACTCGGGTAAAATCGGTAGAAATCAAGCACTATGCCGAACGGGCTACGAACTTCGCGGTAGAAATGTGAAAAGATCTTTAAAAAAAAGGAAGAGATATTCAATTGTAGGCATTTTTTGAAAACATGGAAAGAAAAAGTGTTTGGTATTTAATTTTTTAAATCACTGAATTTAAAAGAGCAAAGTATATACTTCTTTAGTTAGGACGGTTTATTCATCCTAATCATAAAAAATTAATACATTACGATTGAAAACTTTTGATTTATGATTTACACAAAACAATACTGCTTTATTTAAAAAAAATATTAATTTAAAGCAATACATTTAAATATATTGCAAATAAATGTTTAAAATAATGATAATGGAGTAAAAGCGATTAAATTTTTCACAAATATTAGAAGAATTTTTGTTTTATAAACGGATGTTTAAAATGATTTTTTTGAATTAAGACATCTGCAGAAAATGAAACAAAAATAAAATTTTTTCATTATTTATAGGCATCTTCTTTTCTCGTGTAACCTTTCATCAAACGTCAAGTGCACAGGGGAAAAGATAGTTATTTGGCGTCAAACATAGTCATTTGGCTATTGTAAAATTGCGTTCTTTGTTAAAGTTTTTTTTTTTTTAGGGCTTCATTTTAAGTTAATACCTTCAAATTTCCCCTTTCGATGGAAAGCTTGGTTTTTAAAAAAAAAAATAAAAAAAAAAAATAATAATTATGTGTGTGTGATTAACCTTGAAAAGGGGGAAAAAAGAAAAACAAATTTTTAAAAAACCCGTAATTTTTGCAATTTTTCAATTTTTTGTACGTTTACGGATAATATTTTTCCACACGGAAAAAGTTTCGTAAGTTTTTTTTATAAATTTTATTAAATATTCAATTAAAATTTGAGTTTTTTTTAAAAAATGAAAAAGTTTTGACTTTTAAATTTTTAAACGACTGATTCTAAAAGAGAAAAGCATGAACATTTTTAGTGTAGAATATTATTTCTTAACGGAAAAAAAAAATTCAACGGAATGATTTAGAAATCATTTTTTAAAAGCGATAATTTTTACTATTTTTTGAAAAAAAATCGTAAAAAAAGAAAATATTATTTTGTAAAAAAAACAGTATCGTGGGAAAAGATCTTTCCCAATCTGTAATTATTTTTTTCTGAGTTTTGAAAAGTGGGTTTTTTTAAAAAGTGGGTAAAGTCGGAAATTTTTCACCAAATGGTAATGAATTGTGAGACATAGCCATCCTGTGATGACTATTTGGGGTGTTTGCGTGTAGAGGTGTGGGGGTTATCTAAATGATGAGAATTATGTAATTTTAACACAACTTTTATTAAAATAACTTAAATTACTTTAATTCCCCAAATAAAAACTTCTTAAAGTGAAAAGGCCAACAATTAAACCTTATATTCAAGTCAGACCCGGCAACTAGAACATTTATTTTAATTATATTAATTTAACTGTTAATCTAATTTCTTTTTTAAAATATTCCCTTTTTTATAGAGTCCCCTTTCCTTCCTAGGTTGAAGAAATACCAAGAAATTTTTAGATGAAATACTCAGGCTTTCTTAATCCTTATTAAAATTTAAGGCAATGAGCGTATCCTTCTTCCAAAGCTGTAGGACGTCTAACTTTTATTCCCAATTTAATAAGTTATTCTAGGTTTCCGTTATATCTCCCAAACTTTCTATTTTTTAAAGTATATCCATTTGCATATTCGATTCGTTTCTTTCTTGGTAGGGGGTTGGGTTTTGCCATTAATCGTGGCTGTCAAAGAACTTGGGTTATGTTAGAAAAGGGGACGCGGAGACGTCACACTCGGGGGAAAAAAAAATCAACGGGGGGTAAACCGATGGGTTTTTTAAAGCTTCTAATTAATATCTTTTTTAAGTAATTGTAATATCGGAATATAAATGGTAAAAACGGATTCCTCGGATCCTTCCCGGGTTTTTGGTACCTTCAGCGAGTTTCTGCGTTGTTTGATTCGTGAGAAAATAAATGTACATTCAAATAAAACAAACAAATAAAGATAGATACGTTTGTTTACCTACGAATTTTAATAGTGTAGATGTTAATTATGATAGATTTAGTTTTTTTCTTAGGTTTGTTTTAAAAAAAGAACTTAAATATTATAAAGGAACTTTTTCATCAGATTAAAGGGTTTTGGGACAAGGTGGCCACTAGCAATTTTCTTCCCAAATTTATTTTACATTATTTTGAAAATAGTTTTTTTGTAGTTCTGTACGTGGCGCCCCGGTCCTGGAGTCCGAAACCCCCCTGGCAATTTTCTTTTTTTAAAAGGTTATAATCCATGTATATTTACCAGCAAAATAGGAAATCCGGCACTATAGAATGCTTAAAACAGGGCAATGTATGAAATGATTTTAGTTCATTTGCCTGGGCATTCTATAGAATGCCAAAAAAAACCCCCCAAAGTATGAAATATAGCAATTAGCTGACGGGGGGGAGAAGAGCGAGGGAATGATTTGTGTGTATGTGCGATTTTTAATGACGGGGGAGAAAGAATGTCATGTTTTCCCCCCCTGAAGATCACCCTTATATGTCGCGGGAAAAACGATAAAATTTGGGGTTTTCATCAAATCCCTTAGGAGATGATCAGTTCACGAAAGATGTTAAAAAAAATTTTTTTGTTTTTTCCCTGTTGTAAGTAAGTGAATTATTTAAAATTTCCCCAAAACGTTTCAATAAAATGATGAAATAAAAAAATATCCAATTTTTTGGTAGAGGACTGATATTTGGGGGATCGTAATAACTTTTGTTATGGTTAGGGGTCTGCTGGGACACATCCCCCCGGGCATTCCCCCCTCTACAGCTTTTTTTCCAATATTTTCCCACACCCGAGCCTCACAGTCTATTCAACCGCCATTCGATCCCCTCTAACTGCTCTTCCAGTTTTAAAAAAATTTACGCTCTAGGGGTATTCCATAAAAGTTTTTAATTGTTTTAAATTTTAAAAATTTTTTTAAATCCACAATACTGGGCTACTGTTTGAGTCTCGAACTTGAGATTTGAACCAACTTCCCCTCATCGGGGCCCATCCAGTCATATACTTGACTCCCCCTTGTGTGGTGGAGGGTAACACTAAAATGTCAGGGTTTCCCCGAAACCATGGGTCTGAAAAAAATTTTACCCGCCTTAAGAAACTGAGCTTGGGACTTTATTTTTGAGGTACGTCATATTTTAGGGGCGCGAGCCTTTTCGTGGAATCCCCCTCCGGGGCCCCCCAAAGGGGCCCCCAATATTTATGTTTTTCCGCCCGGGGGATTTCGAAAATTTTTTTTTTTTCAGGTCCCAAATTTTTAAATTTTCCCGGGATTTTCCCGGAAATTAAAAATTTACCTTCCCAGTTTTTTGGGCAGCTTTTGCCAATATTTTAAAATCGTTCCTTAAGCATTTCCATAATGATAGTAAGTGATTTTATTACACCCTGAACTGTTTCAGTGAAATGATGAAATGAGCTAGTGAGGATTTGCATTGGCAAAATGTTGTCCGAGGAGGGGGGGGGAGACACCTGGGAGGTCGAGTCCTTGTACTTCCGAACCATACAGGTCAAAACTCCTCGGAGCTATGAAAAATTTAAAATTTTTTAAAATTGTCTAAAACGAAATGAGGGAGAGGAAGGGCTATTGGGATAAAATTACATATTTGAAGAGCTCATAGGGAGAACAATCGAATCCAGCCGGTGCGGTCGACCAAGGTAGCACAGGATTCGAGTTATTAATTTTTCTCTAACATTAATTAAGTTATTATAAAGTTATTATACATTAATAAGTTATTATTATTATTAGACATTCTTAGGAAGTTACAAAATATTTCAAGTCAAATAATTAGTAAATAGAAAAGGAGTATTATCTTAAAATGTTCCATATTTTTTTTAAAACTCAATTTTTTTCAATTGTGTGAATAATTTACACAAAATTTCATCTCGTATTATTTTCTTGAATAAAAACATTATATGAAAGCAAAAAATAAAATTTTAAAACATAAATAAAAATAATTGTTCAAAAATATGCCAAGTTTTTAATAAAAAAAGACAATAATCTTGTTCAGTAAACTTTATTTTACTTACGTATTTTGAATACTTTTTTTAATGGCACTCTTATTATTTTTATATAACATTTGTTTTTTTAGGAACGTCATTTATAAAATAGCCTTATTATAGCCCTTTTTTTCATACTTTGCCTAGGTAGTTTTTTGGTACTTAGTCCGGGGCAAAGATAAAATTTCCCCCTATTTCATACTTTTTAAAATCGTCAGGATTCTATAGAATCCAGCTTTTTCATACTTTGCCGGTAACATATATATTACATAAAATTTAATTATGTATTTGTTATTAATAATTAATTTTATTTATTAATGCTAATTATTTATTCAATAGTTAATTTCGCATTGTTTTTGTTCCCAAAAATCGACCAAACCCCAAATTTTTTTTTTGTGTGGCGAATTGGAGCATGATACCAAAATGGTGGACTTTTGAACCTGGACCCCCTTTGAAAACTTTTTGTGTGCGCTACTGGTTCTGAATATAGCATTTTTCGTTATGTAGATATTATTATCATTTTTGGCAGCAAGACAATTTTAAACCCAACACTAATATTTATCTACAATATCTTGACTTAATAAACACAAATAGTAACAATTATGAAGCAAACTTTCTTTATATAACAATTAAATTAAAAGATGATGTTATAGTTATTAAAAATATTTATGACAAAAGAGAAGAATTTAAATTGAATACTATAAAAGTATCTAATTGGGAGAGTAATGTAAATGTTTCTATATTCAGAAATATTATTAGTAATTACATACAACGCAAGAAATTTATTGTTTCAAAACACTTTAAAATACTATGATAATAATAAAAAATTTTAAACATTTTTATATTCCTTAATTCAAAATATCCTATTAATTTTATTAATAGTTATTTCAATGAAGGAATTCTAACTGGTAAGGATTAAAATTCCTTAAAATATGTGAATAGTTTATTACAAAATTATCATTTTTCTTAGATATTGTTACCTCCATATATATTCTAATATTAGATAAAATTACTTATTCTCTATTTAACCGTAGTAATTTTTTTCCAATTATTTAAACACCTTTATAATTCTAGTGTCTCTAAAATAATAGTAGTATGTATACGTACTTTTTTAATTTTTTTATTTCTATTATTGTTACTAATGCCACCCGATCGGCAAAGGCCAGATCAAGGCCCACGAAATTCATTATGGCAATGGCCGAAGAGACGCTTGTCGTCATCCGTAGCTTTGAACACCATACAGGCGACAGAAAGATTTAGCGC